>WTXC01000031.1:0-303233 GCA_022496195.1 Lactifluus subvellereus | reverse complement strand
TAACGTCAGAATAAAAGACGGCGATCAATGGAAGGCAGCCTTCAAAATGCCACAAGGACTGTTTCAACCGCGCGTCATGCTATTTGGACAATGCAACGCGCCTAGCACCTTCCAACGGGTCATGGATCGACTCCTGCGGCCGTTGAAACTCAAATACCCAAGGATGATCTTCGTATACATGGACGACATCCTCGTTGCCACACCCCGAGACCATGCATTACACCGACGCGTGTCCACGAGCTGCTAGACATCTTAGAAGCAGCGTCATTCTTCTTAAACCCCAGAAGTGCCAATTCGAACACGACGCGTCGAGTATCTGGGGCTGGTTATCGATGGGGACTCGCTGCGCATCGAGTCCAGCAAACTGAAAGGTATTAAGGAGTGGCCACGAGTACTCACAAGTGTCAAACAGCTGCGGTCGACACTTGGTGTCTTGGGATACCAACGCCCCTTCATACCCGGATTCGCCGAGATCGCCCGACCCCTAACTAGTCTCCTGAAGAAGGGAGTTCCCTTCATCTGGACAGATGAGTGCACCGCCGCGGTCGATCAGCTCATCGAGATCGTCACAAGTGACCCAGTTCTCTGGCAACCAAGCCCAGCACGCCCATATGAGCTGGAAGTAGACGCCTCCCAGAATGCCACAGGCGCCATCCTGTACCAACACGATGCCCAAGGACGCCGCCGACCAGTAGGATACGATTCCAAGACGTTCACAGCCACGGAGCGCAACTACCCCATCTGGGACAGGGAATTCCTCGCCATCGTTAGAGGGTTAGAACACTGGCGTCACCTGCTCATGGGAGCCCAGCACCAGGTCACAGTTATCACGGACCACAAGAACCTTCAATACTACCGGTCACCCCAGAAGATCAACCGCCGCATCGCCCGCTATATCCTCACGCTCGGGGATTATCATATCACCCTAGTACACCGCCCAGGGGCCACAAACAAGGCAGACGCTCTCTCTCGCCGCCCAGATTTCGATCATGCCGGCCAGGACAATGCCGAAGTCCTTGCCCTACCACCCGCCCTATTTACTAACGCCGCAACAAGTGTTGACCTTGAGGACCGCACTTTGCCCTCCAGAATGACCATACAGACACTCTTGCCACCTGGGCCTCCACCTACCCTATTGAACGACGCCCTGGAGGAGGCTGGTGGCATGCCAATCGCCTTGTTGTCGTGGCAGACAACGACCTTAGGAGGGGAGTGATCTCTCTATACCATGACTCGCCAACTGCCGGGCACCCCGGAATTTTAAAAACCTGCCTACTCATTGCCAAGGACTACTGGTGGCCCAACATGAAGCAAACTGTCCTCGCCTACGTCAAAGGATGTGCCACCTGCCAAGCCACCAAGGTAAACACCACCAAGCCGGCACCACCCTTATGCCTATAACGACCATCCCAAACGCCTTGCCATTCGAAACCGTCGCCCTTGATCTAATCGTTAAGCTGCCCCCATCAGGAGGATTTGACTCTATCCTCACGATCACTGACCATGACTGCTCAAAGGCCGCCATATTCATCCCCTGCAACGAGGCGATGACCGCGCCAGAACTCGTCACGTTATACGCCAAGCACGTGTTTCCCCACTACGGCATCCCCCGGAAAATCATCAGTGATAGGGGAACACACTTCGCCTCGCACTTCCCACGAGAGCTATGCAAAACGCTGGGAATTGAACAGAACATTAGTACCGCATACCACCCCCAGACGGACGGACAGTCCGAACGAACCAACCAGTGGCTCGAGCAGTACCTTCGCATCTATGTGAACCACCAGCAGAACAACTGGTCCGCCCTCCTGCCCATTGCCCAATATGTCCACAACGCCTGGCCCAGCAGCACCACCAAGCAAGCGCCTTTCCAGCTTCTCATGGGGCATATCCCACGCGCCCACCAGCCACAACGATCCGAGAAAATGCCGTCGCTCCAAGAACGCCTAGACCTTGTCCATCAAGGACGGATAGCAGCGCAGACCGCCATCACCAATGCCCAGACCCTTGTTAGTGCCAGAAGGGGAGCGCGATTTAAGCCATTCGCAAAAGGACAAAAGGTCTGGCTTGACGGAAGGAACATCCACATCACCCAGCCAAGCGCAAAACTCGCGCAAAGGCGCTATGGCCCCTTCCAGATCACTGATGTCATCTCCCCAGTGGTATACCGAGTCGCAATTCCCCCTCAGTGGAAATTACGTCGTGTCCATGACGTATTCCATGCCAGTCTCCTCACCCCATACATAGAAACTAAAGAGCATGGCCCCAACTTCACAGAACCGCCTCCTGATGTCATCGATGGAGAAGCAGAGTACGAAGTCGAGGCCATTCTAGATACTGCACATTTGGAAGAACAAAGCAACCGCAGTACCGAGTCAGATGGAAAGGGTACTCCGCAGCAGAAGACACGTGGGAACCTCGGAAGAACCTGAAAAATTCACTGAACCTAGTCCGCCAGTTCCACCGAGATAATCCCACAGCGATAAGGAAAGCCTATATAAGACATGCCCTGCCGCCCTCAAGTCATCATCCCCCTCTCTTGCCTCTACCACCCCAGCACACCCCCACCAGCTTACTCCTCGCTCATGTCCTCGATGGCTCGCAGAAAGACCAACTCGCCGACAAAGGGAAAGGAAGGGAAGCCCCCGTCGCCCCGAACTCGCCCACGCCCTCCATCTCGAAGAATGACGACGCGCCAGCCCCGTACAGGTCCGTATCACCACCAGATATTCACCGTGCGAGGCGACGACAGCAGCAGCGACAACAGCAGCGAGGCCAGCAGCAATACCGAGTGGACCGCCAACGATAGAAGAACAGGCGGACCAATTCTGAGCGAGCTTCTCCACTCCCTGACCTCCACAGCTGCGGTAATTCGACCACCCCCTCTCTGCCGACAATTTCTGTGGAATCTGCAACGCCCCCATTAAGATGGACGACGGCCACGCCACCTGGAGCCCTCCCCCGTCTCGAGCAGCGACACAGCGACCGCCAACTCCCGTGCCCCCACTTCGCCGACCGGGGTCGATGCCCCCGCTATTTCCACATCCGTTAGACGAGGTACGGACGATGACCTTGCCAGCGCCTTCCAGCTTTTGCAGCCGCCAAACGTCGCTGCCGCCAGAACGCCCGCCGCGCTTCCGACGCGGCTCCCAGCCCCTCCTATCCTCCGTAGCTACGCAGACGTCGCCGCCGCCCACACCAATCAAGGAAGAGAGCCCCGCACCACAACTCCATGCCCCACAGTGCCCGAGGGAATCCAGGCCACGGTCAGCAGGACGACACGATCGGCTACGATGGTTATTTCCTGCAATGGAATCGACTTATCGACCATCCAAGTGAACGGAACGTTATCCTTGTCCCCGATCACAACAATCGCCTCGTCCCCGCCACCTACTACGCCCACCTGCCCCGCCTCATGAGCCCCTCATCCTAGGACGTCTGACGCCGACGTCCCACATTTTTGCTGAGCCCCTCCATGCTAAACCAGGCCCCGACGCTCACCTCCCAGCCGTAGATGACTGGGACCTCTTTGTCCTGGAGGGCAGCCACCAGTACCGCCACCACGTCGACAGGCTGATGATGGCTTGCTGACCCCGGAGTCACCGCTGAGGTCCACAGGTATCGCACAGTGGTGAGGAAGCTCCACTTCCAGATCGAGCAGGAGTATTATCACCTGCTGTCTACCCCCGAGCGCCGCGTCGAGTATACCGCCCTCCAGTTGCAGAGGGATGCTGACTTAGTGCGCTGCCGCCACAAGCTCAGAGACAAGCTTCGCGGCATCGAGGTGCGTCTGTACGAGGCCGCGGTCATGTCGTGTATCGGGCCCAAGATGGACCAAATTCTGGAGCGCCCCATCCTTCCCTCTATGTCTTACTTCCTGCGAGGCCGCCCAGCTACTCACCAGACCGACGTCGTCGCCACCCTCCCTGTCCACGTGCTGCCCCATGTCCACTTTATGAATGCCCGCCCCCTCCCAGTTCGCGATCGCACCACCATCTACGCCCTCCGCCGCAAGCGCGCCTGTCCCCCGAATCCTCCCCCGACGCCAACGATGCCGGACGAGCCCTATCCGGTGAGCCTGCCACTTCGGACTAACAGCGTGGCAGCTGTCCCTTAGGGGAGGGCATACTGTTACGACCTCCCCTACGGACTGAGCGGACCATCTCTTTTCTTCTTTCGCTACGATACCTAGCCCGCGCTTGCCCATGTTCCAGAACTGATAGCTACGACTCGTTGCGCTCCACTGGACGTGGAGCGCATACTATACTTAGCCCTGACTCGACCGTGACTCATCCCGCTCCACAATGGCCTGTGGGGCCGGTACTATACTTAGCAAACTACTCCACTACCCTCGTTATGACTCGGTAGTAGTAGCACGTGACTCCCCTGTACCAGGCCTATATAAGGGCCTTAGTTTGCGTAGAGTCAAGCCCTAAGCTTGACTTCGTTCCAATTCGATTCGGTCTTGCCTCCTCACTTGAGCTCGCCGCTCTAAGCCATCCACTCCACTTGAACTTGCCGCTTCAAGTCGCCTTTCGCGTTCACCGCTCAGCAAGGCTCTGCTTCACTCTCACGCCTCTCTAAGTCGGCTGCAACAACTTAGCTTTGGGTCTTCGCACCAAGTCACGTGCTCGCCCTACTCCGAAGAACTCAGCTTCACTCTCGCGTCGACGTGACCACCGGAAGTGTCACGCTCAGAACCACGTGCTCGTTGCCCTCGCACGTGTTCACTCTTGCCCACGCCCAAGTCGCACAAGTCGTGCTCACGGCCCGTCGAGCCGTAACACAGGTCCGTGATCAAATCCATGGCGATTGTCTGGAAGGGGCCTTGTGTGGCGTCTGTTGGGATCATCTGTAGGGGTGCGTGTCGATGGTGGGTTTGTGGTTTGTTTTCTTGGCATGATGCACAGCCACGAACATATTCAGCGGCGAATGCCTTCATGCCATCCCCTTCGTACTGTTGTTCAAGGAGGTGAAGGGTGTTGGCAATGCCAGGATGACCAGCAAGTGGGTGATCGTGGTGGAGGCGCATGACTTCACACTGTTCTTCGAGTTTATTGGGGAATGTCAGCTTTGCGAAGCGAGAATCAGGGAGGAGTATGACTCCTTTATTATCGTCGTCTCCCTGGTTTACACCAAAAGGACGTGACAAGAAGTCGGTGGGGATGTGTCACTTTCTGGGGACGTGCACCAGCTTGAAATCATAATCAGCTAGCTCCTGGTGCCATCGTGCTTGTCGTCGGTTCAGGTTTTGGGGCTTGCAGTAATACTGCAAGTTATGGTGATCGGTGTGGACGAGGGTCTGGTGGTGCGAGCCAGCGAGGTATGGTCGCCAGTATTCGAGTGCACACACTACAGCGTACAATTCTTTATCATAGATGTCCCAGTTGCGTTGCGTAGCATCAAGGGTCACCGACAGGAACGCGACAGGACATAGTTTGTTCTTGTCATCGTGTTGCTGCAGCACCGCTCCAATGGCGTACACTGAGGCATCAGTGTCAACGACAAAGGGTTTGTCAAATTGGGGTTGTCTAAGGATGGGAGCAGTGGACACCGCATCGATAAGGGATTCAAAAGCTTCTTGGTGCTCTTCATTCCAGTAAAACTTGCCACCCTTTGCACAGTGAGCGACAAGTGCATTGAGTGGGGCAGCTAAGGTGCTGAATCCTTTGATATACATGCAGTAGAAGTTCAGAAAGCTGAGCAACGCTCGCACTTCCTTCAGGGTTGTGGGGACTTTCCAGGCCTTGATGCCTGCAACTTTCACAGGGTCCATGCCAATGGCGTTTTTGGATATGATGACTCCTAGGTATTCGACAGAGTCGGTCTCAAATTGGCACTTCTGGGGTTTCAGGAAGAGGTCGTTTCGAGCAAGAATGGAGAGGACGTCATTGACTACGCGACGGTGGAGGGTGAAGTTTCGTGGGGTGTGAATTAGGATGTCGTCCATGTACACAGTGACATATCCTTCATTGATGAGTTCACGGAACAGGCAGTTCATCATGGACTGAAAGGTGGCTGGTGCATTTGTCAGTCCAAAGAACATAACCATGGGCTCGAAAAGCCCTCGGTTAGTCTTGAATGCTGCCTTCCATTGGTCTCCATCGCGAATTCGGATGTTATTGTATCCCCAACAGATGTCAAGCTTCGTGAAAAGTGTGGATGGTTGCCCGTTCACTCTGGTGAGTCAGTCCATGAGTTCACGGATAAGGGGAAGTGGGTTGGTGTCTCGTGTGGTCCAGGTGTTTAGTTTGCGATAGTCCTGGACTGGTCTGAGGTCACCATTCTTCTTCTTGATGAAAAAGAAGGGGAAAGCATATGGTGATTTTGATGGGCGGATATAGCCTTTGGCAAGGTTCTTGTCGATGAACTTTTGGAGTGCGATGTCTTCGCTCGGTGTTAGGCGGTAGACTTTGCAGTCTAATGTTGATGGTGCATCGGGTTTGAGATCTATGGCATGATCCCAGGATCGTGAGTCAGGGAATCGTTGTGCGGCTTCTTCACTGAAGATGCAGGCATGTGCATGGTACTGTGATGGGACAATCTGGTCCCAGGTGCGTTCGGTTTTGTCGGCAGCTTGTTCTGCTAGTTGTTGAGCGGCTGTAGTCTTGGTGATGTGCATGAAGACTTGGTTGCCCTCCTCCCAGAATGGTTCATTCTGGATCGTGGCGGCAGTCATTCCTGCGACCCTAACTGTCGATGTGGCGGCTTGTGCTGCTGCACCGCATGTGCGGAGTATCACTGTGGTGGGAAGGACGCCATTCTTCCAGTCTGGACGAGGGTTGGCCGCTGCGAACCATGGGTATCCTAGCACCAAGTGGTCTTCATCCATGTCTGCGATGAAGAATCGAAGTGTATGTGGGGCATCTTCTGTAACTATCTCGAGGTCAGTGTAGTGGGTGATTTTACCTCCTTTGTTGCGTGATCCATCTGCATTCAGGAGCATCTTTGGGGCCTGTAGGAGTCGCGTCCCAAGTTTGTGTTTGTCTACAAAGGCGCGACTGATGAAGCATTCCATTGCTCCACAATCTAGGAAGGCGATGTGGTCCATTCTGGTCGATGCAGTGTGAAAGGAGACTGCAATTCTCATAGAATTGAGATGAGGGAGGAAGACGTCACGCTGAAACATGGCACACTTGAACGCTGTCTGTTTGAGGGTCGGGTACGTGGGAGCGTCTCTGCACCACTTAGTCACTAGTTTGTGATATTCCTCGCTTCCAAGTCCTCGTAGGTAGTCAAAGACTTGTTGTTGCATAGGCCTCTTAGCCGGTCGGTCTTCAACCATTGGGTGAGTGGCCGCAACCTTTGCTGGGGTTGGTGCGAGCTTCTCTGGACAATTGCGTTGGATGTGTCCTTGTCGATTGCACAGGAAACATAGTCCCTTCATGCGTTGCTGGTTTTTGATGCTGTCTACTTGCATCGGTTCTGGTTCACTAGTTGTTGGCGATGGTGATCGCTTGAGTGGTGGAGTGTCGATTGGGGGTGATGGGATGCGAGGGTGTCGCTCTTCCCATTGCACTTGCTTGTGGGGTTTCAAAGCCGTGATGATGGCTTGTCGTCTGCAACTGGACAACTTCCATGCCTCCCAGTCCTGTGGTTCGTCATGTGACATGCAGGCATTGAGTAGTTGCAGGGGTAATCCCCGCCTAAACTTCTCAAGCACCACTGGGTCATCTTCGCGATACAATGCTTTGTGCGCTAGGGTGGCAAACTGGGTGATATAGTCGTCGATGTCATTGTGGGTCATAGTGAGGGTGTCAAGTTGCGCTGTGGCACGGTATGGTTCATTAACATCGAACCAGTCTTGGACAAATTGTGCTTCGAAATTGTCCCATTCTGGGTGTGGTTCAGCGATCAGCCATTCTTCTTGGCTTCGTCGCCATTCTGTGGTCGCGGTCCCTTGTATGTAGGTTAGGACGTGTGTGATCCAGGTGTGTTCGTGAATGATGATCGGGTGGTCTGAGTTCAGGTACTGGTAGAGCTTGAGCTCATGAATGAAAGCATCGGTCGTTGTTCTATCGCCTGTGAAGACAGGGGGTTCATGGCCCTCCAGTCGAAGGTTGTTGCCTTGCAGCTGGGGCACTAGTGGAACATTCTGGGGTGCGTTTGGTGGTACCGGTGCCGGGTCTGGTGGCAGGGGTCCATACCCTGGTGGGAACATTGCCACAGGGGATGGTGGCGTGTGCATGCTGTCATTGACGGTGAGGAGTACTCCCGTCGCCATTTTCGGTCTGGTGTTCGTTATCGTGGAGCGATCGATAAGTGCTCCTAGATCTGGATCGGGGTGATGTCTGTCTTTCGATCGATGTGTTTCTGGTCTGTCGATGTCAGTCGGATCTCTCGCGATTAGGCGATCAGTGGGGTGTATTGTCGAGTTTCAGTGGCTATTGAGTTTGCCTAGTATCTTGGCTTCTGTCGGTCAGGGGTTCGAGAGGCTTGTTCTAATGTTACGCTCAAGCTCTGAGCATATCGGTTGAGGTTCACCAAGTCATGTGATCGACCTGGACACTGCGAGTCTTCGTGCTTAAGACAAGATGCAGTGGCGGTCCCCTTAGGCGTACTACCCTAAGTCAAGGGTTCAGTACAGGGGGATTAGGAGTCAGGCAATTGGCCTGAGGATCTGGGGGTTCACAAGATAGAGTGGGGAATACGATAGCCACCAAGGGCCAGAGCGTAGCTCAGTATTGGTACGAAGAGAACAAGCCTAGAGATGAGGCTACAGTCTAGGCTACCTTATATAGGGTTCGCAGGGCGAGAAGGCCCTTCCGTATCTGGTCACGTGAGTCTTAGTATCGTAGCCGAGTCGCGGGTTTGATGTGGGTCATGGGTCAATGTAGGAAATTAGGAAACGGGAAAGAAATTGTAACAGACAAGCCTTTTGGTGGTGTTACCTTTGTATTTGGAGGAGATTTCCAACAAATCCTACCTGTGATTATTCAGGGCTCACGTGCGCAGATTGTTGCAGCCTGCATTAAAAAATCCATCCTGTGGAGAAGTGTTATGCTCAAGCTCTAAGCGTATCAGTTGAGGTTCGCCAGGTCACGTGATCAACCTGGGCACTGTGAGTCTTCGTGTTTAAGACAGGACGCAGTGGCGGTCCCCTTATGTGTACAACCCCTAGTCAGAGGTTCAATACAGGGGAATCTGGAGTCAGGCAAACGGCCTGAGGATCTGATAGTTCACAAGACGAAAGGGGAATATGATAGCCACCTAGGGCCAGAGTGTAGCTCGGTATTGGTACGAAGAGAACAAGCCTAGAGATGAAGCTACAGTCTAGGCTACCTTTATATAGGGATCGCAGGGCGAGAAGGCCCTTCCGTATCTGGTCATGCGAGTCTTAGTATCGTAGTCAAGTCGTGGGTTTGATGCGGGTCATGGGTCAATGTGGGAATAAGGAAAAGGGAAATAAATCATAACACTGCCCCTCTGTCAGGTCTGAAGACGTCCCAGCTTCACCAGACATTGGTCATGGTTGCATCCTCCTCTGGTGTGTAGATAAATGAGTAATGGGTCCCTATGTTGAACTGCGCCTCGAATCGTTCGCGAGCTTGTACTGCTCGTTGTCCAGCTTCGTGCACCTTTTGGGTGAATTCTTGCACGTGACACTCTAGTTCGTTTCCATCATTCGTGGTTCGTGAGCGTCATCGTCGTGGGTGTCGTGGTGCGTGGAAGCGTCGCAAGGACCGATGAATGGGTATGTGTGGCGTCAGTTCCAGGGATGAGGATAATGAGGAGAGGGCGAGGGGTGAATGGGAGTCTGGGGAAGACATTTTTGCGACTAAGGGCAATGCTGTCAGCGGTTTTTATAGTACAGTTGTCAGAGTATCAAATCAGTCCAATCAGAGACAGGCGTGTATCGTACTCAAGTCAGCAGAGGCGTGAATGGAACGGGTTGTCCCCTCTCAAGAGGACCGGGTTGTCGTTGATATCATGATAGAGGTGTGTTGCCCAAGTTTCGAAGTCCCACAAATACATGAGGATAAGATGCTCTGGGTTGAATTCTGGGCGACAAGTTTGTGGACATGCAGCATGATGGATAATGGTCAGGGTGGACAAGTCAAGAATACGTTGTCCACGACGTTCCGCATGTTCTAATGCTTCTACGCGGCTTCTAGTCCAGTACACATCTGTGCTTTGGAGGGGTCATCCTAGGTACAGTTGGACAACTGGGAATGATGGGGGTGGTTCTTTTCGTTGGCATTCTGCTGCCTTTCGTTGTGCATATTGCTCCCTTCGTTTCTGAAGGTATGCCTGATGCGCTTCATGAGCTTGTGCCACCACCTCATCTGTCACATTTGTGCATGCTTGGATCCCTCTCTGATCCTAGGACGCACAAGGGGGTCATGTACACTTCATTTTCCACTTATCTTACTCCTCCCACGTCATGTTTATGGACTGCCAGGCCCCTATGGCCTGAGACTCTACTTGAGGCCATGACTTGACCGCTTTCACTTACATCATGCTTGCCTTCCTATTATAGTAGGTGTTCCCACGCTTCGCCTCTGGTGTGCACTTCACTAGTGCTACATTTGCATACCTCTGCGCATGCGCTGCCTCGGCACCTACTGACTCATACTGTACGATATGACTCATGTGTCGCCTTGCTTACTGTACGATGACTCGAGGCTTACTGTGCCCGCTTACTAGTGTCCTAGGGACACTATGACTTGATCTGACTCGCCCCTCTGATGTACTTATATCGCATTGTATCGCCTTAGAGCAGACCCTAAGTCTGTTCTCTTGTAATCTCAGACAAGTCAACCGTCTTCAGGCCTTTACTTGTGAACCACCGCTCCTCTGGCTTATTGCCAGACTTCGCGTCACTTGCACAAGTGTCACTAGCGTATGGTCAAAGGACTTAAGATCAAACGCCATCTTAGCTCCCCAGCGAGAGCTCGTTATCAGGACTTAGGACCTTCACGTCCAAGATCCCCTACTCCCCCGCTGTCATTGCCACCGCCGCCTCCAACGCCAGTGGAGGTACGCCCAGAGTCTGGGCGTGACATCATCATTTGTGAATAGCGGTGTCGGGGATCGTTCGAGGTCAATAATGGGGATAGGTCGTGGGGTGTTTGTGAAGAGGGGAAGTTGCGCATCCTTGGGTCGCAACCCTAGGACGTTGCGCTGGACTGAAGGCGTTTCAGGGGTATGGTTGATGAATTGAGTATATGTAGGGGTCGGTGGTGGCTTTCCTTCATAGGGCATTATGGACTGAAGACTCGTCGATGTATGACTTGAAGTACGTCTTGTACAAATCTGTCTGAGTCTTGCTGCCACAGTGCCCAGTCATCTGCCAGTCACTGGTGTTGGTGGTTGGGTCGATAAGTGGAACAGGATTGAGTACACAGTCTCGAGCACGAGAGACCGTGGATCTGACTGCAAAGGAAGAGGATGGAGAATCAGCTATCGAGGTCGTTTCGTCGTCTAACAAGTTCATCAAGTGGGGAATTGTGGTGCCACCGAGTGGTCATCTATTGGTGGAAAGGGCAGTCGTCCGTTCGGCAGAAGTAGCTGTGCAGCCGTCCGTGCTGCTCTTGTCGTGTTTCGTGATAAGGGGAATTAGGAACGAATGGAATAGCATATGGGGAGGCGAGGATGTGGAATGTGCGGATATTTGGAGGTCAAGGGTATGCTTCTTTGAGAGGGAATATAGCGGTGTATCTCATTCAGGCCGTGCTCCAAGGGGTCGTCTTTCGATGGGCGAGGTTGTATTGGAATTGTGAGGGGAAAAGTTTGAGGAAGGCGTATCTTGCTGGGAGTCGTGTTGTTCGGCCAGTTCTTGTAGTTGTCGATGTCGTCCTTGTGTTGGGTTGAGGGGCTAGTGATCGAGGGACTTCTGGCATTATCGATGGTGTCATGGGAGTCGTTGAAGGGGAATCAGGGAAATTACCCCCCTCTCTAGGGAAGCGGCGTCCCAGTGCTTGTGGAACTGTTTGTGGGGCATCTGGGTTTCGTCGATAGAAGTCCTCCACCAGGTCAGGTGTGTGAAGATCATGGGCCGAGACCCAGGAGTCCTCAGAGGCTGGGAATCCTTTCCAATGAATAAGGAAATGGAGTTCCCGTCGTCTGCCATAATGGTCTGCCTTGCGGATTGATTCGACTTCCCATTCGGGTTCACCTTTGATCACTTCTGGATCCGGCCAGGCGTAATTGTGTCCATGGGCGGTCGTTTCGATGTATCGTGTGAGGAGGTCGACATGGAAGGTGGGGTGGATCCTCATCAATGCTGGAAGGCACAATCAATACGTGACAGGGGATAACTTCTGCGTGATGGGGAAGGGTCCATATCGTCTAGGTGCTAGCTTCATGGTGGGGTAATGGAGGCGCAGATTGTGCCCTTCAAGCCAGACATGCTCGCCTTCTTCGAATTCGACCGGGATCGCGCGGTCTGTCACGTTCTGAAACGCTTTCACCGCTGCTTCCCTGGCTTCCTGGATCTTCTGAAGGCGCTCGGTGACTTCTGGCACCCAAGCTTCCTCAGTGGACATCGGGATGTATGGTTTCGTACCGAAGAGGAGTTGGTGGGGTGTTTGTCCAGAGTGGTTGTGAGGCCATGAATTATGGATGAACTCTGCGAGTGGGAGATAAGGGGCCCAGGCTGTCTGGTCGTTCGAGGTCCAGAGGCAGAGATATTGCTCCAGCCATTGATTGGCGCGTTCGCTTGCGCTGTCAGTTCGTGGGTGAAATGCAGTGGACACATTCTGTTGAATGTGAAGGAGCCGGCAAAGCTCCGTGGTGAATTGGGATACGAAGTGGGGATCGCGGTCACTGATAATCTTTCGGGGGATTCCAAACCAAGGGATGAGGTGGCGGAGGTAGAGGGCAGCGATGCCTTCTCCAGTGATATTCGTCGTGCAGGGGAGGAATTTTGCTGCTTTGGAGCAGCCTTGATTGACCACCGTGAGGACGGCATTAAAACCGTGTGACTCTGGCAGGTCCATGATCAAATCCATGGCAATGGTCTGGAATGGGCCCTGCATGGCATCTGCTGGTATCATCTGGAGTGGGGCATGTCGGTGGTGAGTTCGTGGTTTGTTTTCCTGGCATGAGGCACAACCGTGGACATATTCTGTGGTGAATTCCTTCATGCCGTCGCCTTCATACTGTTGTTCAAGGAGGTGAAGGGTGTTAGCGATGCCAGGATGGCCGGCGAGTGGATGATTGTGGTGAAGGCGCATGACTCCACGTCGTTCCTCAAGCTCTTTGGGGAATGTGAGTTTGGTGAAGCGGGAATCGGGGAGGAGTACAACTCCTTTATTATCGTTGTCCCCCTGGTTTACACCAAAGGGTCGTGACAAGAAGTTGGCAGGGATGTGTCGCTTTCCAGGGACATGCACCAGTTTGAAATCATAATCTGCAAGTTCCTGGTGCCATCTCGCTTGTTGTTGGTTCAGGTTCTGCGGTTTTCGGTAGTATTGCAAGTTGTGGTGATCAGTGTGGACGAGGGTTTGATGGTGTGAACCAGTGAGGTATGGTCGCCAGTATTCAAGTGCGTGCACCACGGCATACAGCTCCTTGTCGTAGATATCCCAGTTACGCTGCGTGGCATCAAGGGTCACCGACAGGAACACGACAGGACGTAACTTGTTCTTGTCATCGTGTTGCTGCAGCACCGCTCTGATGGCATACACTGAGGCATCAGTATCGACGACGAAGGGCTTGTCGAACTGAGGTTGTCTGAGGATAGGAGCGATGGAGACTGTGTCAATGAGGGACTCAAAAGCTTCCTGGTGTTCTTCATTCCAGTAGAACTTGCCACCTTTTGCGCAATGAGCAACAAGCGCATTGTGTTAGGCTCAAGCGTTGGCCTTCTGCACGACTTGTGCGACTGGTTGGTTCGTTAACTTGGTCTAGCCCAAGTCTAGGCTTCTTGTGGACTCTGGAGGGCCTGGAATGCACAGGCGAAGTGTGATTCACAAGGAGAGTGGACAGTCCCTTCAGTGCGAAGTTAGATATGATCGAGGGATCGTATCTACACAATGCAATGAGAGAAAAGCAGATCGACACTTCAAGGGGTAGGGCACAAGCTTGGTGTTATGATCTCACCTACGGACTGTATGGACCGCCTCTCTTTTTCTTTATGATGACTAGCCCGTGTCCAGCCTTATGTTCTAGATCCTGACTCGATAGCTGACTCACCACGCTCCACTGTGCCGTGAAGTGCGTACTATACTTAGCACTGACTCGACTCTGACTCACCCCGCTCCACAGTGACCTGTGGAGCTGGTACTATACTTAGCGGACTACTCCACTACTGTTACGCTCAGCCTTGGGCGTTCTAAGCGACTTGCTTATCGTTGACTTGGTTCAGCCCAAGTCCTGCTTCAGGGTAGTGCAACGTGCACTGTGGACGTTTGAACAATGGTTCTCCTCTTGATTGCTATGGCTCAAGACGTAAGCCAACTGTCGTGCACAAGTGTCAAAGGTGCACTGATAGCGCAGTGACCTCTAAGTGACTTCAATGCAAAGGTGTTCCAAGCCAAAAGAGTTCCCTTATGATAAGGGGGAGAAAGAGGGGTAGAGAGGAGGGGAGAGTGTACTGGTGGCCTTGGAAGGTCTGGTCTGGTTCGGAGTATCCTAGGGGTGCTTCCCACTGCAAGGGATTCCTAGGTTCAAGTAGGCTGGATTGTTAAGGAGGTCGAGTCTGTAGTCTACTGCACAAAGGAGTGTGCTACTTATAGTTTCGTGAAGGCCCCTATCTAGAGGGCCGCGTAATCGTCAGGGCATAGGGCCCATGCATCTAGTAGGTTCCAGACTCTGCGTCATAAGGACGCGCAAGTGTATCAGTAAGAAATCAAGGGCGCGCATGAGGTATGAGATCAAGGGTCATAGTGATCGACCCAATAGCAAAAGTACTCAATGTCCGGTGAACGCGCGGCCTGCCAACACGCTGCAACACGTCTGCACTACACCCTGGACCCAGGGGAACACGCCCTTAGCGTTCTGTGATGTGCCGATGTGATATGCGTGATGCATGCACATGTGTGTGCCATGCGAGTGCCGCAACCATGCGAGCGTACATGAGGCTAGCAGCCTCCTTCCTAATCAGTCCGTATAGTATCAGTTCAGTGTCCATAGTGTCAAATGAGTGCGTAGCGGTTCAGGGGCACTCCCTAGGAGTCCCAATTCCATCCTTGTCTTGTCAGTAGGCCAGCTGTGAGCTCCAGGAGCTCCCGCACAGACTGGGTCGTGCGCAAGTCAGTGCGCGTGGTGGTCGTGGTCGTAACAACTACCCTTGTTATGAATCGGTAGCACAGTAGCACGTGATCCTCCTGTATGGGCCTATATAAGGGCCACACTTTGCGTACAGTCGAGCCTTAAGCTTGACTTCGTTTCTTAATTCGATTGTCTTTGCCTCCTCACTTGAGCTCGCCACTCTAAGCCATTACCCTTACTTGAACTTGCTGCTTCAAGTCATCTTTCGCATTCATCGCTCAGCAAGACACTGCTTCGCTCTCACGCCTCTCTAAGTCGGCTGTAACGACTTAGCTTTGAGCCTTCACACCAAGTCACGTGCTCGCTCTACTCTGAAGAACTTAGCTTCACTCACGCGTCGACGTGACCACCGGAAGTGTCACGCTTAGGACCACATGCTCATTGCCTCGCACGTGTTCACTCTTGACCACGCCCAAGTCACACAAGTCATGCTCACGGCCTGTCGAGCTGTAACATAAGTCAAGCTTCCCACCAACCACCAGGAACGCCCCACCCTGGACAACTCAGATTATTGGGAACGCCTCAGCGATCTTAACAGAAGACGCGCACACATCACTCAGTGGAGAATCCTCCTTGATGATGTGGTTTATCGTCACAACGCCGCTTGCTTCCTGTCCTATGCCGAAGGACCATCAGAGCAACATCATGCCCTCTCAATCGAAGTAGAAAACTTTCGATTCATTGAACAGAAGTGGCTAGAAGACTTCACAGCGTTTGAAGCAGCCCTCACCATCCTACAGCTATCACTAGAGCCCTGGAGTCTACTCGACGACCGCGTTTAGGACCCCTCCACGAGATCAGCTTGCCAGAAATCCTCGAAGCTGTCCTTTGGACACAAGAAGCCACAAACCAACTCAAAAGCGACGTCAACCATCACCGCCACGAGTGCCCAAGGACCTGTGCCAACGGACACAACAGACACCACCGCAATCTTGATCAAATTGCACAAGAACTAGCCAAAATCGTTGCAGAAGTTGACTTTGTCTGCACCATCTTCATTCACCAGGTAGAACTTATCCTACAAGAGGAGGGACAGTAATCGTGGCGACCCTCCGAATACAGATCTCAGAGACCAGAGACACCCCAGTCGCACCGCAGAAAAACGCAGACCTACCAGACTACATCTGCAGAGGAGCCTACTGGAAAGACACTGAACGAAACCCCAGAAAGTGGTGCTACCACCACATGATCCGAGCCCCTGACGGAAGTGAAAAACACTTCCCTATCGAGTTCATCAACGACCACTGGTATATCCTAGAGTGGGCAGAAAATCGTTACTGGACAAAGCCAGACAACTGCATTCCCCATGACGATACCACAGGATTAGGACACCCTGGTAAAGCCCCAGAAAGCATCGATGTAGACCCACCTTCGCCACCACTTGCCCCCTCCACATCGAAGGGAAAGCAGAGAGAAACAGAACCGCTCGAAGAATTTCTAAGTGCTGGCCTTCAGGACATTGCTACGCTCCAAGGCAGTCACCCCCTTACCCAAGAAACAACAGCCACACCGCAGCTGCTCCGTCTAGCACAACAAGCAGCCCAGCCTACGCTGCCACCACCCATTCTTCAGCAACCTATACCACCCCCGCCCCCACCACAGCAAACCAGGATGGCAACAATCTGGGCACCACAAGGAAACGGCAATGATTCCATGAAAGGAAATGTGCCAGCAATTTTCGATGGAGACCGAAGCAAAAGCGCCAAATTCCTGAAGGAATTCAAGCTGTACCAGATCCTCAATGGGAAGTCAGACAATGTCACCATCCCCTACAACCGAGTAGCATTGGCCATTGGGTACATCAGAGGCCCTAAAGTGGACGACTGGACCAACGCGCAGACAGCACTCCTAGAAGAAAGAACCACCCGAATCGCCAACCGCATCCAGAAAACAGACGAAGTGCTATGGGCTAGCTTTGTCCAGGACTTCACTAACACCTTCACGGATATAGCCAAGGAGCAAAACACCTTTAATAAGTTGGTCAATCTCAGGATGCAGGAAAATGACGTCGACGGTTTCATCACGACCTTCAACCACCTTGTCCTAGCCACAGGACGATCCCCTACCGACCTAGGAACGCTGGACCTTTTCAAAAAGGGTCTCCGTCGGGGAATAGCTCTGAAAATACTCAATAAGGAGACCATACCCACGACGTTAGACGACTGGCAAGAGGCAGCGCGGAAAGAAGTCATCAGAAGCACGCAGATACTTGCTGACCTAGGACCTGCCCCCAACCAGCAACGCTTCACCCCTAAACCACAGTTCATCCCCAGAGCACCAGCCCCCACCCAGCGCCCCAGGAACAATGCCCCAGTCCCCATGGACGTAGATGCCATGTGAATGGGAGGACCACTAACAAATGACGAAAAGAAGAAGCTTATGGACGAGCAAAAGTGCTTCTACTGCAAAGAGAAGGGACATCGCACCACCCAATGCTTCAAAAAGAAGGGGAGGCAAAGCCAGCAAGCCCCCTCCCAATGTGCCACACTCGTAAGAACGACGAGCCAGGAAAGCCTGACCATCGTGCCCGATGACAGCGCCAGCCAAGCACCAACAGACATCATGTCCCAGCTATGTGCCATGAGCACAACAGAGCGATCAGCAGCCTTTGATCGCATTATCCAGGAAGACCTGGATTTTTATTGCCGTTTGCAGAAAAGCTGGCGGTGGCACAAATATTGATAATTTTGACACAATTCTTTGTGCAGGCTGTAACTCACAAACTACTGGATGAAACCACTGACATGTATAGAGCTTTTTGATCCTCTGATTTGGGGCTAGACAGCCCCATTGTCCATTTTGAGATTGGTTGAGAAATAAATGAATTAAAGCCAGATTGGCTCAAAAACACATTGGCAGGCTGTAGCACCACAACACAAACATAATTCTAAGTTCTAAAAGCTGTGACATACTTGAGTACATGCTATGCAGTGAGCCCCAGCAAAATAGAAGTGGTCTAACCACTGGAATTGGGTCATTATCAATAAGGAAATAGACAGGTTTTGACCCTGCATGAGTCATGAGTATGGGTAGATACTGGCATGCATATGGGTACTGAAACACATTCAGATTCCCATTCGCTTTCAAACAAGCCTAAGAACAGTCAAAATGGTTGAGAAATGATGGAGATATGATTCACTGTTTTCATCATATCTCAGTCAAAACTCAACCAATTTAGCTGTTCTTAGGCTTGTTTGAAAGCAAATGGGAATCCGAATGTGTTTCAGTACCCATATGGCCATCAGCAAGACCCAAAAACCCTTAATTTGTCTTGATGGTCTTAATTTTGTCATTAAGGCAACTAAGTCTGTTAAGGCAAGTTGCTGACTTAATTGTGACTTAGAAATATTGCCCTAAGGCAAGATTAAGAACACCTAAGTCACACCAACAAATTTAAGTTCTCTAAGTCAAGTTCAACACAATTTTAAGGGGTGCACACAATTCACACTTTTTACTATTACTATTTTTAGGGCAGTATGCTACAGTTCATCTACAGAAGATGGGAAAACAAGTAGATACAGTAGAATTATAACAAGTTACCAATAAAAGTACAATAAAAAGCAGTGCCAGCACAGCCACAACAGTAGGAAGGGTGATGGCACAGCCATAGAGGTGGGGGTCTGCTGCAGCCACTGTGGCAGGGACGGTGCGGCACGGCGCGGCGTGACAGGGCGCAGCGCGGTGCGGCACGGCAGGGCGCGGCGGGGCGCGGCAGGGCGCGGCGGGGCACGGCAGGGCGCGGCAGGGTGCGGCAGGGCGCGGCGGGGTGCAGCAGGGCGTGGCGGGGCGCAGCAGGGCACGGCGGGGCGTGGCGGGGTGCAGCAGGGCGCGGCGGGGCGCAGCAGGGCGCGGCGGGGCGCGGCGGGGCACGGTGGGGCGCAGCGGGGTTGGCTGGGCGACCGCGACGGCAATGGCGGCGAGGCTGCTGCTGCCGTGGCCGCGGTGCGGCAGCAGCTGCCGTGAGGATGCCGCCGTGGCCGCGGTGGCTGCAGGGATGGTGCTGGGCGACGTCAACGACGATGGCGGTGAGGGTGCTGCCGCCGTGGCCGCGGCGAAGGCGCTGGTGTGGTGGGGGTGGCGGTTGCGGTTGCGGCTGCAGTGAGGGTGCTGCCATAGCCCCTGCAGCGACGACGGTGCCGGCGCGGCTGGCGGTGGGGATGGTGTTGAGCGACAGCGACAGTGCAGCGGTGGCGGCGGCGATGATGGTGCTGGAGAGATGACAACGGCGATGGAGGTGCTGCCACCGCCACAACCGCAATGACAGTGCTGACACCGCAATGGCTGCGGTGACGGTGACGGGTGCGGCGGCGGGGAGGGTGCTGGGCGACCGCAACAGTGAGCTTGGTGGCACTACCGCAACGGCGGTGAGGGTGCCAGGGTGATGGCGATAGCGCTATGGCATGGTTGCAGTCTAGTCAGTTATACCACATATTATGATTTGACTGAGGTACATAGCTGGTGGTGAACTCCACCTCTGCCAACACCCCAATGGTTGGCCACTGGGGAAACACGAAGACAATAAGTCCCGCGTCCCGCGTCGCTTGTTCCTCCGCGTGAAACATCGCTTGTGGCCTGAGTCGCTGAGGAAGAGGAACTGTGGGCCAAGTCTTCAGTCAAAAGGCACGCACATCTGCCAGTGGATTGAGGGAAAGAGCCGCCTGAATAAACGCGTGGACAACTAGAAATGATGCACTATAGAAAATGGGCGTTGACTTAGAAAAAAACGGACGGATGTTTACAGGTCATGTGACGGCCAATGTTGAACTTTTTTTTTCGTTCGCACTACCCACTTGACGGCATGTTCAATTGAGTGTGCCATCCTTGGTTTTTCCTTCCTAGCTCATAATTTTTATTCTGCAGGTATAGTTGTGCCCACGGGGTATGAACAAGCCCCAGGGTATGCCCCGCCACATCGCCACCTACACGCCCGCATGCACGGCATCCACATCGTTCGCCACGATCGTGGCTGCCTTCTTTTCTTGGGACGGCAAGGTGAGCACGAATATCACTACCACCACCTCTTCATACCAGCCACGTCACCACCTCCACCTCCACCATCAGCTCTTCGTCACTACCATCCCTTTCACATCGCCAATGCCGCCGCCGCCTTGTCTCCGTTGCCACCGCCTCGTCTCTGTTGCCACCGCCTCGTCCCCGTCGCCACGGCCACCTTATCATAACGACCGCGTACCGCCACCATCTCGTACCGGCCACGTCACCACGCACGTTCGCCTCCTGAGCCAGCAGGTGAGCCTTTATTTCTATTTTTTGCTATGTAGTGCTAACGCGTCAGGGATGCCGAAACACCCTCGTTCACAGTTACCGCGGTCTTCAAACCGCCGCTACCACCAACGGCCAAGAGGGCTCCCAAAGACAGGGGCAACATGAGCACGGGAAGCATTGCATCCCGAGCTCACAGGTATGTCCTCTTTTTTTCTGTCAAGTTTTTTATGTCTTGAGTCTCTTAATCTACAGGAACTAATGACGACGGCAGCAGCACCAACGGCGACGCTGGCACGACCAACGACGATGACGGCGACATCGTGACAACCACCGCGACACTGCGACCACGACCGCGACACCACGACCACGACCGCGCCCGCGACCGCGACCGCAACCACGACCACCGCACCCCGACCATGACTACCGCGACGGACGACAACGACCACTGCGACAATGACGGCGGCGACGACGACCGTGATGGCACAGCTGCTGTCACGCCAGTGCCGCCGCCGTGCCAGCACCGTCACTGTGGTTGCTGCTGTACTGATGACTGCCATATCTTTATTAGGTTAATTAATTATTAATTATTATACATTCTACCTGTAAAATAGAGTAGTAAACAATATAATATGAATTTTGAGCCTCTTAAATGTGTGTAAATGTTAATTAAAGCAGGCTTAAAATTGTCTTAGCCACTACTTAAAAAGTTTTAAGTTCACACAGCCATGAAAATTTAAGGCATCACAAGGCTGCTAAGTGGTAAATTAAGAGAATGATGTCTTAATTAAGAGGTGACCTTGCTTAATTGGTCTTAGGAAAAAATGGTCTTAAATTTGTCTTAGAAAAATTTTAAGGCCAATTAAGATTCATTAAGCACTTTTTGGTTTACCTGATGAAGTCGAGTCTGAGTACATACAGACGAGGCGAAGCACTATAAGTACTAGGTAGGGTCAAGGGTAGTGCGTCACCGTAGCTATGATGTCATGTACAAGGGCAAAGGGGTAAACGCGTCATCATACAGGGTCGAGGGTAAGTGCGTCATCGTACAAGGCCTAGGGCCCATCATCAGTAAGCAATAGGCGGCCTCATGGTTCGCATGAGGCAGTGGGTCAAGGGGAAGGCATATAGGGAAAGAAAAAGTAGAGGCACTCAGTCCTAGAGCAGTCCAGAACGTAACACGTTGAGTAGTTGCAGGGGCAGTCCCCGCTTGAACTTCTCAAGCACTGCTGGGTCGTCTTCACGATACAACGCTTTGCACGCTAGGGTGGCAAACTGGGTGATGTAATCATTGATGTCATCGTGTGTCATGGCAAGGGTGTCGAGTTGTGCTGTGGTGCGGTAGGGTTCATTAACATTGAACCAGTCTTGGACGAATCGTGCTTCAAAGTTGTCCCATTCTGGGTGCGGTTCAGCGATTAGCCATTCTTCTTGGCTTCGTCGCCATTCTGTGGTGGCTGCCCCTTGTACGTAGGTTAGGGCATGTGCAATTCGGGTGTTGTCGTGGGTGATGATCGGGTGGTCTGAATTTAGATACTGGTAGAGCTTCAGCTCATGAATGAAGGCATCTGTCGTGGTTCTGTCGCCTGTGAAGACAGGGGGTTCGCGGCCCTCCAGTCGAAGGTCGTCACCTTGCGGCTGGGGCACTGGTGGAACGTTCTGGGGTGCGTTTGGCAGTACTGGTGCCGGATCTGGTGGCGGGGGTCCATACCCTGGTGGGAACATCGCCACAGGGGACGGTGGCACGTGCATGCTGTCGTTGATGGTGAGAAGTACTCCCGTCGCCATTTTCGGTCTGGTGTTCGTTATCGTGGAGCGATCGATAAGTGCTCCTAGATCTGGATCGGGGTGATGTCTGTCTTTCGATCGATGGGTTTCAGGTCTGTCGATGTCGGTCGGATCTTTCGCGATTAAGCGATCAGTGGGGTGTATCGTCGAGTTTCAGTGGCTATCGAGTTTGTCTAGTATCTTGGCTTCTGTCGGTCAGGGGTTCGAGAGGCTTGTTCTAATGTTACGCTCGAGCTCTGAGCATATCGGTTGAGGTTCACCAGGTCACGTGATCGACCTGGGCACTGCGAGTCTTCGTGTTTAAGACAGGACGCAGTGGCGGTCCCCTTATGTGTACAACCCCTAGTCAGAGGTTCAATACAGGGGAATCTGGAGTCAGGCAAACGGCCTGAGGATCTGATAGTTCACAAGACGAAAGGGGAATACGATAGCCACCTAGGGCCAGAGCGTAGCTCGGTATTGGTACGAAGAGAACAAGCCTAGAGATGAAGCTACAGTCTAGGCTACCTTTATATAGGGATCGCAGGGCGAGAAGGCCCTTCCATATCTGGTCACGTGAGTCTTAGTATCGTAGTCGAGTCGCGGGTTCAATGCGGGTCATGGGTCGATGTGGGAATAAGGAAAAGGGAAATAAATCGTAACAAGAAGCATGACTGTTCTAAAGCTTCACCAGAATATGTGCCTCAATATGAACATTGAGGCAGAGCAGAACTTTGCCAAGTGGCAGCTGGAGGTGGGGCAAGGGCAGCACACAGACCAAGGGTGCAATATTTCATTGCCAGAGCATTTCAAGTGCAGGGAGAATACTGTTGCTGCTCTGCTTGATAGCATCTATCCTGAGATCCAGACTGTCAACCACCCTAACCAGTACTTCTCTGAGCGCACCATTCTATCCAGCAAAAATGCTGATGTGGACTCATTGAACCAACAAGTTCTTCAGAAATTCCCAGGACGCTGCCAAGTGTTTCATAGTGCAGATTATATCCCAACTTCTGAGCAGAGTGGAGAGGATGATCCTATGCTGAATTATCCTGTTGAGTATTTAAATGATATCAACTGCTCTGGGTTTCCACTTGCCAAATTGGAGCTAAAGGCAGGATGTCCCATCATGATTCTGAAGAACTTGGATGCTAGACATGGAGTCTGCAATGGGAGCAGAGGAATGCTGAGGAGATATAGGAACAGAGTGTTAGAGGTGGAACTTTTGACTGGAGAACATGCAGGAGAGAGGGTGTTTATTCCAAGGATCTCAAATCAGCCCACAGAAGAACAAGTTGCCTTCAACATCAGGAAAACTGCAAGGGCTTTACAGACAGCTTTGGGGACTTGAGAAAGTTGAAAAAGTTGAAAAAGCTAAAAAAGCCGTAAAGACCTCATGACTTTTCTATGCTGGGTCTGTTTTCTTTAGAAAGTGCTTTTCGACTTGTCAAAGCTAGTGGTACTTCATCAAGCCGGTAAAGACAGTCAAAGACTGCCCATAAAGATGGTTTTAAAGACCTATAAGCTCTCATATAAAGCCAGAAAAGGTAGTTGATTTTGCACGCCCGAATGGACGCAGATCAGAAAGGGTTACATGACGAGACTATGGTTCCTACTTCCCATCCTCAATGGCCTGGGGAATGACATCGTAGCGTGGGTCAAGCAAGTCAGCATCATCTGATTCGGAATCCACCTCCCCTATCGGCTCTTTCATCTCAACTTCCCTCGCTGTCGCCCGCTGCTTCCCAAGAATTGAACGAAATGCCAGCGCCTTGTCAAAGATGTCGTCCCATTGTTGATCCTTGAGAGTCGAGATTTTGTTGAGGAAGATGGACGCACGTTTGACAGCCTTTTCACCGCGCGGGGTGACGAGCATATAATCACCCCAATTGGTCTTTGAGAACTCGGCATTTTTCTTATCCATAGGTGGCTTGAGAGTCCCAGTCACAGAGTACAGGAGGGCGCGATGCACCTGACAGAAAATTAGGACAGGAGCTGCAAACGAAACAAAGACCAACCGCCTGGATGGAGTATATAAGAGCACCGACAGGCTTCTCTTGCACACGATCCTCAGTATTGATAGCGTTCATGATCTGTATATGCTCAAAGAATGTTCGCGCAATGAGTCGGCCTTGGAAAATCCCCTGGAAAGAATGCCGTGAGAATGACAGTCCGCCACAAAACCTAAACGTTACCTCTTGCCGGGCAGAGGGGTCATCATAAGTTGACTCCCAGATGAAGGGACGCTTCTTATCTGACATGTCATCGGCATCGCCAAGAAGTCTCTGAACAAACACAGCCCTTTCTTCTTGTGTTTGTAAACCTTGCCGAGTGAATTCGGCAGCAAGCGCTTTTTCAGCAGCATCGGCAAACTTGTGAAGCCAACTCGATATCGCACGTCTAATCTGGAGGCCCGGGGATGATGTCATTGAGCAACAATATTGATAAAGAATAGAGCGCTCACGAGGGTCTTGGCAACAATAAAGTTGTAGCACTCAGTATCGCCCTCGTCGATTGGGTAATCGACACCAAAGACAAGGTTCCAGACTTCAATGATGGTATCGTCGTTTGGGGTATTCCATGGCTTCAACGCACCAGTAGTGTCTAAAGCGAGGGGAATGAGTTTGCTCTTGAAACGAAACTTGGTACCCTGGGGGAGGCTGTCATACGAAAGCTCTTTCTTCTTGTGGGATTTATTCATGGTGAGGCGATCGATGCGTGATGATGGTGTCGAGTGGATCTCCATGACCTTGGTGATAGACTAGAGGAACAGGACGTGAGGTGACGGACAGAGATTAGTAACCATGACGTGCCTTGTACATTGATGCAGACTTCTTCTCCGGCTCGATACCCTTGATATCATGCCTCTCTAGCCCCTCGTCATCAGGCATGAACCCACCATACCTATAAGACACAGCATCGGCCACAGGTTCGCCACTAGTTGCACGAGATGAAGGCTGATCAAGTTGGCTACCTCGGCTATGGCAAGTGTCGCTGTCGATCTCAGAGGCGAAGCCAGAGCGTTTTCCAGGAATGATGGGAGGCTGGATATGTTGTACTTTCTGCCAGTTAGATACGACTCCAGATGGTGGTTGAGACGATTTAAGACGTTTCGATGCGGGACTGGGTTTAGGGGAAATGTGAGGGCAGACTCGGAGAAAGACTACATCGGGAAGTCTTACCCTGGAGTTTGATTAAACTTTGATCCCGTCACGGTGGCTCGCTTAGTGCCTACAAATGGACTCAGGCTTGGATCATCGGATAGCGCTGCTACTGCTGCACTGATTTGATCCCGAGCAATGTGGCCCTTCTTCTGTTTCTTACCACCTTTCTTGATCTTGATTCTTGTATCTGGCTCATCGTCCTCAAGTTCTCCCTCGCTCTGGGTTTCTTCCTGTGACTCCTCCGAGTCAGGCTGGTCCTCTCCTTCATACTCGCTTCCACTTGGGGGACTTTCAACGATCTCATCACTTGTTTTTCTTTTTTTGGCCGGTGTCTTGGCAGGACCTAGGCATGATGCGTAACACAGCGTAAGTGACTGATGGACATGTGATCTCTCAACGAATACTGTCACGGTACCTTCATCTTCGCTCTCAGGTCGTTTTCTAGCCTTCCTGGCTCTGGCCTGCGTAACTGGATCAACAGGGTCATTGGCCTCTCGGTCCATGTCCTTTGCCTTCTGTTTTGCCGCCTTTTCTATCGCAGCGACCTTATCAATGTTCGCCTTTTTCTCCATCATAGCCTGTGCCTTTGCTGCGGCTTTAGCTTGCTTCTCAGCTTGAATCTCCTCTTTGCTGCGACGTGTAGGGTTGCGGTCCACCATACCTGGATGTGCATTGGCATTGGAAGGTCGGGTAACACGGTCTGCCATAGTGAGGGTATGCGATGTGAGGGTGCAACGTTCGGCGGAGGGACTTTTGAAAATTTTTGTGTGTTGATCTTTTGTGCGCTGATCCTTCGCACGCCCGGACCAACCTCACCAGCCCCACAGATCCCCCCACGTGCCATGCTCTGCATGACTTGAACATCTGGACCCTGACCTTCCACACGGCCAGACCAACTGCACCAGCCCTGCAAATCACCCTACGTGCAACGCTCTCCCAAGTGCACAACTTGAATGTTGTCGGGCCCCTGACCTTCCACCCCCTCGGCCACCTACTTGTCTCCACCTCAACACAACCACACGACCCGGCACTTCTGGGCTTGCGAGTGCCTCATCTCTCCTCTCCAACTGCAAGCACACCAACCCCAACATTCCCAACCGCCTCTGCTACCACAACCTCTTCCTCCCCCACACATTCCCCGATACACAGCGCTCTCCAAACCACACGACTTAAACATCTGGCCCCTTGCCCCAGCAACGTGGTGTCCGTCTGTGGCTCCGGCAGTGCAACTCAAACGTCCAGCCCCTCACACCAGCAACGTGCTGTCCATCTCTGGCCTCATACCTCATTCCACAATGCAGGGACGGCCTGGAAGGAAGTACAATGCCCCCGTCTTGCCTTGTCCATTTAAGTGTGGGTTATACTGCAAATCCGCAAGCGGGCTCACTCAACACCGCAATGTCTGCTCGCTCAACCCAGCAAATCGTCGTGCATCGACACCTGTTCCTCGTCTGAATACACCCCAGAGACAAACTGCTAGTCCCCCTGTATTTCTGAGCCCAGGTCCTCGTTTTCATACCCCTCAGAATCGTCATGGGCATAGCTCTCAACCCCATAGCCCAAGACTCGGATCTAGATTGCCGCGTCGGCATCAGTGGACATATGAAAAAGGTATGAGGATGAGGATCCACCCGCTCCTCAATGGTACGTCGGTACAATCCATTCTCTCCATTTACCATAACGAGCTTACTGGGGTTGGTTTTGATGCAGGTCAACCATGTGATGACGCCATGTTATCTATGGGTTGGGTCCTTACATTGCAGATTATCCAGAGCAGGCTCTCCTTGCGTGCGTAGTATCGGGCTGGTGTCCCAAGTGAGTAACATTCATGTTTTGACTTTTTCTTGGTCTTGCACCGCAGCTATCACCTGCTTTGGCCTGTGCTCTTTCTCTGTCATAGTCTTGTGCTCATGCTACCGGTGCACAACCTCGTCACCTGCTTCACACTGCTCTTTCGCAGTCTCATGCTCACGCTGCTGCTACACACCGCTTCGCCAGGTGTACCGCTCAACCTACAAACTTTGACAATGACCCATCAGCGATATTACGATCACACGAGCATACAAACATGCTACAAGAAACATTCAAGGGTGAACTGTCAACACTGTGGGATGGATATGGCATCATCGGTGATGTTATGGTACGTCAACACATGATTAACCTGCTTCAAATGAACATTCATATCTTCTACCAGCCATTCACAACACATTTTCCACGCGCTGATATCCACGAACTCTTGTCTCCGGATCTTCTCCATCAAGTGATCAAAGGGACATTCAAAGATCATCTTGTGGACTGGGTGGTAGAATATATAGGGAGTGTCCACGGAAAAACGCGTGCTAAGGAAATACTTGCTGACATTGACCATCGGTACGTCAATTTCACAAGAGGTTTTGTCGTCTTACTAATGGTAACATGTTTACGTTCATTAGCATCGCTGCAGCACCATTGTTCCCAGGTCTGCGCCATTTTCATGAAGGTCGTGGTTTCAAACAGTGGACCGGTGACGATTCCAAGGCACTGATGAAGGTTTGTCCCTATCTACAGTATCGGAGTCACAGCATGCTGAGGGCACTATGTAGGTCTATCTACCCGCTATAGCAAGTCATGTCCCTCCTGGGATGGTCCGCGCTATTAGTGCATTCCTCGAATTCTGTTATCTCGTTCGACGGTCGCAAATTGACGGTGCAACCCTGGATCAAATCGAGGCGGCAGTTGCTCGCTTCCATCAGGAACGTGAAATTTTCATTCAGACAGGAGTCCGAAACGACTTTTCATTGCCTCGACAGCACTCACTCTCTCACTATCGATTTCTCATCCAACAATTTGGTGCACCCAATGGACTCTGCTCATCAATCACGGAATCCCGGCATATCACAGCTGTTAAAAAACCCTGGCGTCGTTCAAACCACAATGAAGCGCTCGGCCAGATACTACTAACAAACCAACGTCTGGACAAACTCGCTGCATCGCGTGTGGATTTTATTGTGCGTGGAATGCTAGAGGGACCTTTGTTGACGTCCGGCCTACCCATTGAGCCTGCCCCTCGGGCTGAGCCTCCTCCCTCTGGTCCTGCCAGTGGAGGCCTGGGTGGCGATGCCGTAGGAGATGCTGAAGCGGTTGAGGGAATCAGATCTTTGGGAGATGTAAAACTAGCTCAGCACCCCGGTGAGTCGAGTTCTGGCCTCAAAGAGCACCATCTACAACACTGAGCCCATGGTAGCATCGCGGTATCCACGCATGATTGACCAACTAGCTGCCTATCTTGGTCAACCAAGACTTGTTGAATACATCCGCCGCTTTCTATATGACCAATCCCATCCAAATGCAGAGATATGTGGCATGGATGTCCTGCTCGACCTGTGCCCGGAGATCTCGAGCCAACTTCGCGTCAACGTCTTTCATTCAGCAACCTCCACATATTATGCTCCTAGTGATCTCTCTGGCACTGGGGGCATGCATCGGGAACGGATTCGTGCAACACCCTGCTGGAAGGGCGGTCCTGGCCGTTATGATTGCGTCTATGTTGAGAAGGATGCAGATCTTGAGGGTTTTCGTGGGCTACATGTCGTTCGTGTGAATCTCTTTTTTTCATTCCGGTTTCAACAGAGCGCATACTCCTGTGCTTTGGTGCAGTGGTTCTCTACCTACAGTGACTCACCTTGTGAAGACACTGGGTTATGGAGGGTGCAGCCTGACTACGACGTGAGGGGTCAACGTATGTGTTCTGTGATACACATCGACACCATCCTTCGCTCAGCACATCTTATTGGTGTGGCCGGTTCCCATTTGCTCCCCAAACGTTTTACTTATCATGATACTCTCTATTCATTCAAATTATTCTATGTAAACAAGTATGCAGACCACCATGCCCATGAAATAGCATTTTAATCTTCTAGACCGCAGACCCGAGCCTCGCGCCATGCCTGTGCGTATGCAAACATGTCCCGCGCCCTGCCCACTGCTGCGTCTTCATCTTCGTCTTTGTCGCCGGCGCCGCTATTACACGATGCCTTGGGGTGTGCGGGAGCAGGGAGCGATGCCGGGCAAGGCACCAACGCTTGTCTTAGGCGCGAGGACGAGGATGACGAGGTTCGGGCATGTGGCGAGGACCCAGCGTGCTCCGGAACGCACCTTGTCGATGACGGTGTGTGGCGCGTGTGGTGAGGGCGGGGTGTGGCGCGGGGAGCGACACAGGCGAGGCCGCCTGGAGTGACACGGGTGAGGCCACCCACGCTTGCCTTGGGCGCGAGGACGAGGATGACGAGGATTGGGCAGGTGGCGAGGACCCGGCGTGCTCCGGAAAGCACCTCGTCGATGACAGCTTGGGGCTGTCCAGCGCGTGTGGTGAGGGCGGGGTGTGGCATGGGGAGTGACGCGGGCGAGGCCACCCAGAGCGATGCAAGCAGGCGATGCCAACCAGAGCGACGTGGGCGAGGCCACCCACACTTGCCTTGGACGGGAGGACGAGAGTGGTGAAGTTCGGGCATGTGCAGTGGCGAGGACCCGGCGTGCTCCAGCAAGCACCTCGTCGATGATGGCCAACCAGAGCGACGTGGGCGAGGCCACCCACACTTGCCTTGGACGGGAGGACGAGAGTGGTGAAGTTCGGGCATGTGCAGTGGCGAGGACCCGGCGTGCTCCAGCGAGCGACGCGGGCAAGGCCACCCGGAGCGACGCAGGCGAGCGATGCCAACCGGAGCGATGTAGGCAAGGCCACCCACGCTTGCCTTGGATGGGAGGATAAGAGTGGCAAAGTTCGGGCATGTGGCGAGGACCCGGCGTGCTCCAGCGAGCGACGCGGGCAAGGCCACCCGGAGCGACGCAGGCGAGCGATGCCAACCGGAGCGATGTAGGCGAGGCCACCCACGCTTGCCTTGGATGGGAGGATAAGAGTGGTGAAGTTCGGGCATGTGGCGAGGACCCGGCGTGCTCCAGCGAGCGACGCGGGCAAGGCCACCCGGAGCGACGCAGGCGAGCGATGCCAACCGGAGCGATGTAGGCGAGGCCACCCACGCTTGCCTTGGATGGGAGGATAAGAGTGGCAAAGTTCAGGCATGTGGCGAGGACCCGGCGTGCTCCAGCGAGCGACGCGGGCAAGGCCACCCGGAGTGACGCAGGCGAGCGATGCCAACCGGAGCGATGTAGGCGAGGCCACCCACGCTTGCCTTGGATGGGAGGATAAGAGTGGCGAAGTTCGGGCATGTGGCGAGGACCCGGCGTGCTCCAGCGAGCGATGCGGGCAAGGCCACCCGGAGCGACGCAGGCGAGCGATGCCAACCAGAGCGATGTAGGCGAGGCCACCCACGCTTGCCTTGGATGGGAGGATAAGAGTGGCGAAGTTCGGGCATGTGGCGAGGACCCGGCGTGCTCCAGCAAGCACCTCGTCGATGACGGCTTGGGGTTGTGCGGCACGTGTGGTGAGGGCGGGGTGTGGCACGGAGAGTGACACGGGCAGGGCCACCCACACTTGCCTTGGGCACGAGGATGACGATGGCGAGGTTCGGGCAGGTGGCAAGGACCCAGCGTGCTCCGGCAAGCACCTCGTCAATGACAACTTGAGGCTGTGCAGCGCGTGCGGTGAGGGCAGGGTGGGGCGCGGGGAGCGACACGGGCAAGGCCACACCTTGGGCGCGATGACAAGAAAGGCGAGGTTCGGGCATGTGGCGAGGACTCGGCGGGCTCCAGCAAGGACCTCGTCGATGATGAGAACAGCTTGGGGCTGTGTGGCGCGTGAGGTGAGGGCGAGGTGTGTGGGCGCAGGGAGCGACGCGGGCAAGGCCACCCATGCTTGCCTTGGGCGCAAGGACGAGGATGGCGAGGTTCGGGCATGTCGATGACGGCTTGGAGTTGTATGGCGCGCGTGGTGAGGGCGAGGTGTATGAGCACGGGGAGCGACTCTCAGGCTGCGACTCGGATGGTGGTGTGACGAAACGACGCACTGGTACAACACTGAAAGACGCGTGACTTCAAGTTGTAACTTGCAACGTATCAGATCAAAAGTACTATTAGTAACCCCTACATGTAAGCCTAAGTCCTGTTAAAAAAGGAAAAGCATATGAAATAAAGCTGAAGTTCTTGAAGTCCAAAGCAGAAGTCCGAAAAATGCTCAAAAAGTAGCATATCAAAAGTCAAAGCCCCGAAACCCAAACCCAAAGCCTCAAAACCCAAAGCCAAAGCACTTGCAGTTTTCCTGATGAAGTTTATTAGAAGACAATTTCCTGTGAGGCTTTGCTTCTCTATGACGATCAATAAGTCACAGGGCCAAACAGTGAAGCATGTGGGGTTAGATTTGAGGTCTCCTGTGTTTACACATGGGCAGTTCTATGTTGGAGTTTCTAGGGTGACTTCTATGTATAATATCAAGGGTATTTGGACAGAGGGATCAGAGGAAGCAAAGAGCAAAAACATAGTATATGATGAAGTGTTAGTTAGGTAGAATAGTGAAGACTAGGATGTAAGGTATAGATAGGATGACAGTGTGTATATATATGATGATGGAGTTGGAATTGAAAGGAAATAAGTTGTTTACTATAGACAGTCCCAGATGCATAATTGGGGGCAACGCAGGGGTTCAGGGGCGCAGCCCCTGACAAGTTGATATTCATGCCTTCAGCATGTCTGCACTGACGTCCATGCCGTAGGCCAGGTTGCAGGCTTGTGAAGCAAGCATGCAGCCTGTGCCGAAGGCATGGATGTCAGTGCAGACATGCCAAAGGCATGAATATCAACTTGGATGAGTTGACTTGAGGACAGACGCGAGAGATGACTTTTGTCGGAACCAAGGCCCAGCCATCTCTATGGGTCCCAGCATCTTAGTTGACATTTCGTGTGAACAGAAGGCGCTTATCACGGTTCTTCTGATAACGACGTGACGGGCGTCTGATAACGAGGTTAACTTAACCAGTGTCTAGGCCCGGCCCCCGACTTGGCACTTGCTTATTTTGATTCATTCGGAGTGTCATTAGACAACCACTCAGACTTCCGCTTATCTTTGCCCTGCGACCTCCTTGCTAGTTGCTACATACTGACCGCTCGACATGGACAGAGCTATCGAATTCCGCAGCAAATGCAAGCACTTTCGCACTCTCATCATTGGGAGGGCAAATGCGGGAAAGACGACTCTCCTGAAGAAAGTATGCAATTCAATTGACGATCCTGAGATTTTCAGTCCGTCTGGAGAAAAGGTAATAGAATCCGTCGCCTTCGAACACAGGCAGTTTGCTCATTTGAATCTATCACGATCAATTGCAGCTCGATCCCGCCGTCGTGCAGGAGTCATCAGAGGTTTGATTGGTTATCCCACCCTAATTCATCCTCACTTAGCGTTGCACAGCGCGGAATCCATGATATCAAAAACGAGCTCATATTCAGGAGCAACCCACAATTCATCTTCCACGACTCTCGTGGCTTCGAATCGGGCTCCCTGGACGAAATTGAGATGGTGAAATCTTTCATCGCCGAACGTGCCCAAGGCCGGGAGTTGCCTGACCAGTTGCATGCTATCTGGTGCGGTGGTTATGACTCAACGCACGAAGAGAAATTTACTGGATCGATGATAGGTACTGTCTCCCTACAGATACCAACAGGCCGCTACTGGATGCCGATAAGAGTTTCTTTAACGAATATGGTATGGGGAAAGGTCAGTGACTATTTTCCCATTGTACGATCAGCACGCTAAAGGCGGATGATATTATATTAAAGTGCCCGTTATTGCTATATTCACGAAATTCGACGGTCTCGTCAGCACAGCATATGGCGAGCTTCGGGATAAAGAAGGGTTTAGTATGAAAGAAGCGAAGAATAAGAAGTTTGAAAGTGCACAAGAAAAGCTGAAGACCAACTTCGTAGAGCCACTTGAGGCAACGACATCCCGACCGTCAGCTTACGTTCGATTAGATGGTAAGCCAACTAGTGCAAATATAATGCGGGTACATATGCTCTAATTTTTTGTCATGATGTATTCAGACATGCGAATGAAGGACAGTAGTTGCAACGAGTTGATCGAGAAGACGGTGAATGTCCTCGACGACGACAGGCTGAAGCTGCTATTCGTATCGGTGCAACAAAATAATATCGACATTTGTATTGAACATGCCATAGGATCGTCAGTGACTTGTTGGGTTATCCGCGATTCTCTCCTCATAAACTAATCATCGAGACTCATAGTGGAATGAGGATACGAGGAGGGACAGGTATGCGTCGATATCTTGCGTCTTATGAATTTGATGTGTCACAAAAGCATACTTGATGATACAGATCGTCTAGGAGACCTCATCCGCGCAAGTCTGGCATGGTTCCCGCATGTCTGGGTAGGTGACACTGGTTTCCGGTCAGCAAATACCATCCTGACACCACCGGACGAAATTATAAAATTGATACAGGCGGTAAGCATCTTCATACATGCAGAATATGCGTCACGGATGTTGACAGAGATCCGATGGCGGAACGAGCAGAATGTGAGTTGTCGACGACCTTTCTCTTGACGGGAAAGATAACTGAGATGATATATACTTCTCGTTTGACTCGGCTCCTCAGTTTGTAAGAAGCTTCACATGCCTCTTGACTTGATGAAGGTACTTACCTTATTCTGTCACGCTAGGAGGTCGGGGCATTTTACCCACTTGTCATGGACATGCTAAATATTGGACCAAATACATTTTTTAAACAGTATGTAAGTGATAGGATCTCTTTTCGTTCTTGGGTACACAGGCATTGACGGAATAATGGATGCAAAGGATGTGTGTTAAAATTTCGGTCTTGGGAATAATAACTGAATAGTGCATTGTTGGCCTTCACAGCAGGTGAAAATAATGTGTAGCATTGATTTTGCCAAAATTTCTGACTTCCCTTTGCTTCGGTGTGCGATCTCTACAGGAAGTGAGTGTCGATTTCGTGCCAAGAAATCTGTTTGATTTTGCTGACGGATCTGCCCTTCTGTGTGCGATCTCCACAGTTCGTGAGTGTCGATTTCGTGCCAAGAAATCTGTTTGATTTTGCTGACGGACCTGCCCTTCGGTGTGCGATCTCTACAGCTCGTGAGTGTCGATTTCGTGCCAAGAAATCTGTTTGATTTTGCTGATGGACCTGCCCTTCGGTGTCCGATCTCTACAGAGAGTGAGTGTCGATTTCGTGCCGTGAAATCTGTTTGATTTTGCTGACGGACCTGCCCTTCGGTGTGCGATCTTTACAGGAAGTGAGTGTCGATTTCGTGCCAAGAAATCTGTTTGATTTTGCTGACGGACCTGCCCTTTGGTGTGCGATCTCTACAGAGAGTGAGTGTCGATTTTGTGCCAAGAAATCTGTTTGATTTTGCTGACGGACCTGCCCTTCGGTGTGCGATCTCTACAGGGAGTGAGTGTCGATTTCGTGCCAAGAAATCTGTTTGATTTTGCTGACGGACCTGCCCTTCGGTGTGCGATCTCTACAGGGAGTGAGTGTTGATTTCGTGCCAAGAAATCTGTTTGATTTTGCTGACGGACCTGCCCTTCGGTGTGCGATCTCTACAGGGAGTGAGTGTCGATTTCGTGCCAAGAAATCTGCTGACGGACCTGCCCTTCGGTGTGCAATCTCTACAGTTCGTGAGTGTCGATTTCGTGCCAAGAAATCTGTCTGATTTTGCTGACGGACCTGCCCTTCGGTGTGCAATCTCTACAGGGAGTGAGTGTCGGTTTCGTGCCAAGAAATCTGTTTGATTTTGCTGACGGACCTGCCCTTCGGTGTGCGATCTCTACAGGAAGTGAGTGTCGGTTTCGTGCCAAGAAAAGAAATCTGTTCGATTTGCTGATGGACCTGCCCTTCGGTGTCCGATCTCTACAGCTCGTGAGTGTCTATTTCGTACCAAGAAATCTGTTTGATTTTGCTGACGGGCCTGTCTTTCGGTGTGCGATCTCTACAGGAAGTGAGTGTCGATTTCGTGCCGTGAAATCTGTTTGATTTTGCTGATGGACCTGCCCTTTGGTGTGCGATCTCTACAGGACGTGAGTGTCGATTTCGTGCCAAGAAATCTGTTTGATTTTGTTGACGGACCTGCCCTTCGGTGTGCGATCTCTACAGGGAGTGAGTGTCGATTTCGTGCCAAGAAATCTGTTTGATTTTGCTGACGGACCTGCCCTTCGGTGTACGATCTCTACAGTTCGTGGGTGTCGATTTCGTGCCAAGAAATCTGTTTGATTTTGCTGACGGACCTGCCCTTTGGTGTGTGATCTCTACAGGACGTGAGTGTCGATTTCGTGCCAAGAAATCTGTTTGATTCTGCTGACGGACCTGCCCTTCGGCGTCCGATCTCTACAGAGAGTGAGTGTTGATTTTGTGCCAAGAAAAGAAATCTGTTTGATTTTGCTGACGGACCTGCCCTTCGGTGTGCGATCTCTACAGCTCGTGAGTGTTGATTTCGTGTCAAGAAAAGAAATCTGTTTGATTTTGCTGATGGACCTGCCCTTCGGTGTGCGATCTCTACAGGGAGTGAGTTTCGATTTCGTGCCAAGAAATCTGCTGACGGACCTGCCCTTCGGTGTGCGACCTCTACAGTTCGTGAGTGTCGATTTCGTGCCAAGAAATCTGTTTGATTTTGCTGACGGACCTGCCCTTCGGTGTCCGATCTCTACAGGGAGTGAGTGTCGATTTTGTACCAAGAAATTTGTTTGATTTTGCTGACGGACCTGTCTTTCTGTGGGCGATCTCTACAGGGAGTGAGTGTCAATTTCGTGCCAAGAAATCTGTTTGATTTTGCTGACGGACCTGCCCTTCGGTGTGCGATCTCTACAGGGAGTGAGTGTCGATTTTGTACCAAGAAATTTGTTTGATTTTGCTGACGGACCTGTCTTTCGGTGTGCGATCTCTACAGGGAGTGAGTGTCGATTTCGTGCCAAGAAATCTGTTTGATTTTGCTGACGGACCTGCCCTTCGGTGTGCGATCTCTACAGGAAGTGAGTGTCGATTTCGTGCCAAGAAAGAAATCTGTTTGATCTGCTGACGGACCTGCCCTTCGGTGTGCGATCTCTACAGCTCGTGAGTGTAGATTTCGTACCAAGAAATCTGTTTGGTTTTGCTGACGGGCCTGTCTTTCGGTGTGCGATCTCTACAGGAAGTGAGTGTCGATTTCGTGCCAAGAAATCTGTTTGATTTTGCTGACGGACCTGCCCTTCGGTGTGCGATCTCTACAGGAAGTGAGTGTCGATTTCATGCCAAGAAAAGAAATATGTTCGATTTGCTGACGGACCTGCCCTTCGGTGTGCGATCTCTACAGCTCGTGAGTGTCTATTTCGTACCAAGAAATCTGTTTGATTTTGCTGACGGGCCTGTCTTTCGGTGTGCGATCTCTACAGGAAGTGAGTGTCGATTTCGTGCCGTGAAATCTGTTTTATTTTGCTGACGGACCTGCCCTTCGGTGTGCGATCTCTACAGGACGTGAGTGTCGATTTCGTGCCAAGAAATCTGTTTGATTTTGCTGACGGACCTGCCCTTTGGTGTGCAATCTCTACAGTTCGTGAGTGTCGATTTCGTGCCAAGAAATCTGTTTGATTTTGCTGACGGACCTGCCCTTTGGTGTGCGATCTCTACAGAGAGTGAGTGTCGATTTTGTGCCAAGAAAAGAAATCTGTTTGATTTTGCTGACGGACCTGCCCTTCGGTGTGCGATCTCTACAGTTCGTGAGTGTCGATTTCGTGCCCAGAAATCTGTTTGATTTTGCTGACGGACCTGCCCTTCGGTGTGCGATCTCTACAGGGAGTGAGTGTTGATTTCGTGCCAAGAAAAGAAATCTGTTTGATTTTGCTGACGGACCTGCCCTTCGGTGCGTGATCTCTACAGGGAGTGAGTGTCGATTTTGTTCCAAGAAATCTGTTTGATTTTGCGGGCGGACCTGCCCTTCGGTGTGCGATCTCTACAGTTCGTGAGTGTCGATTTTGTGCCAAGAAATCTGTTTGATTTTGCTGACGGACCTGCCCTTCGGTGTGCGATCTCTACAGGGAGTGAGTTTCGATTTCGTGCCGAGAAATCTGCTGACGGACCTGCCCTTCGGTGTGCGACCTCTACAGTTCGTGAGTGTCGATTTCGTGACAAGAAATCTGTTTGGATTTGCTGACGGACCTGCCCTTCGGTGTGCGATCTCTACAGAGAGTGAGTGTCGATGCCAAGAAATCTGTTTGATTTTGCTGACGGACCTGCCCTTCGGTGTGCGATCTCTACAGGGAGTGAGTGTCCGTTGAGTGCTTCTAATTTCGGCTCATCTTTCTCACTACCTCTGCAGATGGTTCGTGTTCCGCAATATGGTTCTCCAGTGCCTTGCATGTCATCCTGATTGTTTCCGATTCACTGCTTCGGTCCTGCTGGCTTACAGTTTGTGAGTTCGTAGCTGAACCTACTAGTGTATAGTCCCATCTTGACTCATTGATCTTCCTCGTGTCTACTTCTAGTTGCACAATATCAATTCCTGCAGAAGTGCTCTCCTGGACAAGTTTTCTAGTATGGTATGTAAAGTCCAGGTTAATTCTTTTCTTTTCTTTTGATATCGTTCTAGGATGGCTTGTGTGAATCATCCCAGACGGTCTCGGGACAGGCATGTTTGCTTGCCTGTATGTACTGGTTGATATCAATCGCCGCGTTGTAGCTAATTCTCTACAGTGATCTGTATTTGTGCGGAGCAAACATTTACCCAAGCATCTACGACCAAACAAGAATTTGCTCGAGCCTTCTTGATCGCGCTAGATGCCTATGTGAAATCTGCCGTCAGGGATGAAGCCAACCAGGCAATCAAGGTGATACTTAAGGGTAGGATTAGGTGGTACAATTTCCCACTGAAAGGGCTGGGAGACATCATCAAGAACCACCGTCTCCGTATGCAGCTTTTCTTTGAGTGTCAATGCTCATGCTCATGACAGAGTTGATTCCATAGGCATCAATGCTGATACTGCATGACATCAACTGCATTCTGAAATTCATTGTATATCGTGTTTACATTGTGATATTGTGTAATTTTTGTGTTTTAAGGTCTTTTTTTTTTTGAAGTCAGCATTTATATCCCGCCACGTGTAACTAAGACCAAGACGCGGGCCCCGTGTACTACGAGATTAGGAAGGGCGGTGGGGGGAGTGTGGAGGGGGGTTGAAAACAGTGGTCTCGGCGTGTTCTTGGATTGGGTGATATGTATTTTAAAGGGAAAGCGTTATAAGGGGAGGGCAGATTTTAAAACCTAGCGCCTCGCGCTATGTTTTACAGTAAGATCTGGCTGGTCCTATAAACTGAAAAAGTCCGAAACCGGACCGTCGGTTGCGGTGGTTGCATCAGCTTTTGTAAACCTACGGTTGCCGTCTTTGATCATATACTAAGTCAACCGTGAAATAACAGTTTGAGACCAGTTAGCAACAGGACTACTGGTAGAATTTCGAGCGAGACACGGTATGAGACCATTATCTTCACTGATAATCTTATTGGCAGCAGTACATCGAGACATTCTCCTTCCAGCAACGTTGAGCTCCAGCGGCGACGACGACATTGTACGAGACATCATCAACGTTCGTAATGGTCTGTTTCTCAGTGAAATCATACAATTTGTATTGGGTCGACATGTTGCATTCCTGAAGGTGCGTTTGCTCGATCTGTACTGCACTTGGTCGGAAACTGACAGTTTCTACGCCATAGCCCCACCCGTCATGCTATGCTCCATGCTTGGTCGCCCTGCTGTGGTACCGCCAGTGCAGACGACACCGCGCTGTACAACGCGACGCTGAAAGCGCACTGCCGTCATATTACCTCGACAATTCCACACGCCTACGCAGACCTCTACCTCTGCCACAGCCGCAAGAGGTGTGGAACCAGTCTCGCCTACGTTTCCCACCGCAGTGGGTCAGCCGCCGCCGCCACCTCAGCAGCAGCAGCAACTGCAGCAACTGTAACGGACACGTCGTCACAGCCGCCAATGTCGTTCAGCAAATGCTTCCTCGGTCAGCATCCCAGCCTTTGCAGACCGCCGCAGCGGTGAGAGCGGCCGAAGCCGTTCCAACCATGGGAACGGGAACGGGAGCTTGATTTCCGTAAGTGTAACCGCGTTCTCTCCACTCGCGATGGACCAGGGAAGACCTAGGTGAGAGGGTACGGCACGCTCAACCTTGCGTACTATTCTAGTATGTTTGTCTTGCTTATCACTTCTCGAAACATTACTGACCCTCCTTCGCTCCAACGCGAGACGAAGGGTTTTCGACGACACGCACCCTCCCCTCGTTCCCAACGTGAGATGGAGGGACTTTAATGACGCACGCCCATCTCCCCCACTCCAAACGCGAGACGGTGTCATGGCATCTGCTCGCCGTCTCAGGTGCATCCAGCATGCTCTCGCCCCGTCGTCCCAAGTCATAGGCACCCTAACCCTCGGCGACATATCCCACACTGTCCCGGCATCAGCTACACCCTCGTGTCTCCCGCACATCACGCCCCTGGGTCCCAATGATCCATGTACGTGCGGACATTTGTACTTTCTTCTGCAGAAGTTCGTGCTTGGTCAGGACGTGTTCCTCATCACCCAGCCAGGTCCCTATGCGGAGGCTCGCACTCACGTTCTGCAGGTGCGAGCGTACTCCTCTCTGCCCCCGATTGGCTGTGGTGTTGATGGCAAGGCAGCATGGTAAATGCAGAGTATGAGTATATCCCACTCCATCACGATGTCGGGGAGACGGAGTTCAAGCAAGCCCGAGAGATCCGAGAGGGCGGAAACTTGGTGCAGTGCTGCGGTGCGTACTGTCAAGACGGGGCATATTCTTATCATCGAGGGCATCGAGAAGGCTGAGCGCGGGATCATGCCGGTGTATTTTTGTCTCCCGCTTCTCTCTTTTCATTGACTGACGCCGCCTTCAGGTGCTCAATAATCTGCTGGAGAACCGCGAAATGTAGTACTATGTGCGTTCTTCCTATGCAAAGGGGCTAGCTTGGCTCATCTACTACATACACAGAAACCTCGATGATGCCACACACATCCTCCGCCACCAACATACGCTGTTCCCTCCCGCCGACGCAGTTGACGCACGTTTTATTCCTGCCCATCCGTCCTATGCGTCATCGCAATTGGCGCTCCCGTCCTGCCCTGTACGGGTACCCGCTCGATCCACCGTTCCGCTCACGCTTCCAGGTGCGTTTCCTCGATCCGACCAGCACCCTCTTAGCGTATCCGGACTCGCCACGCGTACTCCCCGAGGTGTCCGCTGCGCTGTGGACGATCCTGCGTGACCTCGTGAACCCCTTATTGTGTCCGTCTGTTCTAGCTTCCGGAAAAGGGTTCTACATAATGTTAGCATCTGAGCTGACATTGAGGAACAGAGTTTAATTCTCGTGATTCTTGTAGTAATACCACACCCCTCCGTTGCCCCAACTGTGAGGTTAAGAGTAAATACAATCTGTTCATGAAAGAAAACTACATGAGGACTGGTCCCAACCGTGTTTAGGCTGGTTGTGATTGGTCCCGATCAAGTGCACACGGATATGATCGTGTATGTTACATGCAAGATTCTTATGATCAGCCATGATGATCATACTGGCATGATCCGGCCCAATCCGGATATGGGATTACTCGGGTCGGCGGCAAAACCCGGTTTACGATGATGAGTAACGAAGCTGAGAGTGCCTCTCTTTGACTTTGATCATCACATGGACGGCAGAAACAATCCTCAAAATACCCAAAATCGTCAACTTACAAACGCCTCCTCAGCGGAGCTCAATCATATTCTCCAGAATGGCGTGACTCCGGAGCAATTTGCTGAGAACGCTCGTCAGCTTGAGCACTACAGTCGCTTGAATGCCATGGCTTTGCAGGTTCATTTGCAGCGACAAACTCAACTAGCGGAGCAACGTAGACAGGATGAGTGAGTTGCTATCGTATTGACGTGGCCCTTCTTATCGTTTATGAGCAGGCTGCGTCTTATACAAATGGCCCAGCAGCTTGCCACTGGGACGTGCGTGCCACCTTGTCTTTCCTCATCCATTTTATAGAAAATATGTCAGTCAGCAACAGCAATTTCAGAGGCGCATTCTACCAACCGTCCCTCAAATGACTCATGGTCACCAGCCATTACCTGCACAACAGGCTGTTGCAACTAGTATCGCGAACAACCGGAATGTGCCTACCGTGTGTTCGTTCCTCCTGGCCGTCTGGGGCGATATTGAGGAACCTGATGTTATACAGCAAACCCACAATCATGGACCGCCTTACCATAGAGCTCATACAAGCAATATACCATCGCAACATGGTCAGTACTACCGGTTTCGCGTGGAACAGCCCTTACCCATTGTGCAACATCAACAACCCCATCTTCCTCTTAATAACGGATCTGCGCATGCTGTCAACCAGAACGTTTATCATCAACACGAGACGGTCCGGATATCGCATGCGGTTGGAGGGGCTGGAGCCGTAGCCACAGTGAGTTCCCACAAACCTTAACGTCGCATTCATTAGCGATGCCTTTTCTCAGTCAACTCTCCCTGCTCCTCAAAATGTGCAAAGAGCACCAGCTTTTATACCGCAAAAACCTCAGTACCCACAGTATTCTGGTGCTGCAACAAGTTCACAGGCCATTCCGGGGCAGGGCGATGGATCGGGTGTGACCGCTGACCATGGACTTCGCAGCCTATACCCTTCGTGGGTGGAGGTATGTTTTCCATCTGGCTACACGTCAAGCTACTTATCTGGTTGTCAAGGCGTATGGCGCTGAGAGAGCAGCGTCTATGGCAAGAGAAGCGTTACAGCGGCGAGGGCAGGCATACCACATGGTGCCAACCCCCATGCAGCCCACGGTTACTTCTTCCGCCGCTTCTGCGTCAGCACCAGATCCCCGAAGTCAAAGTCAATTCCAGATTCCAAAGCAGGATGTTCCTGAAGGGGACATAGCACCGCACCACCCGCACCCTCAAAACCAGGAGTGGTCTCCTGTAGCCCCCTTGGTTCCCAGCGATGGGCAACAAGCGCCGTCTCAATCCCGCCCAGCCCTACCGTCCAGTCACGCTACTCGTATGCATTCTACCGCCGATGGCTCGACCCATGAAACTGGTGCTACTCGGGAGTTTGTTGGTCGGCAAGGCGGGAACTCAGACGTACCCAACAGTATAGAAGCGCAACCACAAAACCTAGGGGTGGCCACCAGCAACCCTGCTGTAATGTCAATAAACCTCGGCTCTAGTTCATCCACTCCGCCAAGTTCGCAGCAGGGTCCCGCACAGTCGATATTGTTGGCTTCGGAAGAGAAATCAACGGCTCTGTATACCATGCGTGGTCTTGCGGCTAGCATCAAACGCTCTCTAAATGCGGAGCGATTAGCAGCATCCGCGGAACCATCCGCCTCGCATAAGCAAAAGAGGATGAGGTCGACCTCGGCTGAAATCATCGATAATCCGGATCCAAAAGTAATCAAACGTTCCAACTCCGCAGAAGATCATGAGCAGGTGACTCTCCTCACAACAGAAACCCAACCTGTCAACCGTGCCAACGAACTAAATGCTTCGCCCTTGGTCATGTTATCATCTTTCCCTCAAGTTTCTATACAACAACAAGAAACGGTGCCTCCGGATGGATTCGCAATCCCGAACCCACAGCATGAGTCGACACCCAACTTCGTACCGTTCTCTACTCTGGCGGGTGCAGTTTCCTTCGACAATATTACTGAGTCTGCCCCTGCCAGCCACAACTCTCCTGAACCCACAGGTCATTCGGAGGACTTGGCGAGCTCACAACCGACACCAGATATCTTACTTCATGGGCCTATGAATATCCCATTGGCACCGGTCTCCCAATCTTCCTTTAATCCCCTTTCCTTTCCACACCGTACTCCAACGCCTCCGCTCGCCGCCACGATCACACTTCTTCATGATGACGACGAGGTCGACGAGAAAGCCGAGGAATCTAATTCATCCCACCCCACCTCCCCTTCACATATAGAAGAGGCTGATACACAAGTACATTTGGTCCCATCTGCGAACGAAGACGACCATGAAATGAGTGTCGCTTCTGGTGAAGATCAAGTCCGAAACTCCCTAAACGTTGCGTCTTTATCGGAGTACACCATCGATCCCGAAGCCTGGGACAAAAACTTGCCAGTGCAGGAGGCGGACGTTTTCATCCGTCGCACAGGTTTGTTGGATTCATCAATCGGGGAGATTTCTGGCGAAGTGATAAAAAACTTGCGAGCTGAGGAGCACCCAGCAGGTGAGGCGAGAAGTCCCGTGGGAACTACCGAAGAGTTACCAGCTGTTCTCGCGGGGAAATCGCCGACTCGTGTCAAGAGCCCAGGTGCTGCTGAAACTACCGGTTCTAGCCCATTATCAAAAGTTCCCTCGAAATCCCGCAGAAAACAAGCATTTTATATTGATGTTCCTCAACCGTCGGAATGGGTTCTCAGAGCCAAGCGTCGAGAAGCGGAAAAGAAAGCGCCGATAAGTGACAAAACCGGTAAGTCGTGACACTCTTGTATCGCGCCACTCCGTCTCTCATACATCCTAGAACAGCACAGTTCGAGAGGTTCGTAAACGGCTCCATGCTATTGACTAAACTCAGCATATCCAGTTAGAATATGCGGATTGTGAGATTCTAGACCGTCTATGTCCTCGGCGTTGTCATTGGAGTGGGTGTCAAGCTATCCTTAATTCGATTTATACCTTGAAGCAACACGTGAGACGACATCAGTCAGAGGTAGAACCCGTAGGACCTGCAATGGTATCGACTGTGTGGAATGAGGCCCGAAGGACTCGCAGCTGACTCGCATTTCCTAGACAGTGTCATGTCAATGGAAACAATGTCGTATGGTGTGCGAACAGTCCAGCCTACTTCGACACCTTGAGCGTCACATTGAAAAGGAAACTACTTGTATCTATGACGGTACTTATGGCGAATGGCATCCATCGGCGAACTAACGCTGAAAAGGATTTACTAGATTGTGACGAGCGCTTTTCTCGTGTCCAAGACCTCGAAGCACACGAGAAGAGCGAGCATGCCAATGATGAACCCCCACCCTGTGCCATACCTCGACCTCCCGAGCTCAAGCCTCTTCCGGTTCTACCCCAAACTCTCCCCTCGTACACGACCACAACACGGCTGGCGTCCAAACCGTCTATCACCGAAGACCGTCACGCTCGCCTTGGCCCTTGGGTAAATATGCATCGATGCCCTCCATGCCCATCAAGCTGATGCACTCTCCTAAGGTCCTAGGTAAGACATTCGGCTACCCAACCTTGGGTCCCGACGGGGAACTGTTCGACTCTGCATCTCGCGTTCGGCGTGCTACACGCCTTGCCGATAAGGCAATCGATATGGTGCCCATGCCTACGTTCCCTGGGCTAGGCGAGAGCGGCGAGATGACCCCAAATTCCGAATTTCTGGGGCAGTCTGCGGAGTACGACCTTTTGGAAGAGCCGACGGTTGCGACGACACGTATTTTCAGGGACTTGGACACAGTCGACGTGACACAGCTTTTTTGCGACGGAGGAAATATTGTGAGAGGGTCTTCTCGTGGTCCTGTAAGTGATGGTACAAGCGAGGGTGATGGATCATCGCAGACGGGGATGGACACGGATTGTTTGGCAGTAGAAGCACTGTTATGAATGAATGTTGTCAAAATGATATTTGATTTGATTTACTGCGCCACGTTGTTCGCGCAAATTATGTACGCTAAGTTATAATTATTCCGAGTCTGTCACGGTCCATCAATTTATACGTCCTGCGCCGCCCCTTAGACTTCCTTCTCCCTTCATCTTTTTCCCACCACTTCCTTCCATGGCCACCCCATCTTCCAGTCAAAGTCAGTTCCCTGATTTCCCGGAAGGTCACTTCCTCACCGGTTTTGTAGATCCTATGTACATCTCCGCTCGTTCCGCAGAGGTCATCCTATCAGATTTTCGCCCACTCAAGCTCCAGACGGACGCTCTCATCTTTCTCAATCTCCTTCTCGACGATATTTTGGCAAATATCATCACCTCCTCCCGTTCAATTCTCACGGATCGCTTAAAGACTGGCCTTCTGAAGACTATCTCCACAACGATAGGAAAGGATGCACTGCTCGAGGCCGAAATGGAGTTGCGCGCGTACTGGCAACGTCCAAATGCTATCAAGCCCACTGCTTCACAAGCTTCTGCTTCGGAATACAATTTTTCTCTCCCCTCAATGATAGAGGTACGCAGTTTGTTCTAACAAGTCCCCAATCCATCTGACCCATCCCTTATCTAGCTGATGCGTTTAAAGTGTGAAGCATATTCAACGTTGAATGACTCGGACGAAGACGCACAAGCCGAAAACAGGATCCAGGAACGGTTACGGACTCAAGGCATGGAACCCCCGAAGTCTGTTATCGTCGCTCCGGCTGCTTTATACCTCACGGCGATTCTTGAGTGGGTGAAACATCATCGTACTCTACCCGACCTGTACGGAGTATTAATTGTCCCTTGGTTTCTCAGATGTATCTGCGAGTAAGCGAGAATACGCTCCCCTCCTCCCAAATCTAACTTGCCATCTCACACCTAGGCATATATTATCCAGTGTTGGACGAGTAGCTACGCGGGATAGTAGCAAGGAGGTGGCTGGAACACACGATCTGTTCGTTGCCCTTTGCGAGGACGACGCCATCTATCCCATATTTAAGGTCTCGAAAGGTAAGTGCATTTTTCTCGGCGTGATCCGAGATTCGATCAAGGTTATACAGTCTACGGGCGTATCGAAAGTTCCTTAAAACAGTCTTCGAAGCCGCGGCGCAGCAAGTCTCTTTCAAGGTCTGAACGACACGAATTGCGCGACGTCTCAGAACCACGGCCGCGGTCCCGCCCATCGTCAGAGTCAGCTGCCTCCGCGGCAATCTCTGGATCTGTGAATTCCCCAAGGACGTCACTGGACAAAGGGAAAGCCAACAAACTATTTCGCCCTTCTAATGGTCGCGACTCTCCACTCCCATCTGGCGCCGTGTCACGGGTGACAACTAGTAGGAGAAGTTTGGCTATACAAAGTGACATTGTTAGCGACAGCGCCACCTTGGCCGTAGAGGTTCGCCATCCCCTTTTACTACTTCTATCACGAGTATCATTAGACTCAATTTGTTGTAGGAGGGCAACCTGACTCAAGACTTCGATAATCTTATGCGCTCTGGAGACACAGTAAAGGTATCGTTAACCCCAGACAGGTTGCGAACAATGGAGGTATGTTCGAAGGGTCACGTATCCCTCTCTTAATGTTTAAAAGTTTTCCTTAGACCGCGAAGGAACAACGACAGCCCACCGCAACTAACGATCACCCCCGAACGCCTTTGGCTGCCGACGTTGACAGTCGCCCTTCCGTATCAATGGACCTGAAATACCATGGCACCAAGAAACCGTCGCATCTTGTTGATTCCATCATCGAAGATGAGGAACCCAAGGAAACTGTGATGTCGCCCCAGATGGCGTCGTCTCGATCCGATGTAGCTAAGCCGCCGGATGTGCGCACGCGGTCGGTGTCCTCTTCAGGAATAACTCAAGGCATCGATTCGCGGGTCACAGGGAAATCGCTCGGCCTGAAAAGCGCCCCACCCTCACTTGGGTCCCTAGGTCGTGGCCCGCATAATAGGTCCAAGAACTCGCCAGTAACATCCCGGAGGGTGCGCAGGATACAGCGAAATCGAGAATCAATGGACCTTGACGATGTCATGAATGGTTCAGAAGAGGGCAGCGAGTCGAGTCCTGACCTTGGCGACCAGACGACGCAAGGCCGCACCCGATTGTACCCCGTCTCCAAAGTCACGAGGGATCTCATCTCCTTCCTTGAAGAGGGGCCCCCTCCTGAGATTCAGCCCGTGCGTTCAGCCACTGTGAGCGCTGTCTCTCTCACGCCCACGACCAAGTCTGCCAAAAGTAGCCGGTTACAACGCATGATGTCGAAGCTAAGCCTTACGAGGGAAGATCGAATGGATCAAGCCTCGCAGCGTGACCGAGGTGTCGGCATTGTGAGCGCTCCCTCGACTCCGTGGGATTTGCCAGTACGATCTTTGGGCGCAAACAACTCATCAACTGTTCCCCCTGCTGTGAAGCCCTTGCCGCCCCCCATCCTTTCAATCCCGCCTCCTGTGCCAATATCACCGCCTCCGTCATCCCAGACATCACCTGTTGATGATGCACGACCTCACAAGTCTCGCGATGATCGTAGGAGAATGTCAGTCCGTAAGGCGGTGCCAGCCTGGGAGGGAACAGTTGATCAGGGCGTTCCTGCGCCGGCGCCACCCATCAAAGACGCAATGATAACACCTTCGCCGCACTCTGCACCCATAGCATCACCTACTCCAGCTACAACCCCGACGCTGTCGAACGGGCGATCTCAATCTCCCCCGGCCCCAGTGCCAGAGACAAATGGTACAAACGCCCCAGCGCCAGAGGCAAATGATCCAAACGGATACATGCATGACAGCCACAAATCGCCCCGGTGCGACTCTCCAGCTGCAACCCCTGCCTCCCTTGACTCTGCCGCGATCGAGGCACATTCACGCTCCCCAACTCCTCGAGAGAATGGCAACGGGCGGGCCGAGCAGCCATATCCCCCAGGTATATACCGCCCTAGGTCTTCCCGGCCGAATCAACGCTCGTCTGTAAATGATGAACAATCCAATTCAGCTCGACGATCCTCAGGACGTCGAACACAACAATCTAGTGGGACTGTTGATCGCGCTCCGCCCATTACCATAACGCCGTCGTTGTCAGAGGCTGTAGCGCTAGACATGCGAAGGCTGATGGCGCCGGCCACTACTGCCGATGAATGCCGTCTCCTTGTGGACACTTTCCTCACTCGCGCTGGTATCACACCACCTTTCACTCCCGTACTCGAACCTACGCCGTCAGATTTAGAGCCACTCGAACGGACGCTTGTTCACCATTTTCTCGGCGCGGACCCACTTGAATCGCAATTACCACGCAGTAGCCCGGTGCCGGTCGAGGTGGAGCGACATTCCCCGCCGACCACCCTCGAATACCCCCAGGAGAGCAATGATCTACAGCAGAGTACTGCTACACCTATGGATCCCGTGAGTGCTGTGCACGCGCACCACATTGTCAGCGCCGCAGTAGCGGTCGTTTCTTGACGACGATATCCTTGCTTCGGTTATACCAATTCTATATATGTATTTCTTTTGTTCTGAGCGTTGGGCTTTGCCGATATTGATGCTACAGTGTAGTGATTCTGTTAGGTTGGAAGATCTGTCTCGGAGCGTTTCAGTTGCATATATTGCTATATCTACTTATTATAACCCACACGTTCTATGCAGTAGATAGGCCTCCTAGAGAGAGGGAGAGAAAGATGGATTGACGTTTCACTCAAATGTTCGTCGTGATTTCCTTATCCGACAAGCCGAGCCATCCCGGTACGCGGCATGTTGTTAGGCACGGACGTGGAATAAGGAAGGAGCAAGGAGACAAAGGTCACATGATGATGTCACGGGACAAGTAGTACAATATAGCCTCCGAATCGAGAGAGTAACCTTGGTTGAACCGTACGATGACTCCTTGGGGGCGCGACCCCTCTCTCCAACGTATGCTGCATTGTACTATACAGGTGCAGGCAACACCTTGTAAAATTGTTATGTAATGATCAGGCGATGCATGTGGGACTCGATACGTCGTTGATAAGCCGTTTACAACTTTCCGAAAGGCAGAGTTCATGCCTTGACTATGTACCAATGAGGAGAGAAAGGAAATAACTATTGATCGAAATAAGAGAAACGACAACTCGGCTGTAGGTGTGCTTTAAGGCCGCATCAGGGATACATGTCGCGTTCATTGAGCTCTTCATCTCGCGCCTTCAACGTGTCGTAACTCTCCAACCCGAACCACGCTGGGATCTGGTCCCAGATCGCCTGGCGTCCAGCGTGAACAGCAGGGATGAACTCCTCCCGACATTTCCCGCACATCGGCAACCCGCGCAAGTACCGCCCGTCGACCCACTCGGTGTGATGCAACATGTCCACCATCTGCCCGAGCGTGAACAACGGATCCCCGTCGCGTCCCGCCGCGATGCCCCCGACGGCGCGCAGCGTGTTCAGCGTGATAAAGTAGAACGCGTCGCGGCACGCCTGGCCGCCCGTGCAGCCCTGGGCAGGCGCGCGGCTCTTCACCTGCGCGTCGAGAAAGGTCGCGACGGAGCGCTGCAGAGTCTCCCGCCCGCGGAACGTGAGCACCAGATCCTCGTGCGAGAGCATGACGGGCGTCGAGTCCTGCACGAGCATGGGCGACGTGAAGCGCGGGTGAGGACCGGACCGCGGCGGCGCGCGGTCTGCCGCCGCCTGGGACGAGGACTCGGACGTGCCACCAGTGGGAGGGACGGTGGAAGGGGGGGGGGAGCCCGAGAACGCGGACGTGGGGCTGTTGTTCTCGCTCGGGAGCTCGAGGACGAGGTGCGCGAGCGGCTCGGTCCCGCCCGCGGTCTTGGACGTCCCGTACCGCGCGAGGTCGTAAAATGCGGCGGGGAGGACGGACCCGACGTTGAGCTCGCGCGCGAGGTTGATGACGTGGATCGGCGAGGGGATTTCCTGGCGCGGGTCGTAGTGGCCGTCCGGGGCCAGCGCCATGCGCTCGCGCCGGTCCCACTCGGAAAGGGTCGTGGGGAAGTAGGTCTGGAGGCGCTCCAGGCACTGTCTCCGCGGGATACAGATAAAGTACTTGCAGGAGAGGCGGAGGACCGAGGCGAGAAACGGAAAGTCCTGGACGAATGGCTGGCGGAAGTATCTGTGCACATGTGGACGCGCGTAGTACAGTTGTCAGCTCAAAAAAAAAACCTTGGAAGAAAAGGGGAACGGTTTATCGCACAGTCCGTCATATAGAGCCCGCAAAAGATGGTACACGTCTGTCGGTGAGTCGCAGAGTCTGATGGTACAGTCGGTGTTATCTGGTTGAGGTATTGACAGCATCGTCTGAAAGATGTCTGCATGCCGTTCTAGCTGGCCACGATGAACTTTGAACGCAAAAGGTCCAGTAGAAAGAATGACATTCCCGTCGGAGAACCAGAAATCCTGACACACACGATATGGGAAGTCGGGAGGGGTGTGAAGGCGCTCCTTGGATCTATCTGGACAGAGACCTGAAGTCGACAGTGTTAAATTCCCAGCCATAATGCCTGTCACTATGTTCCGAAAGAGAGTGCGAACAAGATTAGGTGGTGCACAACTGTCAAAGAAATGCCAGAGCCGCCATGAGACATACTAGTACATAGACATTTGCGTGGCTGACAGTGATGACTTCATTTGTATGCCCAGACCTATATGACGATGGCATCATCGATAACCTTCGGACTACTCTGCTGGATTTTGCTGCGCCATTCTTTCTTAGGGGAGAGACGTGATATTTACCCGCAGGATTTATACAACTCAGCGAAGCACAAATTCCGAAGACGTGCTCAGCGGGCAACATCCCTCCCAAAGAATGTCACGTGTCACGAAACGTAGATTCCAATGGATCCAGTCAGCTGAGAAGTACATATAACCAGCTGCTACGTGACAAGAATACAAACTCGGGGCTGTTGGAATAGAAACTGAATGGCCATCAAAGGTGTGGGGTGCGTCGGTCCAGTCCAGGAACAGTCTACCTAGTCCTGCAAAAATCCCCGGTCAGGTTGTTTGCGTTCAAATTATCGCCGTCGCTAGAGCGGTTGACAGGTGTGCCAGGCAGAGAGAACAGCCGCGGGGTCAGGCTAACGTCCGAGTTTAGACACAGATCAAAACTGAACGGGCTACGCCAGCGGCCGGATTGTGCACATTTTGTTGCTTGTTCGAGAATCGTCCTATAAAGCAAGTCATTGAATCCGACGCACTGCAAGCCCACGCAAGCAATCTTGAGAGCGCCCGCTAAATACAATTGGGTCGTTTCGTAAACTATCTGAGGTGACACGTTTTTGCGTCCTGCCAAGGTCTCTTTAATAAGGGATTGTGTTGTCTACCAACGACGCATTTATTGGGACACGATGACGGAATAGGAGAAATAAAGATGACTCGCCTCAGTCGAGAGTTGCTCAAATTCTTTTGTAGTAAGGTCATCGAGTCTGATTGTTTTGTATACGCCAGCATAATACCACTTGCCGTCCTTGTTATAGAAACACTCTATTCGGGGCTAGTAAGCAGCTGCACACCCAACGTGCTAGTAAGAATGAATGGGAACCTGTGGGCTTGTCCAACTTGGAGACGACATCGACCATCATCCAGCGATGCGCAGTTGCGACTCGCGGGTTTGTGCTACACTTGAAAAGCGGAGTCAGGAAATAACCATGCTCTTCACGCTCGGGACACCAATTTGTCGTCAGCTGCTGGAATATGCGGTGGTTGGCAAGTCTACATAATGGGAAGTTAATAAACGAATTGCCGTCAATATCGTCATCCATACGCGGTTCTGAGAGTCTGGAGGCCAGGTGAATCCTGCGTAATGGGAGAGATTAGATGGGGGGAGAAACCCACCCCGACAGCACTTGCGAGAAATTCTTGCAACGTGTATGAAGAAGGTATCAGTATAGGCCTCAGCGCGTCTGATGGTATTCCCGCCGGGAGAGGAAGAGCGGCTAGAATTGCATGCCTTGCTCTGATGGATTCCTCCGCTTCAGGGTGCTGGCGAAACGGCTCAGCGATGATCTGGTGAGAACGTGAGCGTGAACAAAGAATGAGGCACAGGGAAGTGCACCTTGACATCTAGGTCGTTGAGATTAGAGACGATCATCTTGGGAGTCGTCGGTGTATCTGGGGCATCAACTCGTGGAGAATTAACCCTAGCGAGACTGTTGAACGTGGCCTCGCGGAGGAAACGTAACGCATCCTGACGTGTAGACTGGGTATCACCCTCCGGCGTCTTGGAACGCGGCGTTGGAAGCTATTGAAGTTACTGCATATGGTTAGATGGAGAAGGTGTGATCACTATACCCGTGAGAGAGCTTCTGTTGCCTCATACTTGGGAGGCTCCTCTTCCGCAGTGAGGTTCGAGGAAGGGTGTTCTTTCAGATCATTGCTTTTGGCTCTTGCATTCTCGTCGATCAGTCCTGTACAAGCTGCATCCTGGCCTGCGAGAGATGGCTGTTCAGACTGGGGCCCGTGGGCGGAATTTGAAAGCGTATATGCTGAAGTTTGTTCTTTGAGTATATCTTCTAGGTACTTGTTTTGTTGACGGAGTGTGTCAATGGTAGCAGACTTGTCGCGAATAGATTTGCACGCCAAGGAAAGATGCTGGGCAATCACGTCTCTCGCTGCTATAGCCTCACCAGCGCGCATTCTTTCCATCTGAATCGCAATTGCGGATTCGGCAGCGCAAAAAGGATTCTTTGAGGTGGGGGGTGAGGTTGAGAGCACTATTGTATGTTAAAACGACTCACGAGGGACTGCATTCGCTCAGTGAGGGTGATACTATTAGACATGATGAGATGAAGAAGAATCAACAACTCACAGTGCAGGTTTATATACCATACCGTATGACATCATAGCATACATTCAACTGAGGCTATTCTCCCGTCCAACAAGTTTAGTACAGTTTCGAGTCCCTTCAACACACCGGGGTCAGGCCCTTGCCCCGGTTTAAGTCGCGTGTGCCCAAAATCAATCAGTCTCGCCACGCACGGCCAATTGTTTCCTCCATCCTCGCTGTCACCTTCACTAGTATCGTCCTCTTCCTCTTCTTCCACTCCTTCGGAATCCTGCACATCCCCATCCCCTTCTATTTCTGCGCCTTCGTCCTCTGTCTGTTGGTCCTTGTCGTCGGTCGTACTTGTCGGGTTCCGAGCGAGCCATTGTACTCCCATCTCTGCACGGTCCCAGTCCCCTTCGTAAATTACCAAGAGACTGCTTCCAACCAGACGTAGCTCAGTTGTGCTCAGTACATCCCGAATCTCTTGCGTACTCTTTCGGATAGACCTGAGTATCGGGAGAAGCAGCGTACCAGGGAGCCCAACGTCCATTTGCTCGCCCTGGGTCCCGGACAAACCCCTGCGAGCATGAGAAGGGTGAGACAAGGTTCTAGGCACATAAACAATGCCTCTGACTCGGACGTCATCGATCCGCCGACAGGGAAGAACCGTGCAATGCCTGCCGGAAGCTCTGAGGTGCTAATAGATTTCCCATATGTTTTCGGAATGATGATGGGTTGTGATGTTTTATTGTCAAAGACCTACAATTATGTTGTCGCACACCTGTCTCCAAGTCGGTCCATCTGATCAACGGCCCTGTACGTACCTGAAAGCCAGTCAAACGAACCCCCGTTTCTCCAGAAGTGGTACGCCTCGCAGCATTCTGCATCCGTTCCTTTTTATCCGGCGGTGCATCTTCGTCGTAAAGCACTGTGCCTAGCTTTATGTCGAGGATATTCGGCTTTCGGAATCCATGTATGAGGTTCTCTATGACTAATAATTGTATTATACGGCACACTTGTCGGCCTTTGTGTCCCAGCGTGGACAAATGGCAATGCACTCATCTTTCTCGCGTTCTGGAATCCAATCGACGCTCCTGAGACCTTCAGCAGTACTTTGGCCCTCTAAGCGTAGCGTACCGAGGTACGTAGGAACCCATTGACGTAGTGGGGCTAGTGTAGGGTCTGCTAGGGTGTTTTGATAAAACTGGAGTTCAAGAGGAAGAGCGGGTTTCATAAGGAGAGTGCCATCCTCTGTAATCTGTAGCCCTTTGTGCCCGCCCACCTGATACGCAGGCGGTTGTATGCCCCTAGGAGTTGAAGATCCATCGGCCATTGGAAAGTTTCAGTTTCCAGGGAGTGTGTTTGGTCTGAGCACGAGGTTTCGGTTTGCTGGCGATATGTAGTTGCGCAACTGTAGCGCCGATACGTGGCGTAATGTTAGGCTATCACCGGATGGATATCACTGGCAAGCCTCATCGCATCTCCACGACACTCACGCACCTACTTAGAGGAGGGTTTTAATTCTATACTTTTTTTTTTCGTGAACTCAGTCAGCGGACTGAGTCGTGATAAGACAACTAGGGCTAGTGGTAGATGCACGGCGATTCCCGGCGCAAATATTGCTCTCCGCATCGCATGACACTCATCAACGTTTCCCGCAACACACTCCTCAGAGCTACCAGGCAGCACCCAGCCACTCCTCGCAGGTTCATCTCTGCCGTCAACACCCATGAAGCTTTTCTCCAGTCTCTGCCCTCCCATCCAGGTGTCACCACCCTCTCTCTGAACCGTCCACACGCAAAGAATGCGATCTCTCTCCAGCTTCTCAAGGTGCCGTGTACACCCTTTAGTTTCATTACCCGAGATCGTTGGCACTTACTACGGCAACAATACAGCAACTCACCGACTGCCTGGACACTGTGCGCTTCGACGACTCCGTCCGCGTGCTTGTCCTAAACTCCTCCACCCCCGGCGCGTTTTGTTCCGGCGCCGATCTGTCAGAGCGGCGCTCCATGACCAAAGGCCAGGTCTCCAAGTTCCTCGCCGACTTGCGCATTGCGCTCAGCAAACTCGAGAGCCTGCCGATGCCCACCATTGCCGCTATCGACGGGCCCGCGCTGGGCGGAGGGCTGGAGCTTGCTCTTGCATGCGACTTGCGCGTTGCAGGTATGACCCCTTGAAAGTGACTCGGCTGGAGCCATTTGAAATCTAAATCAGAATTTTGCCTTGACAAGGCCACTCTGTCACGAAGATCGGTCTCCCCGAGACGAAACTTGGTATAATCCCTGGCGCCGGTGGCACCCAACGCGTTACGCGCATCCTGGGGCTGTCCAAGGCAAAAGATCTCATATTCACTGGTCGCTCGTTAACGGCGGCCGAAGCGGAGGAATCGGGTATGCGTCAGCCCCAATACCTCCAAAGGTGACACCTATATTGGGGTTCTCTCAGGACTAGTAGACTACGTGTCAGAGGAAGGCACACCGGGTATTGATCGCGCTTTGTCCCTTGCCAAGGAAATCTCAGAGAACGGTACGTATATCGTATCATGCATACAATAATCACGGGCTTATTCTATTTTCGAAGCACCTCTCGCCTTGCGTTCGGCAAAGTTGGCTATTTCACGAGCTGTGGAGCTGTCTCTAGAACCCGGTGAGTTGTACACACTAACCCAATGCCCGTCACGCTTAGGCTTTCCGTAGGGCTCGATTTCGAGAGGGCGGCGTACGAGCCTTTGTTGCAGACCAAGGACCGCGAGGAAGCATTGCGGGCATTTAAAGAGAAGAGGAAACCCATTTTCAAGGGTGAATAATACTTTACACTACTATCCTGCTGTCCGGTAGTATGCCTGTTATTATCTAAGTGGCCAGAACCATGGCATATATAGGGAAACCCTCATGTCCCCGGGCTGTGGGTGCTGACCTATTTCCACACCGAAAACCTGTGACGAGTTTGAGAAGCCATGCGTGGACCCTGATAGCAGTGCTGGCATCCCCATGTGGCACACCTTCAGAGGCGTAGTCCTTCGAGATCTTTCATCATCATGCTCAGGCGGCCCATGCCGAAGCGGTCACGCAGTCCCTTTGGGCCAGTTCGTCCTTCAGGGACATCCTCGGTCTCGTCGGAGAAACCCTTCTCGACGTGACCCCAGTCGCTGCGCTGCGCCAAATACGGGCGCAACAACGCAGGTTCAATCCGGCCAAGGTAGTTTTCCGTGATGTAGGACTTCAGGATCTCCGGTTGGACGAGGAATACATTCCCCAATTGTCGAATGAACTCGAAACGCTCATGAAGCGCGGGTATGGAAAAAGTAGCGATTGCATCTTGGTAGGACTTGAGATCTCTGGAAAGATCGGTCAGCTGAGTGTTTATGGCGCCAGTGTTCGAAGTTCGAACGCACTTTGCGAGCATGAGACCTCCGGTGGCACTCACGGGGAATTTTCGGAGATGCTCGAGTAATTGACTATGTGCACAGAATGAGACCGTACAAGGAGCAGCATTGCGGAATCCGTACCTATGGAACGCTACGCCAACTTCGGTCAAGAATATCTCCAGGTTCTTTCCGCTTAGGTTTTGTTTCGCAGCATTCCCGACTTTCTCGAGAATCTCACAACAACCGATGCAGGGGTCTGTGTTGACCCGCGCAAACGAATCATCATCATTGCGAGGTTTGAAGTCGGTTTTCTTTTGTCTGGCAAGTTGCGTAGCCGCCCAAGAGACAATCGCTAGATGGACATAAGCCCATGCACCTAAAGCACACGGCCATCAATACTGACCGTCTATCAGACGTTGCATAAGCCCGTTTGCGGCGCCCTCAACCTTGCTGACGGTCTGATTGTTAAATACGACCATCTCGCGGCGAACTACAACGGAGCCGGCAGCAAGGGGAAGTAGCGCAATATTGACATACCGCTGCCAGAGATGGCTGATGAGATCCACCGAGCGGAGTAATGATAGTGCCTGTAGACTGGGTTCCGTTTTCGTGTGGTCTGTGGCTTCCAGGCGCGTTGTTGCACTGTGGGGAAACTATGAGAAACAGTTTGACAACGCAAAGAGCAGAGCCCTCACGTGTTGATGGCTGTTTCTATATATCCGCCCACTATCACCTCCGCTAAGGCGCGAAAGAGCGCAAATGTATTCTTAGGGCTGGTAAGTTGTGAGTGTGGGGTGACTTAGCACGGAGGTGGGCACACTTACACGTCGTTAGGTGGGCTCAACTCCACGCATCTACCAATGGCTTCCGCGTGCCACTTTAGCATTGTTACGGCAACATCAATACTAAGTAACCCATCCTCGTCACTGACTTGTTCGTCAAGTAACTTGTCTTGGAAACGATCCGAAGAAGTGATCCCTCCAAAGCGCATGATCGCGGCAGCCGCCTTGGAGGTTGAGGAGGCTCCCGACGTGGCAGTGGCGTTCATCATGCGATCTAGCATCGACCCCTTGGTCTTATTCAACCTCTCTTCCCGTTCCTGGGTCGAGATGGTCAATAGCATTGGAAGGGAAGAGGTCGATGCTTACGTGATATCGCGTGAAGACGGACAGATACCCTGAATAGAGGTCCGCGAGAGTTTTGCTCTCGCGCTCCAGGTAACGTTGGCCTTCAGTGTACGGAACGAAGAGTTCCTCCATGGCGGTCTCGAGTATGGTGCTAATAGCAGTTGAACCAGCGCCGCTTGTGGTTGCCGACGACGTTCCCATTAACGGACGCGAGAACCCAATACTCTGCCCTGGAGACCTTGGTGTTATGGAGGGCACATCATAACCTTTAAGGTCCTCGACGAGTAATGATGTTTGCGAGTGAATCAACTGTAGCATACGCAAGAACGCCAGATCCGACATGTCGCCCGCTTGAGTAAGGAGCTGCTCCATATGTTGCTGAATCTATGACAATTTTAGCATAGCAGCTTACGGAGAACTTGGATGTGATTACCGACTGGGCGAATACTCGCTGTAAGAAGACTTGCATCACAAGAGAAGGATTAGGAAACACAGCCTGCACGATCTGGGCCTCCTGGCCAACCGTTGCTCGAATCTCTTCGAGTAACTCTGTCAGACTTGACTCGCTTTTTGGAGGGATTATGTCGGGGTCAGCCAAAGAGCGCCATCTGGTTGCACGTGAGTACCCTGCCATAGTGACGTTGTGGAGAAGAACAGACAAAGTAGTGTCATCGCTTTCCATGTTTTTCCGGACACGATTGATGAAAAAATCATGTTGATTCACGTATACTTGCACACAGGAGGCACCACCATTGAAGTCAAGTAATGTCTGTGCACAATGCTGCAGGAAGGTAGCTAGAGATAGGTCGTGGTGGACGACAATAGAACCCACATGCATCATTTTGGGATCGCCCTTTCGATAGCATCGGTCGAAAAGGTAGAGCATATCCTTCTCAAACTTCTCACAATACCTATCGACATTTTCTCTTGTCTATGGGAATGTTAGTCAGCGCACCGTATTGTAGAAATATCGCCCACCTTGTCCGCAGTTGGCAAATCTATTTCTTTGGCGAGAGTAGCTAACCGCCGGAGTAGTACTGCGACCTGATGACGTCCTTCCTTCCCTTCCTTCTTGAGGCTATCTATTCGCGAGGTGTCACCACGGGAGAACTGCATGTAGTAGTCGATTAAATCGTAAGCAGCTTGTGCTCTCTGCCGTTGAAGGTGAACAGATTCGAGCTGTTCACCTGAATTGAGCTGAATATAAACTATCATGAGAGTGGAATTTCAGAGACTTGCCTATGCGTCCAGCTGTTCGTCCTACTTCGTTCATCCTCGCTTCCATCGACGAGAATGATGCCCCTACTGCCTGGTCACTTTTGAGGGGGACCTGCAGCGAACCATGCGACGAGCAAAGCGCACCTCGAAGCCACGATCGAGGTCAGACATCTTCTTGGAGTATTCTCTCTCCGCAGTTCTGACAATCTTCTCCATTTGCTCAGTCTTGACCTGGACATCTTTCCTAAGCGCAATGAGGCGATCAACTGCGGCTTCGAATGTTCGAATAAACGGCTTCGGATCAAAGGCTGAGATATATTATGCGGGTAAGCACGGTGTAGGTGTTGGAGAGTCTTTCAACACACGTCCAGGATCCGCTTTGGATTGTGCTATGAGTTTCTCAGAGAACGCGCCTACATAATCCTTGACAGCGAACTTGCCCTGGACTAATGTTAGTCCGCTAGAGGAATATAGAATGACCTTACGTGTACCTGGAATGTCTCCAGTTTCAAAGCATCTCTAGTAGCATCCAAGTGTGTTGCTGAGTCCATCGGTCGGAGCGCTGGTAGCTCAGCGGTGGCGTCCGTCGTAAGTGGGCCTCACGCGACTCCGGTCCGACGGCTACTATAGTATCCTTAATACACCGGGACGTTGACGTAGGTTCTCTCACAACTGTCACGGTAGTAGTAGGCCTGCGTTCAAACTACAGTATGCTGTTCTGTCCGACTTGTGCGAACCTTCTTATCATATCCGCTGATACTGGGTACAATAAATGGGCTTGTAACACTTGTGCGTACGAGTTTCCGATAGCAAAGCAGGTCGTTGATGTTTCTCTCTACCACACGTCTCTTCGTTAACGAAGGCCATCCCTGATCACTTACAGATGACATCGCGGACGAGATTGACCCGCAAACAAGTGGACGACGTTTTAGGCGGCGACGAAGCATGGAAGCACGCCGACTCCACAACAGGTATGCGCTCGATTTCTAATCCTCGAATCACTGGCTGACCCTATGAAAGCGACATGCCCAAAATGTGACAACGACCGTGCTTACTTCTACCAGCTGCAAATCAGATCAGCTGATGAACCCATGACAACGTGTGAGCCCTCTTTACGTTTCCTCATACAGTCAGTGTCGCCCTTACCTTTTTGTTTCATTTTCGTTTGTAAAGTCTATCGGTCAGTGGTGACCTCGGATCTTCCGGTTAAACCTCTCAGGCTTATTTTGACTTTGACAGTTGCACCACATGTACACATCAATGGCGCGAAAACTAGGCGTTTTGGCTCACGGTATTCAGTCCAGTCCCGAGCTTTTAAACGTGCATTTCTACGCATCCGAAACCTTCGCATACTGCTTCCGGTCTGACAATTATTCTACCCTCGTGGAAGTCCCCATGGAGGATATTTAGAAACACGGATCAATCGTTCTCGGGTTTACATGTGTCACCCGAGACACGTCTGCGCTTTCACTGTTTAACCGGTACTTAGTCCTTAGATGCGACAGTGCCGATAATCGGGACTGTTTTTTTTTTTTTTTTTTTGGAGTAAATACACTACGTTCAAACACTGTAGCACTCAGTAGCGCCACTATAGCATTATTGTGACCGCGGTCGAGCGGAAGATCTAATGTAGTAATGCAGTCTCAGCTACTCACGTCCATTGCGTCTCTCTCATCCCCAACAACCTCAAACATAAGGGATCCCTGCTGCTCCTTTAGCCATTGCACGCTACGCTTTTCGTCCATAAAATATGTATATGCACGGCGAAGATCCTCGACGTCGACCTTCTCTGCCTTCCGTTTGCGCGCTAGGACCTGGGCGCACGATATCAAGTTCAACGCGTAGCGCAGAGTTGTTTGTACAGCCATCGTTGTCAATACGCTTAATGCCTCCGAAGTGAGCGTTACGTCCTCCTCTTCACATCTGGAAACAAAAGGCCTCGTGAATCAAAAATATTGCCATGGCATCGGGTTTAAATTTTCACTCACCGTATTTGAATAATCTGTTGGATGTCCTGTTCTTCGTATGGTTTAGTGCTGACAATCAGAACACGATCGAGGAGATCGACAGGCAACCCATGCGGACTCTGAATTTTTGTTCCGCGTATCCGTGCCATCCCCCGGTTTGAAGCCATGATTACCAAGGGCGCGAGATCGTTCTCAAGAGCACGATTGAGAAATGAAAAACATTCGATGTCGAGCATATGCACTTCGTCAATAAAGAGAACCTGGATTGCAAACGATGACTAGGAGAAGGGGAGGGACGGAGGGCACACGCACTCCAGGTACAATCTCGGCCTTCCCTTCTTCGCGCCATTCGGTGACTTTCGTGTTAATTTGGATGCGCAACTCCGGTTTTATCTCCCCTGTATCTCCCGCAAAAAGGGCAAGAAATCCCTGCGTCCGGCTGTTGATCACGTCAATCTCGTGCAGAGAGACAGTGTGAACGACTTCTTTTCGTTTCTGTATCTCGCCTTCCGGGCACCGCACGAATTTTGTCTAATTTTGTTATTCGAAAGCTCGCGAGTAACGATGTAAAAAAAGCGTACATCTGCACCCATAGCATCATAATCCCGCGAGCGCGCAAAGGATCGGCCCAGTTTCGAGACTTTGCCAGAAGCTTTGTCGATTGAAACAACATCGCCAGCGAGGACCTTTTCTTTCGAAAGAGAGTCTATCATTTTCATACCGAGATCGTAGATGGTCTCCATGTCTGTCGTTTTGATGGTGAGCTTTCCGGTTTTCGTCGCCTTGAAAACGATTCAAGGTCAGCATATGGCGCGGACCCTGCTGCCCTCGAACGAGTGTACGAACACCAGTCAGGCTTCGGTCAATCTGAATCTCAACGACTTCGCCTTCGATTATCTCTGTTTCCTCCTTTATGCGCACTCCAATACTACGCCGAAGAGCTTGTGTCAACGCTTCCGTCTTCGACATGGACAGAGAGAAGACTTCGGAAGCGGCTATCATTGTAAAGGGCACGTCGGAACCAAGCGTCTGTGCCATTCCTCAGGAAGTGGACTTAGCGCAAGAAGGAATGGAAGAGGTAATGATGATTACCGAGGGCAATGGCGGTCTTGCCTGTAGAAGGTGGTCCAGCGAACAACATAGCGCGCCCAGCAATTCTGCCCTCCTGAACCATCTTGAGGATCATACCCGCCGCCTTCCTGGCCTTGGCTTGACCGACCATGCCTTGCGAGTTTGCGCGAGGTTCCAACCGATCATCTAGTCCCAGACCGCGTATGTGTGAATGTGCGCCTACAACGCGTCGGTTTGTTTGTTCCGCACGCAACATAATGACCAAGATGAGAGGTTACCTATGCGCTCAATTTTTGTGGTATCACGTAACTCGGAAGTGGCGGTGGATATTTGAGTAGCCTGGGCATATCTTTAGTGAAAAAGTGTTGGCGGTAAGGCGTGTCCGTACCATAATTTGCGAAGAGAAAGCAGACCGTCACGCGTCACGGGCCAGGGAACCGTTATCTAGGCTCTCCGACCCCGACCACCCCGACCGGGGCCACCAGGAACTAGCAAGCGTTTAAGATCTGTTCACAGTCCTCCAATCATCTTTCGCGAGAATCAATCTCCCCTTCAATTCCATTCTAACGGTAACTCGTGTAAAGTTAGATCGTTCATCTCGTCTTAATATCGGGCACACTATCCCATCCCAACCCAAGGGTATCAAATTGCCTTTTGGCGTTGTCTCAAATCGGACATCGCCACTCATACTACCTCCGCCGCGAATCGTACCTTGCCATCTTACATCCCAACGTGTTACTGTAGTGTCAATCATAGTCCAGCTCCATGACAGGCCACACACGGAGCGATTACATGAGTGAAATGTGTATCTGCAGACACCCTTGGGATACCTTTGTGGAACTCCACCGCCCCTTGATTCTACAGTGGGAACCGGCGGCGTCTCGGTTATTATCACGTCTCGGCAACTCGGAAACTTGTTGATATTGGCATCACCTGGGGCTGCGGCGACCGCTGGGCGGGTGTCTACGCGTGGGACTGAAACTCGAGCACCTCCTCCTGACCACATCTGAGTTGCTTCAGTACTATTTCTTAGTGTTTGTTTCTTTCACGTCTTATGGGGATCATGGGGTGTACTTCTACTTCCGGACCCCGTTTCGGATCTTTGCACCACACGAGCATAAATAGCAGGGTCGGCCTCAGTGATGCACATCATTTACAGTCCCAAGCACCGTTCGCTTCCTTCGACACTTTTTTCAAGCACCTCGTCGTTTCCGCTAGACTTGCTTTTCGCCATGCTTCCCTCACCCTCATACTTTGTCCTTCCTGACCTCTTCTCCCTCTCGACTGCGTTTCACGATTCTACAAACCCCTTCTGGAAGCGTGCTTCTGCAGAGTCCAGACGTTGGGTCAACAGCTACGCCGTATTCACTGATCGCCGCCGCGCATTCTTTTTTCAAGGCCAAAGCGAACTCTTGAGCTCACACTGCTACCCATATGCAGGCTATGAGGAGTTTCGTACCTGCTGCGATCTCATCAACCTATTGTTCGTCATTGACGAACTCAGCGACGAGCAATGCTACGGTGATGCTCGTCACACGGGCGACATTTTTTTACAAGCTATGCAAGATCCCATATGGTCTGATGGATCGAAGCTTGCCCAAATGACTACAGAGTGAGTTCGTCGGACTGTCCAGATATCACATCTAATCGTAGTCCCAAAGTTTCCGAGCGCGCCTCATTACGACCGTCAAACCAAGAACATTCCGCCGTTTTCTCGAACATTGTGATGCGTACATTGATTCCGTTGTTCAAGAGGCTGGATTGCGCGACCATGGAAAGGTTCTCGAACTCGAGAATTACGTCCTTCTCCGCCGCGAGAACAGCGCCGTTCGCGTTTGTTTCGGCATGATCTCATATATCTTGGGCATAGACCTTCCAGAAGAAGTTTTCGAGGACCCGATCTTTCAGAAGGCCTATTTTAGCGCTGTGGACATGGTTTGCTGGGCAAATGTCAGTACGTGGAGAGCGCTTACCAAGCGCTGAGCTGATTGCTTTGTGTTTCCTATGCCAGGACCTATACTCGTATAATATGGAACTGAACAGCGGTTTGGAAGGCAACAATTTCATTACCGTTCTGATGAGGACGCAAAATATGGACATCCAGGCGGCATGCGATTTTGTGGGGCGGCACTACAAACAATTGATGGACGACTTTCTGTCAGCAAAGGCCTCCTTGCGATCGTTCGGGCCTGAGGTCGATGTCGACGTCAAGCGCTACATCGAGGCATGCCAGCATTGGCCAGCCGGTAATCTCGTGTGGAGCTTCGAAACGCCAAGGTATTTTGGGGCACGCCGCGACCAGATCCTCCGCACTCGCATCGTTCCACTGAAGCCTCTGGAGCGCGAACCCTTGAAAGAAGATGAGTAGAAAGATGGAGCCGAAAATTTACATGCGACGAATTTATTTGGCCTCTTGTCCCGCGAGGAGGATGTGTACCATAGTGTGTTTGGTCTCCTTTCGATGTCCAATAATATTATTTCGTTCGTGATAATTTGCACCCATCGCTTATTTAGAGTTGATTTGTCTACTTTTAATTAATAATTTTGCTAAATCGATCGATAAACTGCAGATCTTTTAGTTCCACGGCGCATCCTTCGGTTGGAGCAAGTCAATGGCACACAGGCAATGGCATGACCTTTACCAGCACAGTAGTTCCTTTCTCTTTGCCTCACCCGATGGGAAGGTCCCTTCAACTGCTCGCAAGGTCCACATTCGGCGCCTTCGCGATATATTGCATCTCTCGATACAACGCGGTGATCTGCCTCTCGCCCGAAGAGCATTCGGACTGCTCGCACGATGCGAGGAGATCGAATGGATGGACATTTGGAAAGTCGGTCTTCTCTTATTAGCTCACGACTCAGTGCCAGGTGGTGCTCTCGGGGCGGGGAAGCACATTGATTTCCTCCGAGTCATGATGCTCCAGCATCCTGAACAGGTGCGCGTCTCTCTCACCTTCTTGTTTGCTTTCGAACCCCAGCGCCTGCTCTGCCCCACGGAAAGATCCTGGGCTCACCATCCCGCGTTTCAGCGCGAATCCCTTGTGCAAGAGCTGGTGCTGTCGCTGGCCGTCGCTGGCCGGGAGCGAGACGCACTTGATGAACTTGAGCTGTGCGGATCCCTGAATTTTTTTTTTCGTTGTTACTTGCAGCTAACTCTAAAGATACAGCTACCTTCCGTCACACCCGTACCAGGACAACCCCGTACTGCATACGTATGCAGGCCTTTTTTGTCTGCGACAGGCACCGTTTGTAGACGCGGACTTAAACCATGGCACTCAAGGTACGTAACAAGCAGCCAAATATCCGGTAATCGCCGAGGTTAGTTAACTCCTTGCGAAACGTAGCACGAAGTTCAGGGCAGGTTATGCTGCGAGAAGCACGACAATATCTAGAGCGCGCTCGGGCGCTTGATCCAGAAGGAGTTGTCGCGCAAGCATTCATCCGCAAGGTCCGTCGGCCATCATGACAGCGTGCTGAGTTATCTGACCCCCCGCGTTCTCCTCCGAATACAATAATTCTTAGTTAGCAATGTTAGTACCGGAACATGAAACGGCACGCAACGAGTCAGACGATGATATGATGAGAGTAGATTCCAAAGGACAGGGTCGTAAACGGATTCGCGTGTGACCCTGACCTGGTCCTCGAGATCCCCTCATTCGTAACACATCACTACCCCGCCATGTTACCCACGATCATCCACGTAACCGCGGAGCGGCGTATTTACTGTTCTCACGACGAATTGAGCTCAATCTGAGTCAGATCCCATGTCGATGCTAGGCATCTCTTCGTCTTCCTCCTCCACCGGATTGATAACTTCCGGTGCGACACCTAAGCGCGACACCTCAGACGCATTTAGATTCCCGCTCATAAAAGATGGAGGCATTTCGCGTGCCGGTAAAGGACGTAGTGTGTTATTGGGTTCCGAGAAGCGGTTATCTTGGCTTGAAATTTGCGAGGGAGAAGGGTCTCTATTTGCGTGCAAGAGTGCTGGCTCCTGGGCCTTGGGTAAACTCACGTCGGCCAGCGTATTAGGACTGGGACGAGGGGGTAGGGACGCCAACGCCAGTGGTGCCAGTACCAGTTGTTGGTTTTCCGCATCAGTAATTTCTATATCATCTGATGGATGAATGACGCCGATACCGAAACTCTCCCGAATTCCTTGTTCTTCAACACTCTCCTCAGCGCGGAATAAAGACAGAGACCCAACGTGCGGGAGAGATCGCACAAGTGGCGGAGCGCGGGGATGAAGAAGTCGATCGAGTTCTCTCAGGGTGGAAGTAGAAGGTATACCCTTTAAGGACAGTCATGAGTAATTTTATAGCCCCACAACGTACGTAACTCACAGGGCCATCAAGGGGCTCCAGAAGTTCAAGTATGCTCAAGCTCAAGCCCCTGCCCATGGTAGACTGAGCGTCAGCGGCAAGACCTAGGGACGCGACCTGCAACCGGCGCAACATTTGGGCATGAAACGCCAAATCATGTGAAAGTCGAGCAGGGTCCAAGGAAGAGAGCGAAAGGCTGAGGCCAAGTAACACTCGACTGGCAAGCGAGAAGATGGTTGGTGCGAGGCATGGGTTATGAAGAACCACTCGGATTGCTAGAGGGTGAGCGTTGTTAAGGGCTAGTCGTTGATGAGGACGTTGACATACTGTCTAGCGTGGCTAATATCATCTCCCTGTGCGCCAAGGTTGGGCATATATCGTTAGTTGTGATCTTGAATATTTCATCTCCTTCATAGTCATGTGCTCGCTTTCTGCGCCGCCCGCTCTTGCTGCTTACAACCGATGCAGGGCCAGTCCGTATATCCGACTGGGTCGGCAAGAGGAGCGAGAGCGTAGATAGAAGAACCTTAGTGATTCGATTCGGTGCCACGGGGAGGTGTATAGTGTGTATGTTAGTCAACAATGACATTAGAGCTCGCAGAAGTATAACATGTTGGTTCCTAAGGGGGATCCGGATGAGTATTGAGTGTTGCCTTATCATAGCGGCTATGTGCACTTACGGCGGAGGAGTCTGCTCAAGATGAAACAATATGATACTTGTAAATCGCTCCGCATGCGGCGTAAGGTGACGCTTCGCGCTAAATGAAGGGACCAGGTCAATAAGTGGGGAAGGGGAGAGATCGCTCCAACATACCAAGCGGCAAGTCTAGACAGTAAGTCGCTGCCAAGAGCGCAGATCTCTGGAGTAGCGGCCGCTTCCATCGCACGAGCAGAAGGGTCGATGTGTTCGTCTCCCTGGAAAACATCGGTTAGATACGTAATGGCCGAGGAAGATCCGCGAACCTTGCCACCGTCGTACGTGCAACTCAACAATGCTTGACTAAAGCCTACAAGAACGCCCAAGGGCAATCGGACGGCTCTGGAAGTGTAGACCTGATGTGTATTGAGCCAATGCCGACTCGGGTTAAAAAGGTGCAAATATACATCAGGAGATCACAAAGCGCGAGAACGACACATCGCAAGCGATCAACATTTAACGGGATAGATACCGCTATATCTCCCTTGTCAATGTAGGACTGATGCTGCCTAGGGGAACCAATATTGGCTGAATCATCTTTCAGTAAACAACTTGAATGCTAGATAGTTGATCAGACCGTTGTGGGGATATGTCGTCCTGACAGCGTAAAGCGACGCCCAGCCGATGGACAGAACCTCGTCCACAGACTTCCTCCACAGGCTGATTGAACCAACCTTTCCTCCCGTAGCAGGAAGGACCGAATACAAACGGGATGCAGCTTGAGCAAGTGAACTGTCCGTCGGTTGCCCCGCTGAGCCGTTAAATTGGCGAATACACAACGCGGAGAGCCGTCCGTGGAGCGCCTTATAGAGAGTAGGGTACAGTGGGGCCAATACCGACAATGCATTGATAGAAAGTAGCTAAAGGAGCTGTAAACAATCAATAGGGAAGGGTGTCGCGATAGCTGACCTTCAATTCACGACTTGGGTGGTCCTCGGCGGCAACGACAAGTGCGAGGCTGAACTTGGGAACATTTGGGGACGCAATTTGTCTCTGGAACTCAGGAGTATCGGTTGCAACCGAGAAAATATGAGTGAGAAGACGCGTAGCGGCTTTTAAAGTTGGCAAAGGCTCTTGTTTCTTGGCAGAATGAGATGTACGATGAGAGAGTATGGGTAGACACACGGACTGAAAGTAGAGGCAAAGCTGCGCTGACCCAGCTCCTAGCATTTTCTAGCAAAATTTCTCGTGAAAATATGGCTGTTTGACACGCGATAGAAAGACCGGCCCAGCGTGCACCAGGATCTTTTGAGTGAATCAACGAGTTGATACGCGTTATCCATTTTTGGAGGTGTGGAGAGGGTTGGAGATGTTGAGGGGACAAGAACTGAATCACATAAGGTGAATTCAGGACAGCAGCATTATCCGAGGCAAGTTGCAGCTGTAAAATCGTTTTGAGGGGATGCACAGAGTCGGACATTGACATGATACGGAATTTAGAGTGCGTCCGGCACCAATTTCGCGTTTGAAACCTTCCGCGCGAGACTCTGTCTTGCAGCTGCAAAACAGTGGCGTGGCAATGTTTTCTGCAATAGGGATTTTATTGTATCCTCCGTACGCCATTTGTATATACTGTATCCCAGTTTTCTGACTTGGAGCTGTCACACCTCATGATACCTGAGGACCTCTCCGTCCATCTCATTGAAGTTGCAGCAGTTGCTGGGCTACTTCTTGTCACTACAGCAGGTGCATCTGCACTCGCCTATGCCTCTCGCTTTGACAAAGTTCCCCAACACACATCAAGACACTCTGGTCAGGGACGGATCAATGAACTCCTCAACGGGCATGATGGCACCAGGACCACCTCATCATCGCGGGACCACGTTGTTGATGTCTTGTCCTTTTTTCATTGCAAAAACATGTCAAGGGTGACTCTGGTACTGCCAGTGGCAGCGGTACACAGTAGGGACAGGTGGTACAGTACAATACAGAGGATAGTGTCACAGCCTGAGTAACGCGTGCGGTTGCGATTTCAAAAAAAAAAAAACAGGTTCAGACATGTTTTTGGGGGGCAAGACAATCTCAATCTCAAATCGCAATCGCACTCGGCAAAAGAGGCTCTCAAACGCCGCGGTCACTTTGCTGCGCACGAAATTTTGCGATTGTGATTTTTTTTTCAGTTGATGCCACGTTCAGCAATCTCGTTCCCGAACGCACATTTAGAGTGCGTCCGGCACCAATTTCGCGTGCGAAAACTTCCGCACGAGATCACTATTTCGCAACTGCGAAATAGTGATTGTGTTTTCTGAAATAGAGAATTTGCTGTATCCTCCGTACACCCCCTGTGTCGCATTTTTGTATTTCCACTTTTCTGACTTGGAGCTGTCACGCTTCATGACACCTGAGAACCTCTCCATCCATCTCATTGGTGGTTTTCATGGCCCCAATGATATTTTTGATGCAAACGGGGTGGGCGTAACTCTTCCAGAACACACCCACTGTCACCCAGGTAAACATCCTCAACTTAGATTAGATTTACATTTTGAAAAATATATACACAACTTCGTCTCCCCACATGATGATACAGTCAGTCAGTCGTCAGCAAGTACTTAGCGAGCAGCAGCAGCACGTTCTCTTTGTGGGGGAAGAGCGGCCGCCCTGCCCATGCGTTCAGGCATCGTTATCAGAGACTTTGCATGAGACGCTCCACCCTTCCCACTCGATGCGCCCCTCCTGGATATCCACAAGCCACTCCCACTGGCAGAGTGCCTGCGCCAGACTGCTGCCGCCCACAACAGACAACGAGATATCTTGCACCACCTCCTCATCATCGTCTTGGTTGGAGTCCGAGTCTGAGTCCCCCGCGGCCCCGCCACACTGGAGGGTGGCTGACACTGTCGTTGCCACGCCGGGCCAATGCACGCTGCGGGGATGATGACAGCCGCCATGCCGACACAGAAGAACTCACAGAGTGTGCCGGCTGCTGAGGCTGTGAAGAGCTCGGACATCGTTAGGGCGCACTTAGTGGTGTGGATGCAGGTGTGGGCCGGGAGCTGCGGGAGCGTGGTGGTGGTGGTGGTGTGCGGGTGGTGCAAGAGGAGGGAGAGAACCGAGGCACACGTTACGCCTGGGATGATCATGCCATCCAGCGGGGGCATAACTACGTCGAGATCTGCCGGGGGAGAGCACATGCGCACCCACTTAGGTGGTGAGCAGCAACAAAAGGAAGGGGGAGAGAGGGTGTGTACATTCGAACTTACCACCATCCGGACGCTCAAACACAGCAAAGGCATTTATGGCACCCGCTTCAGTGATCGTCTCGCCGAGAAACCACAAGAGTTGTTGGTACCCTAGCATCGCTGCGGTGCGCTGCGCGACGAATGTCTCCCCAGTTGCCCTTTTCCTTCTGTAGCGTCAATGCATGCACCAGGACTGCCCCATCAGTGCGGGACCACGTTGTTGATGTCTCATCCTTCTCTTTTTTCATTGCTAAAACATGCCAAGGGACTAGAGTGTGAATCTGGTACTGGCAGGCTGCGCAGCGGTACACAGTAGGGACAGGTGGTACAGTGGCAGGACAGGAAGTACGGAGGGCGGCTGGCCTGCTAGCCGGCCCGCCCAGAGGATAGGGTCACACCTGAGCAACGCATGTGGTTGCGATTTCAAAAAAAAAAAAAAGGTCCAGACCTGTTTTTTTTTTGGGCAGGGCAATCTCAATCTCAAATCACAATCGCAACTGAGAAAGGGTGCTCTCGAACGGTCACTTTGCTGCGCGCGGAATTTTGCGCTTGTGATTTTTTTTTTTGGCTGATGCCGCGTGCAGCAAACTTGTTCCCGGACGCACTCTTAACGAGAGGTGTGGAGCGACCGGGCCGAAATTATGGTACGTATCAATGGTCTCTACTAAGTCACGTATACAGCTCAACGCGCTCCCTTCTCCACACCTCTCGGACGCTCACGAACCACCATCTTATTGCTACCTTTAGGGCCTTTAGGTCCAGGTTTGCGTGTGCGCTTGCCTTTTGTCAGCCAACCCCAAATGGATCGAGGATGCTTGTTGGATTTAGACTTGCCACGACCACCTCCGTGGGGATGGTCAACACTAGAGAATCATGAATACAGCCGCGCAAAGTAGCAGAGCAAGTGACATACGCATTCATGGCCACACCACGTACATGGGGTCTCCGACCAAGCCATCGTGCACGCCCCGCCTTGCCCAAGCTCCTGCCCTTCCAGAGTGGGTTGCTAACCTTCCCAATAGTCGCGACACAATCCTGGAGTACTCTTCGAACTTCTCCACTTTGTAAACGTACTTGAGTGTACCTTCCGTTATCCTCATGTACGACGACTTGGCCAAATGAGCCGGCTGAACGGACAAGGATGCCGCGGCCCTCAGGATTGAGCGCGATACAGTGGATGATGGTACCGGTCGGTATCAAACGGAGGGGAAGAACGTTTCCCGGTTTGACCGTTCGAGCGCGTAGAAGGCCGGAAGCGAGGGATGCATTCGCCAATGCAAGATCATTGTCATCCACTCCCGGTGCCTTTCCCCGTATCTTCTTCGAGTCTACGAATCCTTCAACAAGTCCATCGGGGATACCTTGTCTGAAGCTTTCCACTACATGTCCTGCCCGTAGGCCTTCGCAAGCCAGGATATAGCTCCATTTCTTTGTGCCTTCAACATTGGGGTTCCGGTTTTTTATGAGTGCTATATGAGCAGAGCGGTTAGGGTCATATTCAATGCGCACAACGTCGTGCGGTCCGGGTTCTATGCGCATGAAGTCGACAAGTCGAATGCGTCTTCTATGGCCGCCGCCTCGGGAGCGAACGGTTATGCGGCCCTTGGAATTTCGACCGCCCTTCTTGCGTAGTGCGACAGTAAGCAAGCGCAAGGGCCTACCCTTATAAAGATGTGGGTTCAGAGGGCGACGAAGATGACGGATGCCGGGCGTTATGGGTTTGTATGTTTTAAATAGAGTGGAAGTCCGCGACAATGCAGCGTTGACATCTGTCGGGCGTTGTTCTAGGGTCACCTCCGTTGCATATCTCCTCAGAAAGGTACGGGCGAGAGCCGGAGACGCAACGCGTTCTAAGGGGGAGGAAATGAGGCGTGAACGGAAGAGCCCAACACCAAGACGGACAAAGGACATGAGTTGGCGCGAAGATTGATGGGGTGGGCAACTTTCCAGTCTCGGTCGCATCGCTGTGAATTATGTAATCTGGTTTGATAGATCCTTGACGGATCCAGACTCGGATGTTGATCAAGGAGCAGAATGGAAGTTCGTATCAAGTAGTATCGGACTCTGTTGTGTACTGTACTGTAAATTAACCGCCACGCTGACCCGGAGGTTTTCTTGGTTTACATTCATCTCTGATATCTCTTTTATCTGTGCCCCACGTGTCCGCACTAATGGAACACTCGCCCACATATAAGGTGCGCCTGACCAACACGTTGCATCATCATTCCTACCTTTGCTCCGCAATTACTTGTCTCTCGCACAATTCACGTTTGCACGACATTCCTCCTCATTTTTTGCTGGAACAGATACTGTGATGACCGTCTTGTTCAGGGATCTCAGATCCTTTGGTTATCGTGCGTACAAACGTCCCAACCCTTGCCCACGACTGCTGACCCGTGTCCGTATTAGTCGCCGTGATTCTCCTCTCCGCAGCGGTACTGGGGATATCTGCCTACTTTGCGGCCATATTTCTACCTAACCTACACCGTACGTGGTCGCTTCCACAAACATGGATCGCCGATAAAGCGTTGGTTGTTTAGATGATTTCACGATCTTTTCCTTGGTGCCCCCATCATGGACTATATTCATACTTACGCTGCTGTGAGTTTACTTTGCAAAACCTCGTGCTACGTGCGTCTGAGTCTCGTCCACGACTTCAGCTTGGTCACTTCCACGCCGACCGCAGACGCAATTTTCCTGTTCATTTCAGACATTCTTTGGCTTAGTAAGCTTTCATAGTCTCTCTCCCAAGCAAACATTGAGCACTGGTGTCAGCATTGGCAGCGTGGTCTTCGTGAGGCTTCTCAGCTTGTTCTCCCCAACCCTTGGCTTATCACAGATATAGCGACACGCTTGGTTCCACCCAATGTGATGCCCTTGGAAACTCAAGAACAGCCACAAAGCATGGCACCAGTTAGTGATTACTCTACAACTTTCCTTTTGTCGCTGATTTCGGCACATTCAGTATCTGCTCGCTCGTACTGCGACTTGTCGAAGGTCGTTGAGGCATTTTCGTGGGCTACCTTCTGCTTGCGTATGTGTTTCTTACCCCGTGTATATCTTTGCTGATCTATGGGGCATCCCAGTCACTCTGTACTTCATTTTTCTCGTATCTCTTGCCACGCGCTCGATGGCCCAGGGACAGCCGTCTATCTGGAGAGGCGATATCAGAGAACTACCGTGGTTCGGGCAAGCGCCCGGCTGGCCCGGGTCTGGTTTTGTTGGATATTCGTCACAATATGGACGTGGCTACGCCGGTCCTTACGCACAGTACTCAACTGGGGGCGGTGTCATCCAGCAACAACATGGGCACTCACTAATGATTCAGCCTGGAAGAAATGGCATGCCCGCTACCGTCCAGCACATCCCAACAGCAATCTGATCAGCCTGATCAGCTTTTCTCAAAAAGGGATATGTAGTATGATCGAGTGTGCCATCTATGATAAATGCTGTAGTAGCAGGTCGATATGTTTTACGTGTTCGCAGTTCAGAATCTATCCACGTTAATAAGTGCTGTCCTTCGCTATCTGGAATGTCCGGGGTCCCGGGCAAAACGCATTGATGAATGACTAGTGCCTTGACTTTACACCAACACAATTTCTCGAGCATTCTTTGTTCACCACCGACAAGGGCTGTCTTGCCTACAGGACTTGGATCTTCTTCATACCATAAAAAAAGACTTTAATCGCGCTACGCTATGGAGGAAGACCTTGGTTCATCAGTATGGGCAACCCAGGCATCTGGCACTATGTCCCTGTCGTCCCCGTATTACCCGACTTTTCCTCAGGCATCGTCCACCATGAACCAATTTGATGATTTCGGGGGTTTGGGGGCACAAGACAATGCTACTGGGGGCGGGGATGATGACGATGAATTCGGAGATTTTGGCGAGTTTGGTCAAGCGGAGGACACGACCGAGGAATTCGGAGATAGCAGCCGCCTCAATGGGCTAGTACCAGTGACAAGCCCTTCACCATGGGACAGGGAGCCGAATCATTTTGATCCACATCAGTCGCGCTCTATGCTAGAGACGCAGATCGAAGAAATCTTGGGACCGCTCTGGGATGGCGATGATTTGAGTGAGGCGCTAACGGATGAGGATGTGCGTGAAGTAGGTGGTCTCGCACAGATACTGGTAACGCCAGATAGGTGATATCTTTCACTCGAATGTACAGAGTCCGCGACTCACACACCAATAGTCGCGCGCTCTACGAGTCGCTCGTCCAAAAATCACCTCCGTCTGCACATCCCCCAAATTGGACACGCTCGCGGATCCGGAGACAGCATTTAATCACGCTAGGCATTCCCGTCAATCTTGATGAAGTACTTCCCCATGCGAGCAGCAAGCCTTTACCGACGTTACATATCTCTACGCGACCCGTGTCAGCTCCCCCCATTCCCCGCAACGGGGCCCAGCCAACAAGTGGCCGCATGTCTGTCCGCAATTCGAGGGCATTGACACCGGTTACGGCTACACCAACACCCGAAACTTCTCGGAAAGGAGCCATCGCGCAGCTAGGACTAGGTCCTAAGCCACAACTCGACGAGCAGAAAATCGGGGAACTTCTCGCGCTAACGCCAGGCATGTATTTTCTTTACAGACTCTGCAGAGGCTATACTAACCATGTGATAGACCAGCTATCTCTATTACCCTTGGCATCCTTAGAGTCTTGCTTATCTGACTTGCGCACTCAGACACAGAATACATCAGTGTTACTGACATACTTGCTGCAGACGAGGGATGCACTACAACAAGACTCGGAGACGTATAATAACCTCATTGCAGAACTAGTCGGGGAAGCGCAGAAGATGAAGACGGCTGGCAGAACGTCTTCACGGCGAGGGAGTGGTGTTATCTAATATACCACAGACACTATCCGCGAATTGTGATACTATATGGGAATATAATTCTGTAGTAACAACGCGCACTCGAACGTGGCCAGGCACACGCGGCCAACCTTGGGTCGTTAGCTTGATCACGTGATGCATTTTCGATGAACCGGCATGACGGCCCGATACTTTCAAACTTGCAAGTCCCCCGGCTGCCAGTGCCAGTGAAGAGTTCAGGTCGACATTTCTACGTCTTCCAGTTCGCCCTCATTGTGTCTGATAAGACGGATTCGCTATAATGAATATCTCTCTGCCCATCGCTTCGACAGTTCAAAGCGTATCTTTTTCTGTCCTGACTACTGAAGATATTCGACGAATCTCAGTCAAACAAATCACGAACCCTGTCCTTCTCGATGACTTGAATAGGCCCAATGTTGGAGGCTTGTATGACCCTGCTTTGGGACCCGTATATAAGCAAGACATGTATGTACCACTGCCGTTCGTCTCTCAATGAAAGCCTCTCTAAGTTTTGGACAGTTGCGTAACGTGCCGCCAAACGTACTTCAGTTGCCCTGGTCATTTTGGCCATATCGAACTGCCAGCACCGGTTTTCCATCCGCTCTTTATGAATTATATGTACATTTTGTTGAGGGCCACATGTATGTTTTGTCATCGTTTCAAGTTACCGAGACCAGAGGTGAGTATCACAATTTTTTCCCCCCTCGGGTTGGTTGTCTGACATACAGCTTGGTCTAAAGTTGATCAAATACGTGGCTAAACTGCGTCTCCTGGAGCATGGAATGCTGGATGCAGCCTCTGCATTGAACAATTTACACATAAAATCCAAGAGCAAGGAACAGGATTCGGGGGTCGAGGCTGAGACTGAAACTCTGGAAGCATTCGAACAGCGAGTCGAAGCCTTTGTGCAGCTTATCCTCTTGCGCGCCTCAGGTAGCAGGGATAATTACAAACACAGCCTTGTGTTTCAAGCGCGAAAGGATCTCATTCAGGAAATTCTAAAGGCTTCGCTACTCAAAAAATGTCAAAACCCAGGTTGCGGCGCGTAGGTCGCGTATCCAACCACTGGCTCCTTACTAAAGGCCATGCGTTGCAGTCACGGCTACACTTTCCGAAAGGAGGGTCACACAAAAGTAATCGAGTATGATTTGTCAACGAAGATGAAATTAGCAAACGATGCTCTTGGCCTGCGGCGGCGCGACGTCTTTATGTCCTTGCCACGAGAGCGAACGGCAGTTCCAGTGGACAGTGATGACGCCGACAGCAATGACCCAGATTCCGAGGAGGAGCCGGAGGAAGGTGACCGCACGTTTTCTGACGAGGAAAGCGGAGATGAACCTCAGCAAGACCAGGAGAATCTCCCCAAGGCAGCTAACGGTCGTGTCAAGAGCGCACGCGGTCGCAACGAACGAGTCATGGCGCCGGAGGAATGTCGGGCCCACCTCCGCTTGCTCTTTGCTAATGAAATAGCACTCTGCTCTTTGATTTTCGGTCGGCATGGTCCTCTTTCTCCCGTCGTCAATGGTCTTTCCGTCGCATCTGCCGACATGTTTTTCATGGACGTCGTCCCTGTTTCGCCCACACGATTTCGACCGCCTGCCAAGATGGGCGAGACGCTGTTCGAAAACCCTCATAACGAGCTGCTTGCGAAAATGCTCACTACGTCATACCGTCTACGTGATCTCAACGCGGAGTTGCGGGCGGCATCCGCAAAGACATCCTCAACTGATGGTGACACCCGGAGAAAACTACTGGGTACACTACTGGAGGCGTTAATCCAGCTCCAGATTGATGTAAACAGTTTCATTGATAGTAGTAAGAACCCGGTGAAATTAAGAAACGGGAAGCTACCCCCTTCCGGTATCAAGCAAGTTCTCGAGAAAAAAGAGGGCCTTTTCCGGATGCACATGATGGTACGTATCCCTGTACCCGTAGTGCCTGCCTAATGCCTACTGCAGGGTAAACGCGTTAACTATGCTGCTCGTTCAGTCATCTCGCCAGATGTCAACATCGAACCAAACGAAATTGGCGTCCCTCCTGTCTTCGCTAAGAAGTTGACTTTTCCTGAACCTGTGACACCCATAAATTTCCATGAGATGCGGCAATTAGTCATCAGTGGGCCCAAGATCTATCCCGGGGCAACGATCGTCGAATACGAAGACGGTCATCAGATCTACTTGGTATATCCGGTGCTACTCGATAGGCCTGTGCTAATTGCGATGCCCAGGATAAGCTGACGGTAGAACAAAGAACAGCCATCGCCAATCAACTGCTCACACCGCAAGACGGTAGTCGTGCTGATCGTCGTCGATTCGCCACACGAACTGCGGCTATCAACAAGAAGGTGTTTCGACATCTGCGTGATGGAGACATGCTCATTCTCAACCGACAACCTACCTTGCACAAACCAAGCATGATGGCACATCGAGCTCGTGTATTGCAAGGTGAAAGGACGATCCGCATGCATTATGCCAATTGGTTGGTTACAATGTGTTCCCGTCACCTGTAGCAAACTGACTTTGTTACCACAGTAACTCATATAACGGTTCGTTTCTTGCTGCAATTGGTCACCGCTCCGAAGTAGCTGACCGTCTCGTGAACGTATAGCTGATTTCGATGGCGATGGTTTGTGCCACTCAACGGAGTCCTTTTACCACAGCTGACTTGCTCCCATAGAAATGAACATTCATTTTCCCCGTAAGCAGAATGCCACTGACACGCACACCTATCTTCTCACACACCGAAAGAAAACGAAGTGGCGCGTGCAGAGGCGATGTTTATAGCTAACACGGATAACCAATACCTTGTGCCAACGTCTGGGAAGCCCTTGCGCGGTCTCATCCAAGATCACGTCGTAGCTGGCGTATGGATGACCAATCCGGAGACATTTTTTACTCGAGAAGAGTACTTCCAGTTGCTCTATGGGGCTCTGAAACCCGAAGAGTATTTGGTGCATGATCATGGACGCTTACTGACGCTCCCACCAACAATCTGGAAGCCGCAGCCTTTATGGACAGGCAAACAGATCGTATGAGCCCCTTTTCTTCTTTTATGATCCGCCCGCTGATGACGAATAGATTTCTACTGTTTTATTGAATATTACGCCCAGCCATGCAGAAGGACTCAACTTGAATGCAAAGGCCAAGGTTCCTGGCGCAGCGTGGGGGAAAGGATCTTCTGAAGACCAAGTCATATTTATGAACGGAGAGCTCCTCTGCGGTACTCTTGACAAGTCTGCTTTCGGAGCCAGCGACTTTGGCTTGGTTCACTCGGTTTATGAACTGTACGGTGCCGAGGTCGCAGGGAGGCTGCTTGGCATACTGAGCCGACTGTTCACCAAGTTTTTGCAGCACAGGGCATTCACCTGCCGTATGGATGACCTGGCACTTACGGATGAGGGCAACGCAAAGCGAACAGAACTCTTGCGCAGTGGCGAAAATCTTGGCACAGAGGGAGCGATGGAGAATTTCCCGTCGCTCAACGACCTTGCTGATGACGAGAAGCCGGCAGCGCTTCTTCAACTGCTCCGGGAAGTGCTTCGCGACGACGAAAAGATGGCAGGACTTGATATGACCGTCAAATCGCGACTAAGGGAGCTCACGAAATCCATCGCAGATGCAGTCATGCCCCATGGCTTGCTGCGCAAGTTCCCGCACAATAACATGCAGACGATGGTACAGTCTGGTGCCAAGGGTAGCGCAGTCAATGCTCAGCAGATTTCTTGTGCCTTGGGCCAGCAGGAGCTAGAAGGGCGTCGTGTCCCGGTCATGGTCAGTGGTAAAACGCTGCCCTCCTTCAAGGCATTCGAAACGAAGGCCATCGCTGGTGGATATGTCGCCAGCCGCTTCCTTACTGGTATCAAGCCGCAGGAGTTCTTCTTTCATTGCATGGCTGGTCGCGAAGGTCTGATCGATACAGCCGTGAAGACGTCTCGCTCTGGCTACCTACAACGGTCATTGATAAAACATTTAGAGGGCATCCGCGTTCATTACGATAATACGGTACGCGGGAGTGATGGCTCGGTGTACCAGTTTCATTATGGTGGCGATGCGCTCGATGTCACGAAGCAAAAGCATCTATACCAATTCACTTTCATGGCGCAGAACATGAAGGCACTCATCGACCGATATCGACCACGTGATGCAACGGGCTTGCTAGATGACGAGCAGGCCCGGAAGTACGCGAAGAGCGTTCTTAAGGCGTCAAAAGAAGTCGAGGAGGGAGAATATCTTTCCAAAAGGGAATCCATGGCAACACCTCTGGAGCTCTTCAACCCTGCCCGCTTTCTAGGTAGCACGTCCGAGATGTTCGCGGAGCGGTTAAATGATTACATCAAGAGCAACCCAGACAGCCTTCTCAAGTCAAAGAACGACGCCTTTACCATCCGTCGGCGGCATGCTTTGCGGAGCGCAAACGAATTCCGCTTGATGATGACGTTCAAGTACCTGCGCAGCTTGGTGGAGCCGGGAGAGGCGGTTGGTTTACTGGCTGGTCAAGGGTAAGCATCGCAGCCGATATAGATCCTCGTCGGTTGACTTCGTCACAGCGTGGGCGAGCCCTCCACACAAATGACCCTGAATACCTTCCACTTTGCCGGTGCGTATCTCAGTCAGTTGAAGTTCCAAGTTCCCATCTGAGATGAAACTTAGGCCATGGCGCTGCCAACGTCACTCTCGGTATTCCACGGCTGCGCGAGATTGTGATGACGGCATCTATCCAACCAAAAACACCATCCATGACCATACCTGTAGCCAAAGGCATTTCTGCCGATCAAGCTGACGCATTCGCTCGCAGAGCGTCGCGAGTCACAGTTTCCCAAATTGTCGACAGAGTTACCGTTGATGAAAGGCTCACTGTCAACAACCAAGCACGCAGAAAGCAGTTCACGATCGACATTGCGTTCTATCCGGAACTGGAGTACCGTGCCGAGTTCGATGTATCTCCTACGGAGCTAGTCGGAGCGTTTGGGACTCGCTTCCCACTCATTCTGAAGCGGGAGATTCAGCTTGAGATGAGGAAGCTGGCAGCCGATCTCAAGAGTCAGATTGCCGAGCTTGGAAAGGGCAAAGCCAACCCCCGGGGAGGAGAAGGCGCTTCGGCTTCAGCCGGGGATGCAGAAGACGCAGACACAGACGCGGGGGAGCCCACGCCAAGAAGGGACGACGACGACCAGAGTGAGGTGGGTGACGGTGACGCAACTACGGAGAAGCGTCACCGGCAGAAGCAGCAACAGGCGTCATACGAGTCGGACGAGGGCGAAGAAGTCGAGAGCGATATCGAGCCTCTCGAGGCAGATTTAGAGGCTGCATACGCTTTGGACGCGGAGGGGCCAGCAACTGACGAGTTGAAGAAGAAATCTGGGAAGAAGGGTGGACTCGAAGAAGTCGTAAGGAAGGCGGAGGAAGCGTTTCTAGAGAACTTCCCGAATGCCACAGCGTTCAACTTCAGCTCGTCTCAGTGCACAATAGAACTAGAGGTGAGTGGCGCGTGTCGTCCCCCGTTGCGTAAGATTGATCTCGACTCCGACTCAAACAACACAGTTTGGATCCGATCTTCCCAAACTGTTGTTAGTGGGCATTGTGGAACGCGTGTGTACAAAAACCGTTGTCCGGGAGATCCCTGGAATTGCCGACTGCTTCCGGGTCAAAGAGGCCAGCAAAGACGGGTCAATAAAGGTTGGCTCCATGTTGCCGGCAAACATTTAGACAATTGTTGACCAGAGGCACTGTAGATCACAACTAACGGCTCCAACTTCCGCGGTCTGTGGGAGTTCGCGTGTGCGACTGAGGAGCCTCTGATCAAGGAGGACGATGTTTACTCCAACGATATCTACGCCATCCTTACTACATATGGCATAGAGATGGCTCGCGCAGCTATTGTACGGGAGATGAGTGGCGTCTTTAGTGTCTACAACATCGAGGTTGATATCCGACACCTCGAATTGATTGCGGACTACATGGTGAGCGTTGAAATGATGAGTCCGAGCGTTCACCTGAACTCCGTGGTAACAGACATTCGAGGGGGGGTATAAGCCTTTCAATCGGAAGGGTATTAGCATGCACCCATCTCCTTTATTGAAGGCTTCATTCGAGACAACTGGCGCATTCCTTTCAGACGCGACACTTTACGGCGACTTTGACGACCTTCAAACCCCCTCAGGCAATTTGGTGATTGGACGGCCGAGTCTAGGTGGAACAGGAGTATTCGACGTGGTTACGCCGGTGGGGCATGGGGACAGCGAAGGTTAATGACGATGGTAACAAAAGTACGGTAGTGGATTCGAGCTAATTACCTAGCCTTAAGCAACTTGAAGGTCTTAGCGGCCAACTTTTCTCCTTTGGGTGAATTTGCGTGTGACGCCATCACGCCATTTCTTTGACACTGTGCATCACAGACCGCTGTTCACTGCACGAGCCAAAAGTTGTCAAAAAATTGGAGTCACGGTTATAAACCCTCACAAGTTTTGGCTCTATCCCTGTGCTAGCTAGGAAAGCTCCATGTATAGCTTGAGGGGTGAACAGAGAGGTACAGAGGGTCTGGTCCCAGTCTTCTACCTGCCTGCTCACCTAGCCTCTGCTATTCTTATGATACAGAGGATACGGGGACGTGAGGAAGATAGGACGGGACCAGACTCTCTTATTCGCCTCTATACACATGGGCGTGCTCCTTCAAGTTAAGAGCAATTGAGCAATCCTACGCGTTACATAATAATCAAGTATAATCTTATCTCATCTTTGCCGGGCTGTCGGACACATCCCAACAGCTATTGTTTAGAAAAAAGGACCCAGAAATGATTGAGCACGTCCAACATCATTTGAGTTTGTTGTCAGATTTGGCTGTTGACACGTTGTTCAATGATATTCACAGAATCACGGTTGAATTGCAAATTCAGCATGCTATATCCGAGGTAAGGGTGTCCAGAAAGAAATTGTTGACTACCCCTTTGTTCAGCTAAAAAGTGGGAACACCATGACATCACTGGCGTGTGCTCAGTCCTCACTGGCAGATGAACATTAGTTGAACTCTAACACAGGTAGTATATGCAATGCATTCAAACAGAAATCTCATATTTACCCCAGAAAGTTTGAAGTTCCGGATGCAGGCGTAGCAAAGTGATCAAAAGCACGAAAAGGGAATGTACTTCGAATTCTACTTACTGACAGTTACTGTAACTGATACTGTGGATGTGGATACTTTGTGTTTGTGTTACCAACTACTTGATAAGCAGGGTCTCCACGTGGGGAAGATGCGTGACGAGTGACGTGACTATTTGTGACATGTCGCGTCTTGTGGTGGCGCGACGGCCAATTTGTTCTTCTGTCTCCAAGTCGATTTCCCATATGCCTCGAGCTGTCCTCGTCGACCTTCCTCTCGAACGATTTCTTCAACCCGTCTCTGATGTAAATCTACCAACTCCGCCTACAGGTTCTAAGCGCTCAAGATCACCGTCCCTTGCCCAATCCATCTTCAGCCCCGCGAAAAGGCGAATCCTCGAGCAGGAAGGACTTTTTCTTCCTTCCCACTCGCGCCCCTACCCAAGTACCAGCGCTCGCTCGCTTCGTCCTCGTCACAGGGCCCTTTTACACGGTCTTGATGGCTCCAAACATCCTCTAGGCACCACCCCCACTCGCGACACCCTTCTACCGACTCCTACACACGTTCACCCTTCTTTTGTCATCGCATCGCCCTGCGAACAGAGACGGATATCTCCACGCCTCTCGGCATCCCCACAATCCCAATCTCCCCCCGCTCCCGCTGCGCCGACCCGCGCGTCGCCACGACGGAGAACCCGCTCGCAGACGACGCCTACCATGATCCCGCGCGAGATGCCGCCATCGCCCGACCGTCAGTCCCTGCACTATCCCGGCTTCGATGTGCACCCGGACACGCACATAGCTCTGCCGTGCACGCGCTCGAAAGCTCGTGCCAAAGAAGAGGCGGCGCGTGTTCAAGAGGGCGGCGATGCGGCGAAGGAGAACGTCCGGCCGGTTGTGGTCTCTTCACCTCCAAAAGGCAAAGTCAAGGGGGACGCGACGCCACGGCGCTCAGCAAGGCTCCGTACAAACAACGGCAATCCTTGTACGTCGCCACAGAAGGTTGCCGTCTTTGAGACAAGGGGCCGCGAGCGTCGTCGAGGCACTACTCTATATGAGTCATCTCTGCAGTTTTAGTCTTTGAGGACGCGATTCCATGGCGTGTTCATAGTTTCATTCTTTGTGCATTTGTTCGATGTCTGGCATCTGGAGATTGCTCATCTACGCCACCTGCAGGCGGCATTTATTGAACCCCTCAACAACCCCCATCATTTACATAAAGACTGCCATTGTGTTTCGTCCGTTTTACGTGTTTTTTTTTCTCCCTCGATTCTCCACTTCCATAGTCCGTCGATCATCCCGTTTGTCCCTGTGCTCGTTGCGCTGGCTGTTTCCTATGTTCTAAGACTTATGTGTATGCTTTATCTTGACGCGTCAATGATACGATGGAAACACTCTGCATTTGGTGTGTGGTCAATGAGACTGGGATCATCGATATCGTCACTATTTTGAATAAAGCAAAAACGTTATCGTACATCACATACGATGGAGGCATTATTAACGAAGTAAGAGACACGAGGCCGTACATGTATCACAAAATAATGAACGAGGCATCATAATACGTTGGAAAACATTCCAGGAGTTATATATCTGACATCGTGGATAAGAGCCCGGCACGTCCAACAGCACCAAGACCCTCACCGCTTTCATCTCGCACTATGGATGGGCCGCCTTGTGATTGGCCGAGCTGCCCAATGACGTCGCTTTGTAGCTGCATGGGCACGAAAATGACCTTGCTTCCGGCACTCTTCGCCATGTGCTGCAGAGCCTCAAGTTGGCGGATCTGCATGGCCGCGGGGGACGCGAGGATGTCCGCCGCCTGGCGCATGAGACGGGCGGCGTCGACCTCCGCGCGCGCGGCGATGACCTTGCTCTCCCCAATGCGCTTCTGCTGCGCGGCGCTCGAGAGCGAGGCGGACACGTCGGCGGAGAAGATGATGTCCTTGATGAGGATGCCCTCGATCGCCACGCCCCACTTGTCCGCGACGTCGCCGACGATCTCGGCAATCTCGAACGCGATCGCCTCGCGCTCGGTCACGACGGACTGGACCGCGCGTGCGCCGACGACGTGGCGGAGGGTCGTCTGCGCGCGTTCCGTGAGTGCTTGGGGCAGGTTTGAGATGCCAAACGCGGCGCGGTACGGATTCGCGATTTGGTAATAGATCACAGAGTCGCTAATGATGCGGGCGTTGCCTGGTCAACCGAAAGAAATCCCACGGACAGTGTAAGTAAGGAAGGACGTACATTTCGACGTTGACGTTGTCTCGAGTGATGACGGTCTGCCGCCCGATGGAGATGATCTGGATTTTGACGTCCACCACGCGGAGCGACTCTGTGCAGACATTGACCTGGACCAAGCCTGGGTCGACGGCCTTGTAGAACTTGCCGAAGCGCGAGACCAGTCCCACGGAGCCTATAAACGGGAGATGAGCAAAGAATGATCTTGTTAGAATGAATCTAGAGACAGACCTTGGCGAACCTCCTTGAATGGGTTAGGGAACGGACAGCAAGGGATAGCGCCGCAGAAGCCGACACACGATCCCAGCCCCTGCATCATTGAGCCATAGAAACCGTGGGTGACGGTATCAACACCCAAGTCCTGCGCACACGAGACTTGCATGTCATCCTTCCTGAGTGGCTGCACCTTGTGGATATGCTTCGAGACACCTGGATGATATTCGCGCGGAACTTCGTCGGTCACTGCAACATTGAGGGTTTGGAAAGCACGAATTAAAGACGAAACTTACCATGGGGGGCATCGTGGTCAACGACGTTCCCGTGCGATGTTGAGGGTGACGGGACTTTCCTGTCCGGATCAGAGGACATGGTAGTGCTGGCTGAGGGTGTGAGAGAAGCGAGGGCACGGGCCAATATATAACTGCACCACTTCACTCGTTGCGCAGTCTGCCACAGGCACATGCCCTTCTGTTCTCACATGTTCATGTTCGGCTTACTGTAAATGCACACGCACACAACCGTCTTCTTTCTACTGTTCATGGATTACTATTATTCGGAGTCTGCTTCGGCCACAATGCGCAGCAGATCACGGCACGCCCATAGGGTTTGTACAGCCTCACCAGGAGCACGCTGTGTGCTTGAGTCGCGGACCGCTAGCCGCGGATCATGGACGAGTATGGGATGGCCCATCCAACTATAGCAATGATCGGGGTCATGTGTTGGGTTATAGTCGTTCCCTAACGAATGGCGTATTTGCATCTCGCCCGCGCGCTGTTCACACGCCACGCCTCCTGTGTTGCGCTTCGGCGGCCGGTGGACCAGGATGTGAGTTTGATGGCGGTAGTTTTCCACGCTTGCAGTGAGATCATCCCAAGCTCGGTTGGTTTGGAACAAGATCCGACACCCCCCATTACTCTCACCTGCTCTTGGCTATGTCCTTCTGTTATCCATTGACATCGCATTCTTCGACCGCTTATCAATCGTTGCATACAGGCTGCAATGTGAGTTCAGAACACCCAAGGTCGGTTTGGGATAGGGCTAGGACAAGCCTGTCTCATTAACAGAGAAGGCGGAGATAAAATATTTATAGAACCCGAGTGAAGCGACTGGACCAGGACTAGGAAAAGTCCCTTGGGCAATGCGAGTGTAATCTGCTGTAGGCTGTGCGCCGACCCTGCCCTGGGCTATGCACGTGCACAGGTACGGGGAGGTGTGCTGAGTCAAAAACCACAGATCACGCTCTGTAATAATTAATTAATGTAGGAACGATGCATGTTGCGCGGGTATTGCTCAAGGCGGTTCTTTTTTCTCCCGAGCATCATTCGGTCCTCCCAGCCCCATCCCCGCAAATGTTTTTCAAATTTCAAGCCGTGCTGGATGTAACAAGATGCGTCATCGCTGAGGAAAGGTGACACGATGGTGACACTTCAGCTTGCGATGCTCCAAGCACAAGCAAGGACAGACAATGACAGACATTTGCAAATTGTCAAGCCGGGCCTTGCGCCACCATTTCGGGCCGACACTATTCCCACCACTTCCCGAGGTCTATCGAGCGCGATATACTCATACTCTGCAGACATCTACCATGCTCAGGCTGCCTTGCCATCAAGACCACAGCCAATTGGGGGCAGAGAGACGCTCGCACCTGCAGAACGTGAGCGCGAGTCTACACATAGGGACCTGGCTGGGTGATGAGGAACGCGTCCTGACTGAGCACGAACTTCTGCAAAAGAAAGTACAAATGTTCGCACGTACACGGATCATTGGGATCCAGGGGCGTGATGTGCGGGAGGCACGAGGGTGTAGCTGATGCCGGGACTGGGTAGGATATGTCGCAGAGTGCCTATGACTTGGGACGACGGGGCGGGAGCATGCTGGATGCACCTGAGACGGCGAGCAGACGCCATGACTCCGTCTCGCGTTTGGAGCGAGGGAGATGGGCGTGCGTCATTAAAGCCCCTCCATCTCACATTGGGAGCGAGGGGAGGGTGCGTGTCGTCGAAAACCCTTTGTCTCGCGTTGGAGCGAAGGAGGGAGTGCCTTGGTCAGTAATGTTTCGAGAAGTAATAAGCAAGACAAACATACCTAGAATAGCACACAAGGTTGAGTGTGCCGTACCCTTTCACCTAGGTCTTCCCTGGTCTATCGCGAGTGGAGAGAACGCGGTGACACTTACGGAAATCAAGCTCCCGTTCCCGTTCCCATGAGTGGAACGGCTTCGGCCGCTCTCACCACTGCGGCGGTCTGCAAAGGCTGGGATGTTGACAAGCATTTGCTGAACGATATTGGCGACTGTGACGATGTGCTGCAGTTGCTGCTGCTGAGGTGGAGGCGGCGGCGGCTGACTCACTGCGGTGGCAAACACAGGCGAGACTGGTTACGCACCTCTTGCGGCTGTGAGGGGCGTGGCAGAGGTAGGGGTCTGCGTGGGCGTGTGGAATTGTCAAGGTAATATGACGGCCGTGCGCTTTCAGCGTCGCGTTGTACGGCGCGGTGTCGTTCGCACCGGCGGTATCACAGCAGGGCGACCAAGCACGGAGCTTAGCACGACGGGTGGGGCTATGGCGCAGCTTCCGACCAAGTGCAGTACAGATCGAACAAACGCACCTTCAGGAATGCGACATGTCGACCAAAGTGTATGATTTTATTGAGGAACAGACCATTACGAACGTCGTTGATGTCGTCGTCGCTGGAGGCTCGACGTCGGTGGATGGAGAACGCCTCGATGTACTGCTGCCGATAAGATTGTCAGTGAGGATAATGGTCTCATACCGTGTCTCGCTCGAAATTCTACCAGTAGTCCTGTTGCTAACTGGTCTCAACCGGTTATTTCACGTTGACTTGGTATATGATCAAAGACCGCAACCATGGGTTGGCAAAAGCTGATGCAACCGCCGCAACCGATGCTCTGGTCTCAGGCTTTTTTCGTCCATAGGACCGGACCTTAAAACACTAAGTAGAGGGAAGACTTTAAAATTACACAGTATCACAATGTAAAACATGATATACAATGAATTTCAGAATACAGTTGATGTCATGCAGTATCGGCATTGATGCCTATGGAATCAACTCTCTCATGAGCATGGTCATTGACATTCAAAGAAAAGCTGCATACGAAGACGGTGATTCTTGATGATGTCCCCCAGTTCTTGCAGTGGGAAATCGTCCAACCCATCCCTACCCTCAAGTAACACCTTGATTGCCTGGTTGGCTTCATCCCTGACAGTTGACTTCACATAGGCATCTAGCGCAATCAAGAAAGCCCGAGCAAATCCTTTGTTGGTCGTGGATGCTTGGGTAAATGTTTGCTCAGCACAAACACAGATCACTGTAGAGAATTAAATACAACGGAGCGATTGATATCAACAGGTACATACAAGCAAGCAAATCTGCCTGTCCCGAGACTGTCTGTAATGATTCATCCAACTCATCCTAGAACGATATCAAAAGGAAAGAACAGAATTAACCCGGACCACTCGTTTACATACCACACTAGAAAACTTGTCCCGGAGAGCACTTGTGCATGAATTGACATTGTCCAACTAGAAGTAGGCACATGTGGAAGATCAATGAACCAAGGCCTATACACTAGTAGGTTCAGCTGCGAACTCACAAACTGTAAGCCAGCAGGACCGAAGCAATGAATCGGAAACAATCAGGATGATATGCAAGGCACGGAAGAACAATAATGTGTAAAACGAACTGCCTGCAGATGTAGTGAGAAAGATGAGTCGCACTTAGAAACAGTCAACGGACACTCACTTCCTGTAGGAATCGCACACCGAAGGGCAGGTCCCTCAGCAAAATCAAATAGATTTCTTGGCACGAAATCGACACTCACGGACTGTAGAAATCGCACACCGAAGGGCAGGACCATCAGCAAAATCAAACATATTTCTTGGCACGAAATCGACACTCACTCTCTGGAGAGATCGTACACCGAAGGGCAGGTCCGTCAGCAAAATCAAACAGATTTCTTGGCATGAAATCGACACTCACTTCCTGTAGAGATCGCACACCAAAGGGCAGGTCCGTCAGCAAAACCAAACATATTTCTTGGCACGAAATCGACACTCACGACCTGTAGAGATCGCACACCGAAGGGCAGGTCCATCAGCAAAACCAAACAGATTTCTTGGCACGAAATCGACACTCACTCTCTGTAGAGATCGCACACCGAAAGGCAGGTCCGTCAGCAAAATCAAACAGATTTCTTGGCACGAAATCGACACTCACGAGCTGTAGAGATTGCACACCGAAGGGCAGGTCCGTCAGCAAAATCAAACATATTTCTTGGCACGAAATCGACACTCACTTCCTGTAGAGATTGCACACCGAAGGGCAGGTCTGTCAGCAAAATCAAACAGATTTCTTGGCACGAAATCGACACTCACGGACTGTAGAGATCGCACACCGAAGGGCAGGTCCGTCAGCAAAATCAAACAGATTTCTTGGCACAAAATCGACACTCACGAACTGTAGCGATCACACATCGAAGGGCAGGTTCGTCAGCAAAATCAAACAAACCTCTTGGCACGAAATCGACACTCACAGACTGTAGAGATCGCACACCGAAGGGCAGGTCCATCAGCAAATCAAACCGATTTCTTGGCACAAAATCGAAATCGACACTCACTTCCTGTAGAGATCGCATACCGAAGGGCAGGTCCGTCAGCAAAATCAAACAGACTTCTTGGCACGAAATCGACACTCACTTCCTGTAGAGATCGCACACCGAAGGGCAGGTCCGTCAGCAAAATCAAACATATTTCTTGGCACGAAATCGACACTCACGACCTGTAGAGATCGCACACCGAAAGACAGGTCCGTCAGCAAAATCAAACAGATTTCTTGGCACGAAATTGACACTCACTCTCTGTAGAGATCGCACACCGAAGGGCAGGTCCGTCAGCAAAATCAAACATGTTTCTTGGCACGAAATTGACACTCACTTCCTGTAAAGATCGCACACCGAAGGGCAGGTCCGTCAGCAAAATCAAACAGATCTCTTGGCACGAAATCGACACTCACAGACTGTAGAGATCGCACACCGAAGGGCAGGTCCGTCAGCAAAATCAAACTGATTTCTTGGCACAAAATCGACACTCACGACCTGTAGAGATCGCACACCGAAGGGCAGGTCTGTCAGCAAAATCAAACATATTTCTTGGCACGAGATCGACACTCACAGACTGTAGAGATCGCACACCGAAGGGCAGGTCCGTCAGTAAAATCAAACATATTTCTTGGCACGAAATCGACACTCACGAGCTGTAGAGATCGCACACCGAAGGGCAGGTCCGTCAGCAAAACCAAACAGATTTCTTGGCATGAAATCGACACTCACTCTCTGTATAGATCGCACACCGAAGGGCAGGTCCGTCAGCAAAATCAAACTGATTTTTTGGCACGAAATCGACACTCACTTCCTGTAGAGATCGCACAACGAAGGGCAGGTCCGTCAGCAAAATCAAACAGATTTCTTGGCACGAAATCGACACTCACTTCCTGTAGAGATTGCACACCGAAGGGCAGGTCCGTCAGCAAAATCAAACAGATATCTTGGCATGAAATCGACACTCACTCTCTGTAGAGATCGCACACCGAAGGGCAGGTCCGTCAGCAAAATCAAACAGATTTCTTGGCACGAAATCGACACTCACTTCCTGCAGAGATTGCACACCGAAGGGCAGGTCCGTCAGCAAAATCAAACATATTTCTCGGCACGAAATCGACACTCACTCTCTGTAGAGATCGCACACCGAAGGGCAGGTCCGTCAGCAAAATCAAACAGATTTCTTGGCACGAAATCGACACTCACTCTCTGTAGAGATCACACACCGAAGGGCAGGTCCGTCAGCAAAATCAAACAGATTTCTTGGCACGAAATCGACACTCACTCTCTGTAGAGATCGCACACCGAAGGGCAGGTCCGTCAGCAAAATCAAACAGACTTCTTGGCACGAAATGACACTCACTCTCTGTAGAGATCGCACACCGAAGGGCAGGTCCGTCAGCAAAATCAAACAGATTTCTTGGCACGAAATCGACACACTCTCTGTAGAGATTGCACACCGAAGGGCAGGTCCGTCAGCAAAATCAAATAGATTTCTTGGCACGAAATCGACACACTCTCTGTAGAGATCGCACACCGAAGGGCAGGTCCGTCAGCAAAATCAAATAGATTTCTTGGCATGAAATCGACACTCACTTCCTGTAGAGATCGCACACCGAAGGGCAGGTCTGTCAGCAAAACCAATTGGCACGAAATCGACACTCACTTCCTGTAGAGATCGCACACCGAAGGGCAGGTCCGTCAGCAAAATCAAACAGATTTCTTGGCACGAAATCGACACTCACGACCTATAGAGATCGCACACCGAAGGGCAGGTCCGTCAGCAAAATCAAACAGATTTCTTGGCACGAAATCGACACTCACTCTCTGTAGAGATCGCACACCGAAGGGCAGGTCCGTCAGCAAAATCAAACAGATTACTTGGCACGAAATCGACACTCACGAGCTGTAGAGATCGCACACCGAAGGGCAGGTCCGTCAGCAAAATCAAACTGATTTCTTGGCACGAAATCGACGCTCACTTCTGTAGAGATCGCACACCGAAGGGCAGGTCCGTCAGCAAAATCAAACTGATTTCTTGGCACGAAATCGACACTCACTCTCTGTAGAGATCGCACACCGAAGGGCAGGTCCGTCAGCAAAACCAATTGGCACGAAATCGACACTCACTTCCTGTAGAGACCGCACACCGAAGAGCAGGTCCGTCAGCAAAATCAAACAGATTTCTTGGCACGAAATCGACACTCACTTCCTGTAGAGATCGCACACCCAAGGGCAGGTCCGTCAGCAAAATCAAACATCTTTCTTGGCACGAAATCAACACTCACTCTCTGTAGAGATCGCACACCGAAGGGCAGGTCCGTCAGCAAAGTCAAACATATTTCTTGGCACGAAATCGACACTCACTTCCTGTAGAGATCGCACACCGAAGAGCAGGTCGTCAGCAAAATCAAACATATTTCTTGGCACGAAATCGACACTCACGAGCTGTAGAGATCGCACACCGAAGGGCAGGTCTGTCAGCAAAACCAAACTGATTTCTTGGCACGAAATCGACACTCACTCTCTGCAGAGATCGCATACCGAAGGGCAGGTCCGTCAGCAAAATCGAACAGATCTCTTGGCACGAAATCGACACTCACTTCCTGTAGAGATCGCACATCGAAGGGCAGGTCCGTCAGCAAAATCGAACTGATTTCTTGGCACGAAATCGACACACTCTCTGTAGAGATCGCACACCGAAGGGCAGGTCCGTCAGCAAAATCAAAAGATTTCTTGGCATGAAATCGACACTCACTCCTGTAGAGATCGCACACCGAAGGGCAGGTCCGTCAGCAAAACCAATTGGCACGAAATCGACACTCACTTCCTGTAGAGATCGCACACCGAAGGGCAGGTCCGTCAGCAAAATCAAACATATTTCTTGGCACGAAAGCGACACTCACGACCTATAGAGATCGCACACCGAAGGGCAGGTCGGTCAGCAAAATCAAACATATTTCTTGGCACGAAATCGACACTCACTCTCTGTAGAGATCGCACACCGAAGGGCAGGTCGGTCAGCAAAATCAAACATATTTCTTGGCACAAATCGACACTCACGAGCTGTAGAGATCGCACACCGAAGGGCAGGTCCGTCAGCAAAATCAAACAGATTTCTTGGCACGAAATCGACGCTCACTTTCTGTAGAGATCGCACACCGAAGGGCAGGTCCGTCAGCAAAATCAAACTGATTTCTTGGCACGAAATCGACACTCACGACCTGTAGAGATCGCACACCGAAGGGCAGGTCCGTCAGCAAAACCAATTGGCACGAAATCGACACTCACTTCCTGTAGAGACCGCACACCGAAGAGCAGGTCCGTCAGCAAAATCAAACAGATTTCTTGGCACGAAATCGACACTCACTTCCTGTAGAGATCGCACACCGAAGGGCAGGTCCGTCAGCAAAATCAAACATCTTTCTTGGCACGAAATCGACACTCACTCTCTGTAGAGATCGCACACCGAAGGGCAGGTCCGTCAGCAAAGTCAAACATATTTCTTGGCACGAAATCGACACTCACGAACTGTAGAGATCGCACACCAAAGGGCAGGTCCGTCAGCAAAATCAAACAGATTTCTTGGCACGAAATCGACACTCACTCTCTGTAGAGATCGCACACCGAAGGGCAGGTCTGTCAGCAAAACCAAACTGATTTCTTGGCACGAAATCGACACTCACTCTCTGTAGAGATCGCATACCGAAGGGCAGGTCCGTCAGCAAAATCGAACAGATCTCTTGGCACGAAATCGACACTCACAGACTGTAGAGATCGCACACCGAAGGGCAGGTCCGTCAGCAAAATGAAACAGATTTCTTGGCACGAAATCGACACTCACGACCTGTAGAGACCACACACCGAAGGGCAGGTCCGTCAGCAAAATCAAATTCTTGGCACGAAATCGACACTCACTTCCTGTAGAGATCGCACACCGAAGGGCAGGTCCGTCAGCAAAATCAAACAGATTTCTTGGCACGAAATCGACACTCACGAGCTGTAGAGATTGCACACCGAAGGGCAGGTCCGTCAGCAAAATCAAACAGATTTCTTGGCACGAGATCGACACTCACTCTCTGTAGAGATCGCACACCGAAGGGCAGATCCGTCAGCAAAATCGAACTGATTTCTTGGCACGAAATCGACACTCACTTCCTGTAGAGATCGCACACCGAAGGGCAGGTCCGTCAGCAAAATCAAACATATTTCTTGGCACGAAATTGACACTCACTCTCTGTAGAGATCGCACACCGAAGGGCAGGCCCGTCAGCAAAATCAAACAGACTTCTTGGCACGAAATCGACACTTACGATCTTTAGAGATCGCACACCGAAGGGCAGATCCGTCAGCAAAATCAAACAGATTTCTTGGCATGAAATCGACACTCACTTCCTGTAGAGATCGCACACCGAAGGGCAGGTCCATCAGCAAAATCGAACAGATTTCTTGGCACGAAATCGACACTCACGGACTGTAGAGATCGCACACCGAAGGGCAGGTCCGTCAGCAAAATTAAACAGATTTCTTGGCACGAAATCGACACTCACGAGCTGTAGAGATTGCACACCGAAGGGCAGGTCCGTCAGCAAATCAAACTGATTTCTTGGCACGAAATCGACACTCACGGACTGTAGAGATCGCACACCGAAGGACAGGTCCGTCAGAAAAATCGAACAGACTTCTTGGCACGAAATCGACACTCACGGACTGTAGAGATCGCACACCGAAGGGCAGGTCCATCAGCAAAATCAAACATATTTCTTGGCACGAAATCGACACTCACTCTCTGTAGAGATCGCACACCGAAGGGCAGGTCCGTCAGCAAAACCAAACAGACTTCTTGGCACGAAATTGACACTTACTGCCTGTAGAGATCGCACACCGAAGGACAGGTCCGTCAGCAAAATCAAACAGATTTCTTGGCACGAAATCGACTCACGAGCTGTAGAGATTGCACACCGAAGGGCAGGTCCGTCAGCAAAATCAAACATATTTCTTGGCACGAAATCGACGCTCACTTTCTGTAGAGATCGCACACCGAAGGGCAGGTCCGTCAGCAAAATCAAACATATTTCTTGGCACAAAATCGACACTCACTCCCTGTAGAGATCGCACACCGAAGGGCAGGCCCGTCAGCAAAATCAAACAGACTTCTTGGCACGAAATCGACACTCACGGACTGTAGAGATCGCACACCGAAGGGCAGGTCCGTCAGCAAAATCAAACTGATTTCTTGGCACGAAATCGACACTCACGACCTGTAGAGATCGCACACCGAAGGGCAGGTCCGTCAGCAAAATCAAACTGATTTCTTGGCACGAAATCGACACTCACGACCTGTAGAGACCACACACCGAAGGGTAGGTCTGTCAGCAAAATCAAATTCTTGGCACGAAATCGACACTCACTTCCTGTAGAGATCGCACACCGAAGGGCAGGTCCGTCAGCAAAATCAAACAGATTTCTTGGCACGAAATCGACACTCACTTCCTGTAGAGATCGCATACCGAAGGGCAGGTCCGTCAGCAAAATCAAACATATTTCTTGGCACGAAATCGACACTCACTCCCTGTAGAGATCGCACACCGAAGGGCAGGTCCGTCAGCAAAATCAAACTGATTTCTTGGCACGAAATCGACACTCACTCCCTGTAGAGATCGCACACCGAGGGGCAGGTCCGTCAGCAAAACCAAACATATTTCTTGGCACGAAATCGACACTCACTTCCTGTAGAGATCGCACACCGAAGGGCAGATCCGTCAGCAAAATCAAACTGATTTCTTGACACGAAATCGACACTCACGGACTGTAGAGATCGCACACCGAAGGGCAGGTCCGTCAGCAAAATCAAACATATTTCTTGGCACGAAATCAACACTCACGAACTGTAGAGATCGCACACCAAAGCAAAGGGAAGTCAGAAATTTTGGCAAAATCAATGCTACACATTATTGTCACCCGCTGTGAAGGCCAGCAATGCACTGTTCAGTTATTACTCCCAGGATCGAAATTTCAACATACATCCTATGCATCCATTATTCCGTCAATGCCTGTGTACCCAGGAACGAAAATAGGTCCTATCACTTACATACTGTTTCAAACATGTATTTGGTCTAATATTTAGCATGTCCATAACAAGTGGGTAAAATGCCCCGACCTCCTAGCGTGACAGAATAAGGTAAGTACCTTCATCAAGTCAAGAGGCATATGGAGCTTCTTACAAACTGAGGAACCGAGTCAAACGAGAAGTATATATCATCTCAGTTATCTTTCTCGCCAAGAGAAAAGTCGTCGACAACTCACATTCTGCCCGTTAAGCCATCGAATCTCTGTCAACATCCGTGACGCACATTCTGCATGCATGAAGATGCTTACCAACTGTATCAATTTTATAATTTCGTCCGGTGGTGTCAGGATGGTATTTGCTGACCGGGAACCATAGTGTCACCTACCCAGACATGCGGGAACCATGCCAGACTTGCGCGGATGAGCTCTCCTAGACAATCTGTATCATCAAGTATGCTTTTGTTGCATATCAAATTCATAAGACGCAAGATATCAGCACATACCTGTCCCTCCTCGTATCATCATTCCACTATGAGTCTCGATGATTAGTTTATGAGGAGAGAATCGCGGACAACCCCGGGCCAAGAAGTCACTGACGATCGTATGGCATGTTGAATACAAATGTCGATGTTATTTTGTTGCACTGACACGAATAGCAGCTTCAGCCTGTCGTCGTCGAGGACATTCACCGTCTTCTCGACGAGCTCGTCGCAGTTACTATCCTCCATGCGCATGTCTGGATACATCGTGACAAAAAATTAGAGCATATGTACCCGCATTGTATTTGTACCAGCTGGCTTACCATCTAATCGAACGTAAGCTGACGGTTGGGATGCCGTTGCCTTAAGTGGCTCTACGAAGTTGGTCTTCAGCTTTTCTTCTGCCCTTTCAAATTTCTTATTCTTCGCTACTTTCATACTGAGCCTTTCTTTATCCCGAAGCTCGCCATATGCTGTGCTGACGAGACCGTCGAATTTCGTGAATACAGCAATAACGGGCACTTTAATATAATATCATCCGCCTTTAACGTGCTTATCGTACAATGGGAAAATTGCCACCGACCTTTCCCGATACCATATTCGTTAAAGAAACTCTTGTCAGCATCCAGTAGCGGCCTGTTGGTGTCTGTAGGGAGACAGTACCTATCATCGATCCGGTAAGTTTCTCTTCGTGCGTTGAGTCATAACCACCGCACCAAATGGCATGTAACTGCTCAGGCAACTCCCGGGCTTGAGCACGTTCGGCGATGAAAGATTTCACCGTCTCAATTTCGTCCAGGGAGCCCGATTCGAAGCCACGAGAGTCGTGGAAGATGAATTGCGGGTTGCTCTCGAATATGAGCTCGTTTTTGATATCATGAATTCCGCGCTGTGCATTGTTAAGTGAGGATGAATTAGGGTAGGATAGTCAATCAAACCTCTGATGACCCCTGCACGACGGCGGGATCGAGCTGCAATTGATCGTTATTGATTCAAATAAGCAAACTGCCTGTATTCGAAGGCGACGGATTCTATTACCTTTTCTCCAGACGGACTGAAAATCTCAGGATCGTTAATTGAATTGCATACTTTCTTCAGGAGAGTCGTCTTTCCCGCATTTGCCCTCCCAATGATGAGAGTGCGAAAGTGCCTGCATTTGCTGCGGAAATCGATAGCTCTGTCCATGTCGAGCGGTCAGTATGTAGCAAGGAGGTCGCAGGGCAAAGATAAGCGGAAGTGTGCAGGGTCTGAGTGGTTGTCTAAATAGGCAAGTCGGGGGCCGGGCCTAGACACTGGTTAACCTCGTTATCAGACGCCCGTCACGTCGTTATCAGAAGAACCGTGATAAGCGCCTTCTGTTCACACGAAACAACTAAGATGCTGGGACCCACAGAATTGGCCGGGCCTTGGTTCCGACAAAAGTCATCTCTCGCGTCTGTCCTCAAGTCAAGTCATCCAACCGAATCTCCGGCGTTCACCTCATTACTATGGAGGCTCATACGCTATCTCCTACCACAGAATCTATTTTGAAGCGATGCCCAAGGTACGATTCATCACGATGTGCCTTATCATATGCGCAATCATCTCTGAGTACTGATCCTTAACAGATTCCGGATTCTGTTGGTTGGCAAAGTGAGTCCATTTGCGATGATAATGAACACTCGATTTGAGGAAATGCCCAGTCTGGAGTCGGGAAGTCTTCGCTTATAAATCACGCATTCAACATGGATATAGCAGTTGCGTCTCTCCCTCTATGCTACTGCAAGGTCGTCATTGAGACTCGCCACAGACAGTTTCACATAAAGAGCACGGGGTATGCGATATCAATAAACCAATTATTTCTCCGCAAAATCCACGTTTTGTGCTGCACGATTCCCAAGGTTTCGAGCCGAGTGAAATTGCCAACTTGGGTAAAGTGAAAAGCTTTGTCGAATCACGTGGCGCTGGGGTCGATCTCAAAGACGTATTCACGCCATTTGGTGAGCATCCTATTATAATTTGTGATAACTGTTGGAACAGGAAATGTAGGCTCTGCGCTCAAATACCGTTTGCTGGGGGCCGGGTCTTTGAGACAGGTGACGAGGAGTTCCTTAAATTTGCTAAACAAGGTGAGAGCTTCAAAAGCACTTGAATCGGGCTTCCATCATGAGGCTGACCCATTACAGTGCCAATAGTCGTTGTCTTCACTCAATTCGATAAACTGGTCTGTCGCATGGAGGAAAACCTTACTGACGAGGAGATGGATATGTCCGAAGAGGATATCAACAAACTGTGCTTGCAGAAAGCCAATGCCGAGTTTGAGAAGTCGTGCCTGGAGCCTCTTCGAAACTTGAAGTTCACTCCTGGGCTTGAATATGCAAAAACATCTGGTTTGACAGATCATATTCCGAGGGTTTCGTCGCCTTATCTGACATTTATCACTTATCCAGTGAATGATGGTTACCGACCTACCTTGGCGAATTTGATTGACCGCACTTAAGGTCTCGTCGAGCATCAAGTGGAAGGCGATGTCTGGATCGTTTCTGCCATGGCTCAGAGAGCCAGCGCTCAAGCGAAAATAGATTCCTCAATCCAGTACGTTGTTCGTTCTGTGATTGACTTCCTGATATATTGACCTTCGTCTGCGGATGATAGAGTAGGCATGAAACGTAATTTCTTCCCTTGAAGTCGAGTGAAGTATAGCTCATGATGATGGCTGCGCATTTTCCCTAGAGTACTGGCAGAGCCTTGCGTCCAGTACTGAGCTTGTAGGCTGGACGCTTAAGGAGTGTCTGACCACACTTCACCGTGACATTGCCTTCAGCTGGAATTTCAACGATCCGAAGGAGGTAAGCCCATTACCATGGCCCTGTGGGTTATTATACTGATTTAACCATGCTCTAGCTACTGATCGGCAACGATTTTCAGAACCAAGTTATGACTCTTGCACAGCTGGTCACTCCAGACACTTCAGAACTGCGATCATGGTTGTGCGTGAAAACTGCCACCAATGCTAAGTACTACTCACATATGTACACTCTTCTAGTCCGAACCTGGATCAAATTCAACGCGTGATGGGAATGGCGGCTCCTTTTGTTCCAGCTCCTGCGATTGCGGCGATTGGGCTGTCGGCGATGTTTATTAAATGGATTACTGGGGTTTACCGGAAGACGTGCGTATATTGTTAGTATTTCATCTTCTGAGCTCATCTTCTTACCTGTTGCTCATAGCCCCGAAGTACTACGTTGTCTCATGGGCTACATAGTGGACTTGACGCTCGTGATGGACCAGCTTTTCTTAAATACCCTGCCGTTGAAACCTCCCCGACTTCTGACCGCAGAACAAATTGATGCGGCGTTGGAGGACTATAAGAACTCGGAGGCAGTCCAAGTTCATCGAGCGATTCGAGAATATGTCAATCAAGCGACTTTCACGGAGATTTTGAGGGCCAACAATGCGCAGCAGAAAGTGATAGAGCTGATTAAACAGCATCGGGCGAAGGATGCATAGAGGGATATTCGTCATGTATAAACTCGTTTGTTATCTGGCTGGTTTATCATCACCCGTTACTCCCCTATGCTCATGTATGAATATAACATCGACGACGGTTGTTGGCCAATATATAATTGTAAGGTGGACACATGGTTATGGTCCTGCTTGCCGGTTTAGAAGTAACGAGTCTCGTAGCACCGTTGCACGCCGGGATACTCATCCATTCTACGTAACTCAGCAAGCGGATATATTGCAACTGTTCTGTTAGCGGCGGCAGTCTATGATAGCAAACTAGATGTACAACATAGATACAGAAAACTCGCATCATACAACGTGTACTCTTTCATCCACACAGCAAAGATCTAGCATGCACGAGGAGAGCATCGAAGACAAAACGAATGACGATGCGATCATTCAGTTCCACCACCTGCAAGCTCAAGGATGAGCCGGCATGCGACATCCATAAACACGAACGGAGAAACAATGTCAGAGCCACCATGAGCCGAGTCAGACCCAGCCTCGGACAGCGCGTCCGTGTTCGGCATGTCGTACTTGCCGGCGCCTGGCTCGGTGCATGCTTTATACGTCCGCTTGTGATGGAAGTCGACGAGATAGTTGATCGAGTCCACCATGTACAGCTGTAGGTTCATCAGCACCTATGAGATCTCTAGGTCAGGAAGAACGCAGCGAGGGGAAGAAAAATACGCACGACGATGTCTTGCACCCGTACGCGCGTCTCGATAAAGTACACAGACGCCGCGGCCTTCAGATCCACGTGGCCACCGCCATCGTACTCTCTTGCCCGTTCGATTTTGCCATGCCCATTCCTTCTTCGCCCACTGGCATTACCATTTAGATGGACGCTCCCGCTACCCAGCCCGCCCAGACTCTTCTTCTCGCGCCATTCCATACCCAATGTTTTCAGCGTGCGATAGATCTCGAGCATCACTTCCATGGGCGGGCTTCGGCTGCGAATGCCAAAGTGCCATTTTGTACGGTGCTGCTTTTTCTCCTTGACGGCTGGCCACGCGCGCTTGGCATTTGCATACGAAGCAAGATGATGGGGTTCGGGGAACTGCTCCGGCAGGGACGAGTTCAGGACCGCAAAGTTGTTGTTTTGCTCCTGTTCCCGCTCATCGGGTGGAGGAGTAGATAGGTCGAACTCATCGTCTTCTTCGTCATCACAGCCGTTGAATTCACCTTCAAAAGGGTTCACCTCGACGTCAGCGCCACTGGGTGACAAGGCAGCGGGTGACAATAGGTTCCGTGGCTAAATGAAGTGTGAGAAAATGACGGTGGGTCCTAGAAGAAGGACGTACGTCCATGGCAGCTAATTGTGCGTCACGCTCCTGTTCCTCGTACGCAGCCACTGAAATGCGGATAAAGATATACACTACAAAAGAGAAAGAGAGACGCTTACGATCTCGTCCCAACCTTCGCTTATCTCTTAACAGCATATAAGCCACCTTGACAGCATTTCCTTGCGCGCCATCATCCCTTCGTAAGCATTCCCACACATCTTCCTTGTCTACACCCTCCATACGGAGAGCCAATTCCTCGACCACGTCTTCCTCGATCCGCCCAAGACCGTCTATAATCTCAAAGTCTATTGCTTTGACGGGAGTGACCAGCGCAGAGAGGGTCCCGAGGACGGGGCCTGGTGGTGGCGGGAGGGGCTGAAGGTAGCGTGGGAGATCTACTTGGAAGAAAGGGTGCTGGATGATCTCTGGTACGGTTATGCGCTTGACAGGATCAACGGCCAACATTCCTGTGATAAGACTGCGTGCGTGTGGAGAAAGGTGGGACGGGGTATGGTAAGTACCCTCTGAGATGTATCGTCAGTGATTCCATAGAGGGGAAGAGGCGCAGGATAGGCACTCACGGCTGATTTTCGTGAAAAGAGTGTGCACATCCTCGTCTTCAAAAGGAAGTTTACCACAGAGCATGACGTAGAGAATGACCCCAGCACTCCACACGTCAATCTCAGGCCCTGTATATAAACCACCTCGAATGACCTCGGGGGCCGCATAATTGGGGCTACCACAGCTTGTCTTGAGGAAGACCCCATCCCCAATCTCACTGGACAGACCAAAGTCGGCGATCTTCACGTTGAGATCATCATCGAGGAGTACATTCTCAGGTTTTAAGTCACGGTGGACGATCTTGAGACGATGGGAGTATTCGATTCCAGAAATGAGTTGCTGGAAGAAGCGGCGGGCCTGGTGTTCGGGCATGCGGCCATTTGCCACGATGTAGTTGAAGAGCTCTCCGCCGGCATATTCGAGGACAATGATAATATCAGTAGGTGTTGAGATGACCTCATAGCTGATAGCAAGAGACTCGTTAAAATATAGTGCGAAGTGGAGTGAGAAGGGACGGACAGCTTGATAATATGGGGGTGACGAAGGGTACGCATGTATTCAACTTCACGCTGAACACGATTCTTGGTACGTGTCATATTGATAACGTGTTTTGAGATGAACTTCATTGCGACCTTATGACCTGTGAGGGTATGCACGGCCACTAGCAAATAGGGCATGGGTCATGGCTATAAGTCGGGACATCAAGATAAGATATGTATGAAGTACGTACTCTTGACCTTCCCGAAGGTACCCTCTGCGATTTCTTGTATGACAGTGTACTCTCCGAGCTTTGATGAGGACATGACGGGTATCAGTTCTTGTTCTCTCATGGTGGCTGTCATGCTGCCGCGATCGCTCTAAAATCACTTATTTGTACCCATTTGGTTACTCTTCACCCTCGTTACGTCATCGTTACTTTTCAAACAACCTTTCCAGTAATGGCCACTAGGTATTGGCTTATGAAGGCGGAACCCAACTCCCGCATCGTCAAAGGTAAAGATGTTAAAGTGCGTTCAAGTCTGACACATATGGCCTTTCCTTTGACTTAACCCAGTTGCGTCCGCGTCCAAGTTCAGCGTTGAGGACTTTGAACAGGTCGGAACAACACCATGGGAAGGGGTTAGGAATCCAGAGGCAAGGAATCTCATGAAGGAAATGCAAATCGGGGACAAGGTGCGTCTCGTACTCGTAATGTGTCTGGCAAATGTTTATCAACGCGTTCCAGGTTTTATTTTATCACTCCAGTTGCAACACCCCAGGTGCGTGCATCGATATTCACCCTGTCTCGCAGGGCATCGACTGCCCTCTTATTAGGTATTGCCGGCTTCGCTCAGGTAAATTCACTTCTATCATTCCTGTATTGTGCGTGCTTTGCTAACTGCATACGGATGCTGTGAGCGTAGGTCACAAAGGAGGCATATCCAGATTGTGGGCATCTCCTGCACAGCTCCGGTGATGTTCTAATCGCCCAACCCTCACAGATACCGCGTGGGATTCGTAAGTTGTCCTGTGCTAGAGATACTGTCTTCGTTGGTAATCCTGAGTAGCGAACACCCGTATTATGATCCTGTGCGCTGCAGCTATTCTTCAACTTTCCTGACCTATTTTTAACGCTATTCAGAAATCCGAGGAAGTCAACCCCAAGTGGTTCATGGTCGACGTGCAGTTCATATCACGCGCGGCGCATTTTGTGCCATACCGGCTCCTGCGTGACATCGCTGCGGGTGATGCAAAGCCACCCACCGATATTGAATACATCGGAGAGGAGGGTGTGCGAGCGATCAAAGGTAGTTTCGAGCAACCTGACAGGCCAGAGCGGGAATCAACAGCTTTCTGTCACACAGACATGGATCTAGTCCACCGGGGACGCTTGAGTGTACAACGAGTACAGCCAGGGGCGTGGGATGTGATTGAGCAGATGGCAAAAAAGGGGGGTGGAGTGAGGAGGTAGAAAAGGGGAAAGGAAAAGGAAGGGTAGCGGGAGAAAAAAGGAAAGGGAAAGGGATAGAGGAGGAGGCAAGGAGGTCGAAAAGACGGACGAGAGGGTAAACGGACAGCGGGGGAATATATTAATAATACAGGTGGCTGTGATGAGCGAGTGCGTGTGCGCGTGTTGTGTTGAGCACAGTACGGTAACCGGAAAGGGCACGTTCTCGTCTCGTCCCGTCCCGTCTCGCCTTGCCCCGCCATTCCTCTCTCTCTTTGGGTACATACGCCCTCTTCCCACCTCTCATTTCCACAATCGGCACATTTCCATCGCCTGCTCCTCGCCGCCTTTCTCTCGGTCATGAGCAGCGCAGATGCTGCATCGGTCTCTGCAGTTTCCTCTCCCTCCACATCCGGCCCTCTTTCCCCCTCATCGTCAGGCACAGGTCAGGTCGATCCGCCTCCCGAACTGCACGCGCTCCACCCCACCTCATCTACGCATGTCGCCACTCACTTACCAACAAACGCGGTCTCAGTCATACTCGATTCTCGCGTCGACGGTCTTACCTCGGACGTAGGAGAAAATGCGTTTATGATCGTCGAGGGGGAAAGCCAGGATGACTCGGTAGACGATGTCGGTCACGAGAGCGTGGATGTGCAGGGTAGGGAAGGCGTCATGGTTATGGACAACGGAGATGATGGTCAGCAGTGGTTTCACGAACATGAAAACCACGAGCTTAAACGCGTCAAGGTACGTCCCCTTGCCCTGTGCAGTTCTATATCTCTAGGATATGCCACCTATTCGAGGACAATCTGACGCACTCTCTTCACCCTTCAGGTCTATGAGCTCATCAACTCTCGTTGGGTCGACCAGGGCACTGCGCTGTGCTTTGGTCAATACGAAGATGGCGAGGCGGCCCTCGTCGCGAAGGCGGAGGCGAATATGTCGGAGATCATCCTCAAGACGACCATACGCTCCAGTGACGTGTATCAACGCCAGCAAGGTCCGTGAGCTCGTCGTTTGGCCAAATCTCGTTTAGTCGCGAATTTAATAATGTTCTTGCCCAGATACCCTTATCGTCTGGACAGAACCAGATGGCGTCGACTATGCACTCAGCTTTCAAGATCCGGAGGGCTGCATGGAATTGTGGAACTTCATACTTGAGGTGCAGAGTTTGCGTGCGAATAGCGGTGGTGCGTGTGTGTTCGGGTTTGGACCCGCGCACAGCGTTCTTATGTTCCAAAAAGATCAGCAAGGTGAATCGTCGTCTCCACTGGCAGGACCTGAGCCATCGATTACTACTGCGAGCATTATCCGTTCTGGGCATCTACCGCAACCTGCGCTGGGAATCATAATGGAAATAGACAAGGCTATTCGTGCGCTGTCTCGGACCCCAGCCATAAAAGATAAGATTTGTGAATACATTCAGCGCGCGGTCCGTCGTTCCACGCGGATATATGCGTTACGCTTAACCGCTTCTCTCTTAGGATTATATAAAAGCCATGATTGACGTCATGCATCAGGCGGAGGATCTGGAGAACCTTGACAATCTCCATTCACTATGTGCACTAATGCAAACGATACGTGAGTTGTCATCTCCGCCGCTTAAGGTGGGCTAAATCCATTACGTAGTCATGATGAGTGATCACAGCATGTACGAGCACATTTTGGACGACGACCGTTTCTTCGGTGTATTAGGGATGCTTGAATGTGCGTGCGTTTCAGTCAAGTATCCCGTTGGATCACTTTACGAGCTTGTAATAGATGACCCAGAATTTCCTGTTCACAAAGCCAATTATCGTGACTTTCTTCGCGATTCAACCCATTACCACCAACCCATCACCATTCACGATCCCGTTATTCAAAGGAAAATCCATCACACATACCGCCTTCTCTTCCTCAAGGACGTTGTGCTGGCTCGAGCCCTGGATGATTCAACATTCAATGTGCTCAATTCAAGCATCATCTTCAATCAAATCGATATCATCACTCACGTGCAAAACGACGTGCAGTTTCTACAGGACATCGTTAGCTTGTTTCTTAGCCCGAGCTCCGGCCCATCCATTTCCCTCAATGGTGATGCAAAAAGCAGGACGGGTGTTAATGCGGACACGAACTCCGAGGGGTTATCCAATGGCATTGACGAAGACCGTCGTCGACGTTGTGAGGTTATCCTTCTCATCCAGCAGCTGTGCATCATGGGCAAGAACGTCCAACTACCGACACGCATGGCGCTCTTCAAGACACTTGTTGACCGCGGGATTGTGCACTCAGTACAATGGGCGCTTGGCGAACCTGAAGGAACAGATGCTGGACAGCAGATGATTGCAGTGGGAGGCGAGGTCCTCATCACGTTATTAGACCATGACGTGAACGGCGTTCGCGAACATGTGGTAAAACAATGCGAGGGCTTCGAAGTCCGCGAGAGCCGGGACGAATCTCTGCTCACCTTGTTATGCGGGCTGATGGTACGAAGTCGGGATCTGGCGGTACAAACTGTGGTAGGAGACTCACTAAAGTTGATGTTGGAGATGCCGCCACCGGATATGAACGAAGTTGTGCGTGCCTTTCAACATTTTGCAATGTGCGGTTCATGAAATATCTCTTTTGGCAGCAAACACCGGCAAAACCCTTTTCGCGGACAAGGGATGACGCCCGAACGGAGAAGTTCCTCGATTATTTTTACAAACTTTGTATACATTCGCTCCTCAAACCCTTCTTTGACGTCCCGGATCATAAACAGCACCCACTTGGTAGGAACTCATCAACGTCGATTCAATACTAAAATCCCAATTAATTTCAGATTCGAATCTTATTTTAACGCGTGAAAAGACCAACCTTTATCTATCTTTATGCGAATTGTTATCCACTTTCGCTTTACAACATTCTTTCCGAAGCCATTTCTACATGCTCACATCCGGCATATCTTCTCACGTTGCCACCCTCTTGTCCAGTAAAGACAAACATCTCCGTCTTGGTCAGTGGCCTTCCTTTCTCTTCTATCTTGCGTGAACTCCTGATCCACCCTCCCCGATAGCTGCCCTCCGTTTCTTCCGAATACACCTAAAAAATAACAACCGGAACTTTTTAAACCATCTCATCAAGCTGGAGGTCTTCAGGCCCATCGTTGAGTTGACTATCAAGGAATCTCGTCGCGATACCCTAGTTGGTTCGTCATGTCAAGAGTTCTTTGAGTTTATGCGTCGAGTGCGCCTCCCCCAATCTTTTCCTGTGGCTAATACTCATCACGGTGCAGGAGAATATGAAAGACCTTATTTCACATATTATGCTTAACTATGAAGACCGGATAAAGCAGCTCTCCGACTCTCGCTTTTGTGGCCAATGCTTCAGGGGCTTCTTACGTCGCCACGAGATGAACATCCATCCGCCTCCGCCAGAACTCGAGGAGAAGCCTCCACTAAAGTAAGTTCTCTCTTTGCTATCAGCTCGAAAGCATTTCTCAAATAACATTCCTTGAGTCAACCATCGGAGATGCGCCGCGTCGATCTTGATGAGGAGTCCTACTTCAATGCCGACGACGATGAGGATGAGGATGGTGTCGCTCCAGGCCCGCACCCAGCCCCCGCCCCTGCACTGCCGACGCTTCTCTCCCCTCCCCTCGCCCGCTTTCAATTCGGCCAAAAACGGAAACGGCAGCGTTTGCCGGGCATTCCGCTGCGCACGGGCCTCGGCGGCGCCACGCAGCGCGTGCCCGCGCCCGCGCCCGCAACTCCGATCCACCTCCCGCGCACGCCTCCCATCAGCGCGCTCGTCGATTACGGCGACGACGACGAGCAATCTTCAGATCCCGAAGACGCGCTCCTCGAATCGCTCGTCTCTTCTTCCAAGCTGGCTCCCGCTGCTGGTGCTGGTGCCGGTGCCGGTGCCAGCGCCATCCCATCGTCTGCAACGGCGTCTACAGCGACAGCGACAACGGCAACGGCGACGACGACGGCGACGACGACGACGATCTCCAGTGCTGGTGCAGCCGGTGGATTCGTACCGTTGCGCACGGAGAAGCGCAGGCGTACCGAGGAAGAGGAGGACGAGATGGGTCTCGAGCGGCTCGTCGGCAGCAAATCCAAACGTCCAGCCAAGACGGGAGCCACTGGCTCCGGGGAAGAAGGGCCGAAACGTATCCGGCTACGATTCGGCGCAGCCGGCTTGGCTGCAGCGGCATCCACGCCACCCGCGGCGGCACGTTCAGAACCGGGCGTTAAGGACGGAGACACTGGATAGGACCTTAGCTTGTTGACGGCGGGTGTTACTCATACAGTAGTCATGATTCAAATGTTTTCGCGTGCACATCTCGTTTTTCCTCCCAAGTAGATTGCCCCAGCCCAGTGACGCTTGTGTCAACATGTATCCTTGTATTCGTTTTACTCGGCGAACCTCGTGATTTCACATCCAGCAGACGTCAAACTAGATTTCGCAAGTATCGATAGTATACAAGGCCTGTGCAAAAGCGAATTGTACCCGACGACGGGGAGGCTAGTAAACGGGAGCAGCAACATGGTATGCAAGAAGTTCGAAGACACAGGGAAGGTGGTGCAGACACGGTGTGGATACGAGTATGATTACGAAGCATGGGTGTATATATCAAGAGAGGGGAGGGGGTTAAACGATATGACGATGCAGTGGAATGAACAGACTCGAACAAAGTGTTGTGAACGGACAGACAATTAGTCGGCAGCATGGTGAAGAGAGAAATAGATAGATAGATACGAACATGCAGTCCGTAGTTGGTGCGTGAACAGGAAGACCAAAGAAAAAATGTCGAGAAAGATGGGGAAAATGTATGTTCATATATATAGACTGCTACAAACTTATGCCACGTTGCTACCTTTAAGCACTATTTGGCGTGAGGGTTGACATGGCATGTATGGGCTGTTGTTCAATGGTGTCAGAAATGAGATTGCCGTCGTTATTGCTGTTGATGGGATTGAGAGAAAAGTTCGTATGATTCGTCTGCTCGGGTATCGGTGAGAATTGATTGTTACTATTGCCAGTGGAGGGATGTAGGGAAGGTGAGATGCCGAAAGGTGAGAAGGACGAAGGTGAGGGCAAAGATGCTGCGGGCGAGGGGCTGATGCCGAAACCGCCCTGACGAGGGAATATACTTTGATTGAATGATGTTGGGCCCGGCGGAGGAGAAACGAATCGCGGAGGTGGAGGCGAGGCGACGTTGAACCCGTAATGCGAGCTAGACACTGGCGAAGTGACGCCAGACACATCACGACTAGATTTCTGGTTCGCATCCACCTGCAGCACCTCCGCAGGGAAAGTCGCACCCGGAGCAATCAAGCCAGCGTGAGGCTGCTGCACATAGCTGCCCGCCGGATTGGTCGGCGTGCGGACTCCGAGAGGGTTCTTACTGTAGCTGATCCGGATGCCTCCGCCTTTAACAAGCCCTCCAAGAGTTGAGCCATACAGCTCATTTAAAGCTTTCGTGGCATGCTGGACGTCCACGAACTATATGACGATGACTATCAGCGTCCTGGAATCCATCATGGGCAAGTAGACCAACCTCAACAAAGCACATTGGTCCGTTACTCTTCTGTCGGAAGCATAGCTTGCGGAATCCAGGCTGATTGGAGAATAAGCTCCTCAGACTGTCTTCCAGGTGATTCGGTCCATAACCGGGAGGCGGAGGAGAACTTGGAAGGTTGCCGACATAGAGTGTATTTATCTAGAGATAGATTCAGATTCAGCTGCAACAAACTTCACTTGCGAACGAGTAAACTCACAGGAGGATTCTGATCAACTACACCGTTTCGACCGCTTCTCTCCGAACTTGCCCCTGATGCCGGACTCGGCAGTTGCGGCGAAGTTGAGCCTGTTCCACATGCCACATTGGCAGATGTGGTGCTCACGGCAAGTGAGGACAAAGATTGCGAAACTTCCTCATCGACACTGCCTTGAGAACCGGCGGCACTGGACCCACTGGAGATTGGAACGACCGTTTCCCCCCCGGACGCTGCAGGAGAATAGGCGCGTGGACGAGATGGAAGTGAGGGGTGTGCAGGCTGAGACACGTTCTGGTGCAAAGGGGCGAAGGGGCCAATTGTAGGACCGGAGGCGAATGGCGTCGCATCCCGCGGAAGGGGGGACGTTTGGGGAGGGTGAGAAGGGGGAGATGGCGGGCGCGGGGGTAGGTTCGAGGAAAGAGGTACAGACATCTTCCTTGAAGTGCTGTTGACCGGGTCACGGCCGAGCGCACCCCAAGGCGGCGCAGCCGTGGCGCGTGATGGTAAAGGACCGATGCCTTCACCAGCAGTTGCGGCTAGTAACGAATTGCCAGTAGGACGCTGTGATGATGACACAGAATGGAAGGCATCAAACGCGTAAATATCGCTCGAGCGCAAACGCGCATTGCGTTCCTTGTCAGCTTCCGCCTTCTCCTTCCATTTGCGTTCCTCTTCCTCAAGGCGGTCACGGGCATTGCGGGTAACAGCGTTGTTGAATGTGATACCGGACTTTCGGGATGCAAGTTCGTCATCGTGGGCATCCAGGCGGGTATCACGACGGCCATTTATACCAGCAAAACCCATTGCACCGAGGGTGCCAAGCTCACGCTCGCGCGCGCTGAGAGCCTCGCCCGCCGAGGCAGCTGCTTGAGACGTCAAACCCGTCAGGCCATTCATCCCAGGCATATTCGCGAGAGCCTCCGGTGGGACAGCCCCACCTCCTGTACCAATGATAGTAGAAAGCTGCGGAGGAAGGGGACCGATTCCACGTTTGGTGTGCAAATTCTTCTTTGCCATTTCAGCTTTGAGAACTGCGCCCTTCTCAATATCAATGCGGCGACCTTGCAATGTGTCTCGCGCCTCAAGTGCTTCAGCACGAGTCCGAAACTTTGCGAATCCGATGATCTGCTTGCGCGTCGACATTCCAGTGTTGACACCGCCTGGCCCGGCAGGTCCACTCGGAACGAGATGAGAAAAGTGGGAATCATCGGAAGGTTGCCAAGAAGATGTAGTGCCATCGCGACCACCGTCTACCACAACGCCACCTTGATTGATAGTGACAAGATTATAGGGGTCATTGGGACCACCGTGGGAGGAATAGCCCGGGCGGATGGCGTTGGCGGAAGTACCCGAACCAGAGCCGTACGCCGTGAGTTCCTTATTTGGGATTTTGAGAGTCGCCGCTTCAAATCCAGCAGAGAAGGTGAACATGTTCTGGAATTCGCGCTCCTACAAAGGGGTGATTAGCTCAATCGGGGTATTAGTTACCACGCAGACAAGGCTGTGCTTACCTGCATGTCTTCAGGGAACCCGACGACAAAAATAGTAGAAATTTCCTCTTGTGAGGATGGCTGGGTTGTATTATTGGCATGATTCGTTTGGGATACAGCTGGGGCGGAAACGCTGGCCGGCAGGTGGGGCCCATAGGGTGTCTGAGACTGCATCTGCTGGGGATGCAGGCCATTCAAAAACGATGTCTGAGCAGTCGGATGAACACCGTTGAGCTGTGGCTGGGGTTGTGGGACCTGTGCCTGTTGTTGCTGGACAATAGGCGAAAAGAGACCTGCTTGCTTGTGGAGCTGTGGAGCAAACGGATCAACATTATTGAAGAGGCCCTTGTTTTGGCCTACAAGGCCTGGAGGACCTTGTGCTGCTCCAATGAAGTCGTAGCTGTTTCGGGGGATGATGTGATCGTAGGAGCTGGTAGCGGATTGGTGAGGTGGAGAGGACATGGACTGAGTAGCTGCGTATATATCTATAGGGTAGTTCTGAGAAAGATTCGAGGTGTCGCGGAAGGTGTGGGCGTTGTTGGCAGGTATGGAAGCCTGCCGACTGCGTGCATTGGAAAATGCGTTAAATGCGGTGCTAGTACGATAAGGCCCGGGAGGGACCAGGTTGTCGAGCTTTGAAAGCTTCTGAGGATCAAGGTCTGAATGGGGAGGGAAGTCGGAATGCATATTGTTATACATAGATGAAGGGCCGAATGAATCAAAATGCTGATGTGGAGAATCTGGACGGAGTTGATTGGTGCCCGACTGGTACTGTGGAGAGCCAACAGATGAAGCCGAGAGGGAGGAAGCAAAGGAAGGGGCGTTGGGAGCCTCTGAGTCAGAGGAAGAGAGAGGCTCTGCGTCAGCCTGAGCGTCAAGGGAGTCAAGGAGGGAGCGGTTTATGAAGTCCTCGTCCTGAGCTCTTCGCGGAGGCTGGGGATGAACAAATGGAGGGCGGGACGAGACGAGAGAAGCCAGGGTGGGCGGTTGTTGTGAGGCCGAGGGGTGTGTGTGTGATGGTGGGAAATGTAGGGCAATGAAGTAAGCTTTAAAGCATAGGAATATAAGAAACCACGAGCGAGAGTGAGAGCTCAGCCAAAAGGGAGTCGCGATCGAGTCGAGCAGGGAAACGCACCGGTCGATGATGGAGCGAAGGAAGCGGGCGTCGGCCGTCCGAGCTCGGCCAACCCACGCTTGCGTTCCCCCGTTTAAACTTCCCACGCACGGGCCCATTAAACAAAAAAAACCTTAACCTTATTCTTCGTCTACTTCACCACGTGATAATTCCCACATTCACTCTCCCCACAAACGCGGGAGGAAAGCAAGGTCACCGCGTCGCTCACTTGAGTCAGAGCAAGAAGCTACAGGCCAGATGGTCATTGTCACACCCTTCGTTGTTCAATACAACTCGGCGTGCTCTCAATGAGTCCATGATGGGGTCCAAGTCATCGCGTGTCCCTGTATATCCTCTAAGCCAGACCTTGACTATTATAGGCAACCTGGCCCCAAGATCGAGTGTCAGCAAGAGCCAAGTAACAGTGTGCGCTCCGAGCCAATGAGACGGTGACAGAGGGACTCAAGCCTGATGGCAAGTCGTAAAGGATGATGAGAACAAAAGCGATGACGGTCCGCCCCGGGTGAACCAAAGGAGGGTGCCCACCACTGGCACACCACCACGCGACGAATGCGTCTGTCACTGTGATATCCACCAAAGGGTTCGCTCCTAGCCGGCCCGCGTCACCCTTTCAGCCAAGGCTGGCCAACAGCCCTTTGAAGGTGGTGGTACATTCTTAACCGTAGCATGCCAGACGTGAAAGTGTCGTTCGAGCCACGTGGGCAACCACGTACGGTACAGTATCCCCGGCAGGTTCGGACTCTCACCACTCCCCTTCTCCAGTCAAAGACCGCGAGGCAATTTCCTTACAATATACAATTCATTTAAAGCTGCTCTAACCAATCAGGACCCTATGATAGCTCCCTTGACGAACGGCTAAATATTGTTTGCCCCCTACGTCCAGCAGGCATTATTAGGCTGAGTATTCGTACGCGAAAATCGATCCGAACAATAAAATGCGTCGAGTTCCACGCAGAAGCAATTAGCCGAGCAAGTGGGGGTTTCATCTGGGAAGGTGTCAGAAGGCGCAATTTTACGTGCATGATAAGATTTTTACAGTAAAGCGAGGCCGCCGAGATCAATGTCAAGTTGACAATCGATCTGCCGTATGCAGATTGCTTTCCAGGGAGGGGGTGTGCTCGACTCTGAATAGTATTGGCATATTCAAACTACAATTAAAGGGGGCACTGCGCAGAAAAACCTATGCGTGTCCGCCCTCTACCCTCGCATCGACGTACCCTTGTCGGCTCCGTTTTTTTGTCATACCTCAACACGCGTTTCTACGGAGGACGGGTCGCGACTGCAGAACGGAACAGTGCTTGACCTGCGGGATGAATGCTCATGGCTGATATGGTACTACTGACCCTGGTTCGCCCTCATACTCGATGGAGCAAATAGAGATTCCTTTGGCCGCGGATGGCGTCTGATTTCCCTTGCATGAAACGATGGTGACTTCACCTCTGCCTACACAACCTAGAACAAGAACCAGGCCGGCGGTTGCTTCTTTGCTCGCAGCATAATCTGCAACGAGTAACCTCACTGCTGTTCCATCATAACTGTGAGTTCGCTCAGTCCGACAAGCCCTTCGAAGGTGTCTCAACCTGTTGTACATTCTCCGTACCTTGTTAACGCAACGGGGGTGCCTAGCCCAGGCTAATAACGAATCTATGACCCAATGACCCGGAAGCTTTGGCAGCGGCCATGAACAAATTGCATTGGAGCATGTCATACTTGCAGGTGGGCGCACGTATCGGACAAGCAATGGAATAAGAAATAAACCTGCCTTGCAATGCTGACCTTTATTGTGGTTGAAGCGACAGTGATCTGGTAGAAAGCAAAGAACAAAGTCCCTAGATACGTTGTGTGAATACAAATCCCTTTTTGCCGTGTCGTGAGTTGTCCGGACTAGTTTGGGATGCTCGTACTTCTCCGACTTGCACACATGGGGTGTAGAGAAATGAAATGTAACCACCAAGGGTTAGTTTCCTTCGATGAACCGCAGAATGAAATTGACTATGACGGAAACTACACAGGGATCAGAACGACGTTCAGCGGACAGCGAAAGGTTGATAAGAGCGGACCTAGAAGTGCGGCGCAAAGTATCGTCTAGAACACCAAGTCAATATTCGATCACGTAATACAAGCGCAAAGCACCCACCGGGCCGAGCCGATCGTCGTACGGCCCCCTGCCGCCTTTGCGGATGGAGCTTGCACGCCAGTGATAGGTATACAGCGCATAACCCATGATGCCGACGGCTGTCCGAGTCTCTACCATTAATCTCGGTTCCACCCGGAGTATGGGTACACGAACCGACGAAGGAAAAAATTGCCGCGCTAATTTTGCCCACCTAGGTGTGCATCCTTAGCTTAGACAAAGGCTGGCTTGAGACGTCGATATGTGTACTTACTTTATCACCGAAGTTGAGGAGACCCACAGCGAGACCGCCGAGGATGACAGTGAAGTGAAGCCATGAGAGGAAGGTTCGCTCGTTGGCAAAGGCAACCTTTGGCTCAACACGGACGGGGAGAGCAATGCGCTTGTTTGCGGTACGTTGAAGGAGCGGTTGGGTCGACATGAGAACTGGGGCTGAGCTGAAGGTTGTGTTTGTGTGTTTGTGTATTTTATTTGTATGCCCAAGCCCAGGCCCAGGGGAATTTCAGTGTTCACGTGCGCGACGACTTGTGCATCTCCATCTCAAACATGGTATCAAATATCGCACCGCTCCCCCCAGACGAGGAAGGTTGGTCTCGCTTGTTCCTTTGGTTAAAAAATGCACCTCCAGGTTTGTTTTAGATGCCCTCATTCATTCCCGCATTACGAATGACGAACGCGCTCTACGCCGCGTTGTCAAGAAGTTCAGCAACTACGCCACTGTTGCATGTTCTCAAGTCGACACTGCCGGCTCTGACCAACCGAGCTCAGCAGCAGAGGATGCTCGAGAAGCTTTCTTACTGGAGCTATCCTCCTTCAGCCTTCAGCTGAAGAAAGCCGTGATGGTGTGTGAGGCGGAGGCGCGGCAGGTCGAGGAATACTACCGGGAGAAACAACGCATAGGTAAGTAGTTAAAACAGTTTGCCTAGTCGTGTAGCTCAATTGAATGGTCTTATTATGCAGAGGATGAACACGGCTCACTCAAAGGCCAAATTGAACAGCTGAAGACCTGTCTGGAGCATGCTCAGGTGGAGAGAAGACGAAAAATAGAATACGATAGTTTCGCAGAGAAAATCAATACTCTTCCTAGTCGTGCAGAACTGGAACGGTGCTGTGTTTTGGTTCGTTGCAGTTACCTTTTCGTGCTGACACCCTCCTAGTTCGATACAGCTCTTGGAAAATGACATGGCTGCCATTCGAGCGGACCAGGAGGCTCAGGGCCGTCATCTCCAGTCACAGAGGACATCTCTCATTTCCATCATTTCCGATCTCGGCTCATTACGACCTATGACCAAAGACACTGAAGTGGAACCGTCTCAACCTGGTACCCCAGAACCGGATGCAGTTACAAACGAGGCGGAGGCGTCGCGATCATCACCGGCTATTGTAGTGGTTAACGAAGAAAGTGAGAAGGAGGAGGGCGAGGAAGCCGAGGAAGGTGAAGCCGAAGAGGGCGAAACTGAAGAGGGTGGAAAGAGACCAGAAGACGGTCAGTCCTCGGACGATGTCCCTCTCTCCACAACTCTGAATCCCAGCGCGCGCGTCTTTGTTCCATCTCGAAACTCTGCACCCGTCGTCCAAACCCGGCGCATCACTCGATCTCATTTCAATGTAGCAGGCTCGGCACCGCCCTCTATAACACCCCATGATTCTCAGTCCAAGTCGGACGATGACATCGAGATGGGCGAACTAGCAGAGGAGCGCGAACCATTGCGGATGAAGAAGAAGCTACGCCGGGAAGAACTCGAGGAAGGCGAGGCAAGCGACGAAAGTAGCGAGCTCTCTGACCCCCCAGACGATTAGACACTTTTACATCCATATAAATCCATTTGCGTCATTGCCTCCCTCACTGAACACTGTCACCGTGCTGCACATCGAAAGTCATAAAGTCCCTCGCGCATACGACCGGACCGTTGAAATGCAGCTGGGCTAGCGCTCGTATTGCTTCCATTGTCTCCTTCGCCGCCGGCCGCTGGTCTCCGTGCTGCGTGGCAGGATCATAATCCCCTGCGTATCTTGACGAGAAATGGTTTAGGACAAGTTTGCGAGCGTTTACGCGTGCCGCGAAAAGTGCCGCCATCTGAGGTGTTGAATGCCCACGCGACCTCGAACGCTCCTCGACGATGGTGTACGTATCGCTGGCTTTTGTCTCCGGGTCGATTCCCGGCAGGTGCGCGTTCGTCGCTTCGTGTATCAGCACGTCTGCGTGCATGGCTAGCTCGGCAATGGGACTCGGATCATATGTGTCGCCCAGAATCGCGAGTTTTCGCCCGGGGCGTTTTGGTGGACCCCGGAGTATCGTGCCGTCCGGGAGCTGGACGGCTTCCCCCTGCTGAAGTCGGCGCATAGTCGACATGGGGAGGCCCGTGCGCTTCAAGTGAGGTATGTACTGCTGGGGATCGATCTTTCCTGGTATGGCCGCTTCCCTGACCACGTAACCGACGCAAGAAACGGAGTGCAGAATCGGCGCGGCTGCCACGGAAAAGGTTACGTCCTTGTAAATCTCGGGCCAAGCGCCGTCGACCTGCTCGATGTCGCGGCCGGGAAGCTCGGCAGCGGGACGGGGTAGTGATGCGAGCGAGTCGGGCGGATCGTTTGGGGTTCGCAGTTCGTGCACGACATAAGGACTGCTGAGGAGGGTGTGCGTGTACACCAGTCCGGTGCGCACGTAAGCCCGAGTGCCTGATGGTCCGTATATCTCCAGAGGCTGAGGGGTTTGCCTGAGGGTCGCCCCCACCACGATTTGTTTTGACAGAGTGACTCACCTCCGAGTCGGTGACTCCCGAAGCTCTTGGGTCCAAAGCCTCGTCAATCATCCCCCCTGCCCCGTTGAGGCGACTTGCGAGTAGCGGCAATAGTCCAAATATGTGGTCTCCTGAAACTCCAGGTCAGCCGTTTCCCGCGAGCATGATGGGAGCCGGCAGTTGGTAACACACCGTGGGTATGGGTAATAAACACCTTGGTAATTCTCCCCATCTTAACCGCGCTCTTCTGTATTTGACGTTGTGTGCCTTCTCCACAATCGAACAACCAGACATCTCCGTCGAGCCGCAGGGCGAGCGCGGAGTGGTTTCGTGTACGGGAAGGCTGTGCGGAAGCCGTGCCTAGGAAGGTGATATTGATGTTCGACATCGTCCGTTGAATAGTGTGAGTCTACAGAAGATGGGTTGTAGTGTAGATCCGTCGTCGGGAATGGTGCACGACCAAAGGCGCAAAAGGCGAGGGTTTACGAATGAATATACTCGAGTCATAGAACATAAAGAGGCTGTCCGCCGGACATCAAACCCATAGTGGACGCCGTGCCTCGAAGAGTGGGGGCCTTTAAACTTATTGCTAGATGGTTGGGCCGCGTTGACGGTATATTACTCACGGCATGTACTTTAGCTAATGTCAAGGCTGATTCTGACCTACTCCATTCACGGCGCAATTTGGAATGCCAACGACGCGTAGTGCTAGCAATGCCAAGCAAGCGTCATCGTCGTCAATTATTGACGTATCAGGTGCAGGATCACGGTCGTCGGACATTGGTGGGTTACATGACGAATTGCAGGTACGTAGGGCCCCATAGGCCCGTCCTTGTTTAAGTCTAAGCAGGACTGAGGAGCGAGGTCACCCTCAGGGCCATCTTTCCGCTCTGCAACATGGGATCCAGGATCTCACGGAGATCCAGGAAGCCCTACTCGGAAAAAATAGACGACTGCAGGACGAGATAGATCGCTTGCACAACGAGACAGAGGTATCCGTTCAACCAAGTCCTGTCCGGTCGGGAAGAAAGAGCAACCCCTTGCTGCACATGAGGGTGAAGGAATTGGAACTTGAGGTTCGCAGGTTGAAGAAGGTAACGAGCTCCGCTTCGACACCAGGTGTCTTTTGGTTACTGTACTGGCATTTAGGCTCGTGCTCTGGACCGCGAGAAAATCAGACAGGCGAGTAACATTCGGCTTGATTGGACGACAGATCATTTTCAACGTTGGGTTGTATAGCTTCGACTGAAAGAAGCTCGCAAGGAGGCGGAGGACCTACAAGACGAACTACTACATGGTGTCCCCGATGTCGCGCACGAAATGAAAAAGGTGGTTCTACAAACCCTTACTTTGTACTACTCATCGTTCTATTGGTCCATTCAGCTACTGGAACAATTTCACCGAGCGATTAATAGCCCATCGCTGGGTGATGACGAAGAGTGTTCGATTTGCATAGAAGCACTAGAGTTGAACAAGTGTTCCAGGTATCGCACTATGCGCACCTCCCAACTCGCTGTTCAGTGACCCAGCGTGTGTAAGTCTACCATGCCAGCATATTTACTGCGACAGCTGCCTCTCCAAAATGGATGACGGCGAGAACATTAGCTGCCCGCAGTGCCGAAAGCTAAGCGACGTTGAAAGTCTCGAGGCAGTCGAGTTTACGGCGACGCAACAGTGGGACCAGCTACTTGAGATCGCCCAACGGTTTGCGGAAATGGAGGGACGGATGGGGCCAGACACAAGTGAAGAGGAGGAAGAGGAAACATTACGGGAGAATCTTATCGATGACGACGATGTCGAAGCCAGGTTCGTTGCTACGGTCCGATGTCCAAGACCTGTTTAGAATGCTTACGCTGCAACTTGAACGGGGTGTAGCACCGTTTCTCAGGAGCATGATACAACGCCTGATGCGATGCAGGAAGAAGGATCGGACAGGGATGAAAGGGAGAAGGCACACGTTCCATATTCTCGGTCTGGTATGCTTGAAAAGAGAAGGCGGATGAAGCAATTGGCCTCTCAGCGAGAACACAAAAGACTACGATGGTAGCGATGGATCTAATCTACAACAATCATGTGATCAAACACGGGCACGTGATGCGATATCGAAACGCGAGTTTTGACCAAATACATGTCAATAAGAACGAGCGTTTTGACCTTGTTCTCTTGCATCTCGAGCTGATCTTTGCTGATTTGTTCCTTTTTTCTTTCTTTTTCTGCTTTGAATCTATGGTTTTGAGTCCTTCACCCAGAAAGGCGGTGCCTCTGGCTTCAGGCAATGATTTGGAACAATCTGGTTCAACTTCCAAGGTGGCTTCAACTACCAGACGCGTATTTTTCTGTGGTGTCGTGGTAGAAAGCGAAGAGGGGAAGGCGATAAGCGAAGGTTCGTCGAATTTGCTACCCAAAAGTTGCCTGTTGGGTGTGACGTTCAGTTAGATGTTCAAGAGCTCGTTGCATCTTTTGGGGAGCCACTCGGTCTACCCTGTGACAATAGTACGGTGCAGTCCAGGCCCTTGGAAACGGACGATAATGACGATGCTGTGAGTTTCCCTGTTTATCTGTCTAGTGCTTTTTGCATGGCTCCTGTCTTGGCGTGATATCAGCACAACCCACAGCCTTATGCGCTGTTAAAGTTGCCACGAACTGACGACAGCTACCCCATCAGAACCCCGAAATACGCAGGCATACGATGACCGACTCAACTGCTATCGAAGACATTCTGAACGAATTTGTGGCTACCGAGCGTTCTTATGTCAAGCGGCTTCGCACCCTCAAACATGACTACGCTGATCCGTTACGCACCTTCGCTCGGAGCAAGGATACAGCCATTATATCACTATATGATGCGAACACTTTATTCGGCAACATTGATAACCTCCTACCCGTAAACGAAGCGTTGCTGGCTGATCTGGAGAAGATGGTGTCCCCTGAAGGCCCGCACACTGTAGGATTCATTGGGGACGTTGCCCTGCGCCACTTCAAGGACCTTCATGGATTCGAACAATACAAGCAATACTATGTCAAGCGAGAAGAGGCCCAGTCCATCTTCGAACGTGAGATGTCCAAGAGGTCGTCCGGGTTCGCGGCCTTCATTGATGTGAGTCTCATCTGTAGTTCCATTGTACGTATTCTCACCGCCCCGTAGCGAATTAAATATTCATCCGCCGATACCACAAACCGCATTGGGCTACGCGAACTTCTAATGGACCCCGTCCAGCGGATACCACGCTACACTCTGATGCTCCGCACAATGACCAAACGTATGCCTGCCGGGGATCCGCAGCGCGCGAAGCTGACCGAGGCTATGGAGATTGCGAGCAAAATTGCTCTCGCCGAGATCGATGAAGAGACTAGGCGCGCGAGCGTCATGTTCTGCTTGCGCACAACTATTGATGGTTTCCCGCCTGGTTTGATCTCACACTCACGGTGTTTGGTTGACTGCATCGATGTGGAGGATACATTCATCGAAGGGCTTCCCTCAACGTCAGCGGGTAGTGGCAGTTCGACGCTCGAACCTTTGCATTGTACGTTATTTCTATTTGACGACAAGCTTATGATTGTCAAAAGACCCGGGAACGGCGAGAAGAGCGGCCAAGTCTTAGCTGGGCTCGACCAGCTGGAAAAAATTGCGAAGGGCAGTGGCGTGCCGTCAGGCCTCAAGAAGAACGGGATGAGCTGCAAGGGGGTCGTTGACCTCACTGACGTGGTAGCGACGGATGTGGGTGGTGCCGGTATGTCCACCCCTCCATAGCCAACTTGTCCCTCTGACCTCTGGAAGATTTTCATCTTTACCTTGAGAAACCCCCGCAGGATCAGACTGACAGATGGTCGGGACGCCCTTTCAGACCTTTGTCTGTGGTGTTTCCTCCTCATCCCCCAAGCTTCAATCCACAACGTACAGATGCAGAGAAAGCGCGTTTTCTGGAGAACCTTTGGCTCTCCCAAGCTAATATTCGTGCCCGGTCGGGTAAATCGGTGGTTTTGCGTTCTGAAGAAAGAGAGGTTGAATCTCGAGGTGGCCGCACTACGTATGCACGGACGTATTTCAATATCTATCAGAGGACAGCGTTCCTGCAAGAACCACGGAAGGTAATTGATATATTATATTGGTGAACTCCACTTACTGTGTTGTTGCAGACGAAAGTAGTGCTCCACATTGACGAGTTAGGTACATCAGATCCAATACCATTTGGTGTCGACGCCCCCCCTTTCGTGTCAATCCGGGTTCAGCCCATGGCGGGGGCACTGTCCCGCTACAAGGTCACTTCTAGTGACCCCAGCGACGAAGACGAGGAGGACATTGTACAGACTGACCGGGTTTCTGACCGAGTAATTCACACGAGTAAGTATTCCCAAACTCAGAATTTCGCTTGCAAACCCAACCGCGTTGTAGTCCACCAATATGGCCTGTTCAAGTTCCGGACGGGAAAAAATTCCGTTCCCTCTACACCGACCGTTGGTCGTTCTCGTGCAGCAATTTTCGGACTTGATGCGATCTCGCGCAACATCTTCAACGCTTTTCCCGGAACCGGTCGTGGCGACATCTTTGGTGGATCCATCAACGGCTCTCGGCGATCGAAATCGTCTACTTCACACTCGTCCGTTTCGGCGCAAAGTAGCTCAGACGGGAGCTTCACGCGGTTCTCACATCGCTCCAGCTCAACGCTTACCGCAGCCACTAGCATCTCTAGCGTGGATGATGATACACTTCATGATGCCCAATCCTCAAGACCAAAGTCCAGGACGCGTCGACTGCTCAGCCGGAGTAGATCCCCCAAAGGATCAGGAAGTGAACCAGAGGCCTCTCCCAAGCGCCCGACTTCGCGATCGGGATCCGTGTCAAGTTCATTCTCGAGGGAACAAAGTCCCGCTGTCGATGATTATGACCCCGTTAATATGGCTCCTGAGAGACGCGATATGGATGAGTCAGAGTGGGATCTTACGATGCGTCTAGAACTGGCAAGGCATAACAGTCAAAATCAACGTTCGAAAGGGCCCGTGGAACCTCCATGGGATGGACCTGTCGAAGGGACGATATACGAAGGTCCTGTGGTTACCTGCTTATCTTAGCATGTGTTAATCCTTTTCACAGATAATCCGCCGGAGCCAATTCGGCCGTCGTCTCGGACTTCAGGGAGCAGTTTCAGCCAGCGCTCAACGACGCCGACGAATCTATTTTTGCCCGGGTCACTCACTGAAGTTAATGAACGTGCTGCACGTTCAACGTCACGGAACACCTCGGGAAGCCGCCCGCGCGGTCCGCGTAGCCCTTCACCTTTGCCACCTAGTGCAAGAGCAAGCCCAGAACCAGATTTCGAAACTATCAACTCAGCACTGGAGACCACTTTGCTCGATCTGAACCGCACACCGGTTACACCTCCCAAACCTGTCTCACCCTTACCCCGGAGCCGGAGACAACCATTTGAGCCGACAGGAAACACGGAAGCGGCATCCAGATCAATTCCTTATGGCGTGCAAAAGACCCCAAGCGTCATCGAGCCTCTTTCAATCAAAAAGAAGAATTCGTTGCGCAATTCTGCGGGAGAGTCGCCTCCTAGCCGCAAGGCGCAACTTAGGACGCCACCTAATATCAGAGGGCGAATCGTATCACCGCGACGAGTGTCGCCTATAGTGCGGCAGAAGAAGATAGCGACATCCCCAAGTTCTCCTTACAAAGACACTGGTCTTCCGAGATTACTAAAACTCGTTGAGTCAATCAAGGAGGAGGTAATGCCCCCTTGCTGGGTCGTTCATTCCTTAATGACAGTTTCATAGATCGAAACATCCAGAAGGGCCGTGAAACGCATCAAGCTAGACAGTGAGCAACTGCCGTCAACGTCGGCACAAGTTTCTGATGCGGACGACAATATACCCAAAATGCACAGACTCGGGGGGCTGCACCTGACGACTCCACAAAGGAGTAGCATGGCGATGGTATGGGCGGTAGTATTCATGAAAAACTTCCATGCTGAACCATCTCTTGGCAGACCAAGGCGGCGCAAGAGCGTATGGAGGAGATGCGGCAGCTCATTAGCAAGCGCAGTGGAGAAATGACTCCACGTTCGCAATTCAGAGCCTCGAAAGAGGCAGCCTCAACGGGAAGCGATGCGATGACCGGAGATTTCTTGCGATCTATCGAGGATGCCGTTTCTGAGGCCGATAAGAGTCTTGTTCGTGCTGCATCGAGCCAGGAAGCGCTAGCCATCGACGTCGGTCTTCTAGCAACCGATCTGAAGGAGGTTAATTTGGAGAGCCCCTTGTGATCGTATCAAAGTGCTGATTCAGCGTCATAGAAAACGAGCCTTCTCGAAAAGGCCCGTTTGGAACTCCAGAGCACCAAACGACAATGTGCGCTAGTAAAAAGCCTTTTGGCAGATACCACTGCGGAGAATGAGATCATGTATGAGGTGAGCAAATCTCTTCCTCCGATTAGCCCCTTCCTACCCTACCCGACGCGCTGCCACTGGAGACGTTTTCCTGACGTTTAATCATAGGCGTTTAATGAAGAGCTCGACGGCATGTTCAATGACATGCATCTTCCCGAAACGGACGCGTGGGCCGCGGTGACGCGAGACTTGCGCCAGAGCAAGGAGAGCCGTAATGCGCTCTCGAAGGAGAACTCGTACGTTCCCGCGGTCATTCCGAACTGCATCGTGACGCGAGCTTGACTCCTTCCTGTCCTAGGCAACTCAAGCGGCGAATGACAGAATTGGAATCCGAGAAGGAAGAGTACGTCCCTGCATTTTCCCTTATCGTGAACAGTGTCGCGTGGTACCTTTATCCTGACTTTTAACGGTGACAGGTGGGGCGCAATTCTACGACAGCATGGTCTGATCTCTTGATAAATGGCGACGGACACTGTTACGTCTCACCAACACTATATCCCTATATGCATTGTATCATTGTTGACATCATATGAACATGTTATGTATCTACACATTATCTAAATAGTAGATATGTTACTTGAATATACTGCCTAAAGCGTTCATTGGCCTCGGCATTCGAGAGAGAGCAGGTCCTATGCTGTGTGACTCAAAAAAAAAGGGCCAGATAATAAAAAGTAAAAGTTCCGCTACGAGATTGCTAAACGTACAGGGTATGTCGTATGTATCTTACAATACGCGAGGGCGTCGCGCGTTGGAATGAAGCCAGTGATTGATGGTAAAATGATGGAATGGATATGGAAGCGAGTACGGGGAGAAAGGATACCCGGTCATGAGAAGGTTCGTAGGAGCAAATGAGGGAAAGCATAGACAGGGTTCGAAGCCACGCCAGAAAGGGAATAGACGTGTCGGTGTTTGGGCGAACGGTAGGAGAATGGGGCTCCGAAGGACGTAAAAAAAAGCCTTACAGATCGGACGCTACATTCGTGGAGGAAGGTGAACGCGAGAATGACGCAAAGATCGAGCGGAGCATGGTACGCGGTGTCGTGGGAGAAGATGATCGAGGCCCATTGCCGAAGCACGTTCGCCGTGAGTTGGGCGACGGCGTCGAGTGGAAGGGTGGCTGAGAGCCCTCTGTCGGCGGCTCCTCAAGTGAATGCCGTTGTGGTACGGCAACTGCTGACGTAGCCGGCGATATTGTTGCCGGTGCCGCATCCTCAGCGCTATGGCGGGTAATGGGAGCTGCAGTAGCGGGACCCAGGATATCTGTTGAGACATAGGGAGAACTATGCGAACGACGACGGAGAGAATCACGCCAGAGGCTACGACGCCGACCCGGGGATGACGGCGAAGACGGGGCGGGGAATAGGGAAAGACGAGAGACAGAGAGCGTGCGCACCGGCGGACTGGAATGGGGAAGGATAAATCCACGAAAGTTATCGATCAAAGATCGAGAGCGTTTTGGAGGCGACTCGCGAGCAGCGAGCAGGTCCTCTGAACCTGTCTCCAGTGATTTGAGTTCAGAGCCAGATGGCGAGCAGGACTCGGGTAGAGAGGATGGTAGCTCGAGTACATCTGACAGAGGGCTGGCTGCGCTTGAGCCAGCCCGCGATCCGGTAGTTGACGAGCATTGGGAGATAACCATCGGAGAATCGAACAAACCTTCTGTGCTCGGCACCATTGTTGGAACACCGTCTTGTTCAACACTGGTAATGCATTCCAGGACGAGCGCAGGAGACACTTTGCCTGGCTGTGCTTTGCGTGTAGATCTGACCGTCTGAGCTTGGTCAACAAGGTCAGTGTAGCTTTTGCGACGGCGCACGACGACACTCTCGCGTTTAGTGAGGCGAGACCTTGCGGCAGCACCAAACGTTGGGGCAACGTGAAAAAGCGCCTCAGAATGCGCTCCGGCGTAACATCGCGCCGACTGGCAAGCGGCACTGAATACATCTTCCAACAGTGCATCAACGGTTGCCCGTGCCTGGGGCGAAACGCGGGTCACGATTACAGCATCCGGGTCTATCATGGGACCAAAGATACTCCTCAATGACGCAGTAGACTCCCGTCGGCTCGGTGGTGGTTCCGAAAACCCGCGCGGGTCGGGGACCTCAGTGCGAGGCGCTTGTCTCTGTGGTTGCACAGGGGAAGACGGTGAACCTTGTTTGTGTAACCTCTCGATTTCGGGAACGGACTGTATTGTCGGTAGCGATGGACCCTGCTCGTCTACCGGTGAATGAGGCTCGGCAGTAGCGGATGCAGGCTCAAGACTTGATGGCGCGGTGCCTGGCGGCCAGGTCGGCGTAGATACGAGACAGGCGCTTAGTGCGTCCATCCATACTCGTTTCTCGCGTTGGCATGACGCCGCGATCTCGAATTCATGACCCTGATTGCAGAGCCGGATGGAGTACGGGAGCAGTGCTACAAGTCAGCCGCCAAGTTAGTTACTTCAGCACATTCGAGCACCCCTCGGAGATTGCAACTCACGATCACCGTCTGTTGCATCAGACAACTCAAAGCCCTCGAGCGAAAACCAGTATCGCAGCTCGTATCGAGGGCCGCGGGTCACCTTGGCCAATGCGAGGAAACCACCTTCATAAAGGAACGCGGCAAGGTACTTTGCCTTGTGCGCAGGTGCTCGGACCACATCTAGCGAACCAGCTAACGCGCAGGGACTGAGTGTACGGATGAAGGAGAGAACCGTAGGTGGTGCGGAAAGACGCGCGCTAATACGAGAGGTCTGCAATAGCTGAAGGTACGAGAAGTTTGCATTGTCGACGAGGGCCGCGACATCTGCCATCGCCTGTTTCGCATCCATGACGACTGCATCTGCTCCAGCGGGCACTTTCGGTTCGCGTTCGAGGGTGAGTGGGGCGAGAAGAAGTTGATATCTGCAGATGCGCTGCACAGGTTTGATGAGATAATCCGTGAACAGCATCCGTAGACGTGGATCACGGTCGGTAAGGTTTTCTTTCTTCGTATCCTTGCCAACAGTGACAGTGGCACGCTTCAGGTCGTGTTCTGAGCGGGAACGCCAAGGTGGATGGTTATCGAGCGGAGTCGTGGGCTGTCGCTGCACGTGCGATATTTCCGGGTCTTTTCCTCCGCTATCGGCATCTGGGCACTGCTCCTTCAAACTCGCCTCTTCCTCCTCTTCGACCGCATTATTGCGTTGTTCCGGCGAACCACCGGCGTGTGCAAGACTCGCAGCAACCAGTGCTGTGCAGCGTCGCTCAAAGGCATCCCATTCAACAGGCCGCTTACGCTGAAGATTTTTCACAATCTCGATCGCGCCAGGATGTTCCGCACAAAATGTCCCGTAAGCGTTGAAGGTTGCGGCCTTGCACAAAAATGTAAGTACCAGCCAACCATTTAGGAACGCCCCCAGATGAAAGCACGGAAAACACGAGAGAATTTGAAGAATCATGAAAAAACTCTGACTGACCTGTGCAATAAACAACGTAGCCACACTAATCAAGGCGTTTTCGAAGCACCCCTCAGCATCCTCGCTATCGGTAATAAGTGGCTCTGACCCGAATTCTTGGGTGGCTTCCAGAGCATTGAGGCCGGTAACCCAACCGGATACTCGGATAGCATCAGTCAGCATGGTAAAAAGGTCCTCGTGCAGGTCCAATAACTCGGAGGCATTGCGGCGTATGGTATTTAATTCAGCGTCGCTTAGCAAGGCGCGCTTTTCCCGTTCCTTGTCACGTTCCTTGTCCTTGTCTTTGTCCTTGTCCTTGGGCGATTCTTCTGGTTTCCCGAATGGGAACGTTGCAGAATATGACGGGGACAGCAATGGGAGCGCAAGGACTCTAGGCGAGATAAGCATGGGGAGCTGTTCTAAATATACCTACCCAGGAACGAACGTCAACATTGTGCGAGCAAGGGGAACAATGGGGCATATGCGTACATTGACGAGCGTACGGAGCTCAACGAGGTAGTTGCGTTCCGACACAAGAAGTTCGAGAAGAGCATGGTGACGCTCTGGCGCGCTCCGCTTAGGGATGACTTCGTCCTCTACAGGGGGGAGGTAACAACGGTCCGGTTCGGTTACGGGGTCATCGCCGTCATCCGAGGCTGCATCATCACCCTCAATGTGGAAGAGTCTTCGTGCCGCACTTCCCAAGGATGAACAGCGCTGATGGGTGAGGAATACAGATGGCGGACCCGTGGAGCTAGGGGTGTGCATGGCGCGTGTGGGCAGAGATAGGCGCCTCTGCGCGGCTGGGGCGCGGGTTCCTAAGAGGATGACAGAAGCTGGTCTTGGGTGACTGCGACGACGAGAAGGAGGACGGGAATGAGAAAGGGGAATAAAGGATGGCGGGGTTGGTGGAACGGCTTTCCAGGCGGGGAGAACAGAAGGTGAATCGGGCTGAGGGGCTGTGAGTGGAGTGGAATATTCTGATACAGTTGTTGTGGAGCCCTGGATAGACTCAGGAGTGGAAGGATGCAATTGGGGCCATTCCTCTGAGCAAGAAGGGGATGTTGATGTTGGAGAGATGGGTGTGAATGAAGAGAAAGAAGAGAGACTAAATGGTGAACGACGGGAAGGTCTTGGGGGAGAGGGGGATACGAAAGAGAGGGCCATAAGATGGAAGGGGAAGGAACGACTGGATGATGACGGTGATTTGAAAGATGAAGAAGAAGATTATAATTATAAAAAGATATTTTCAGGAGAGAGGAGAGAGCAGGCGGACACGGCGTTGCCCTCGAGTGCGGGCAAGCGTGTTGGCATCCCCCCTCTCGATCGCACCTTTAACTTGAAATAAATCAACCAACATTCGGCGTCAACCGCTTACCTCCCGCAATCAATGCTTACCATTTAAGACCCCACGTCATTTCAACATCACAGGTACTTCCCCCCGACTCGTCCTTTGGGTAATAAAACCTCACATGTCTGTTGCGCTCTCATTCCGACGTTCACTCAATCCCGGTACTATACCCACCTCACCACCCACAGCCATCGGCGCTATCGGTTCACCATAACCGGACGAGTGGCCGCTGTGACTCATTCCTTCTTTGTCCATGCCAGCGTGTCTCCACTCCAGAGGGCAAGGAAGGCGGGAGTGTGCACCCCACCGCATCCGCATGACATCTCGAATTCCCCCGAACGTGCGTTCTTTTTCGGCTACTCATTCCCCCCGGTCCGCCGCGTCGGCCTCGTTTCGTGAATGGAACTCTTATCGATTTATTGTTTGCTTTGCGCTCACTAACCCTGCCCCAGGCGCTTTTCAAGGTTCCATGTCCTGTCGAACCTTTGGCCGCGAGCTTTGCCTCATGGACACAGCCGGCTGTAGACAACTACCATATAGGGCATTACGCACGGAATCCTTATCTTAGATCAAGGCCCGAACCCGTCCGGAAGATCGGCAAACATACTCGATATAGTCGATCTTCGTTTATCCAGGAACGCGAATTCATTCAAACGCTCAGCCCGAGCCGCTGAGTAAGCTTGGCGTGGAGCAACAGTCGGTAATTCCCTGGGAAGCAGCAACACGCGACTATCGTTTCAACGAGCGGGAGTGCCCACCTTGCCGTCGTACATTGCATACTGAGACGTGGCAAGACGGGCCGTAGCGCATTCGAGCTGTCCGCGGTCCGTGGAATAAGGGAATAAGGGGAATAAAGGCAAAGGAGCAACTGATGGAGGGCTGAGCCTATCGCGAGTTTCATGGATCACTCGGCGTCTGTAATGTGACAAAGCTGCGTTGAACAGCTGTCGTCTGCCTCCCCCCCTGAATTAGTCCAAACCTTTTCCCTGAGAGGTAGCTTCTCAGGCTTGTATCTTGAATCACAGTACTAGTACAGCTATAACCGGAACCTGTCAGCTAGGCTTGGAGCATCATTCATATTCTCTCCCAGTGACTCGATGTGGCCCCCCCCCCCACATACAATGAGGAGCGTCTCCGACTCTGGATAACGACGTGTGTGCTATGTAATTCCAAACGTCATCTCATCTTGAAAATTCATCGTGGTGCGTGTCTCGGTCATGGACTCAACTTGCAGTGCACATTTACAAAGTCCGCCCTAGCCACCAAACTTTAAATCCGATTCCGATAATATAATACAACAGGCCGCAACAACAGGCCGCAAACTATGACAGACGTGGGTGACAAGTCCAGCGCGGTGTGTACGCCAGAAAATCACCCCCTGACGGAGATAGCACGGCGGCACGGACCGGGGCCCGCGAGGCGTGCGCTAGATCGAGACGTATTGGCATGTTTCCCCATACAGTACATTGGTGAACCAATTTATAATTTATGCAGAACGCTGTTTTGCGCCGCCATCTCTTGATCGATCTTTACCTTATCATGAAAGAAAATCCTGGGGACAACCAAGTTGCCATTAGGGGGTAGTAAGTTAGTTAGCCCGGAGGCATCGGGGAAAACCCCGAAATTTCGATCACAGACCAGCAGGCAACACGTCGCGTCGCGTAGCCGCTGCAGGGGCAGGGAAGTAGCTCCTTTTATGCAAGCTTACAATCGCTGGGTGTGTGGTTCATCACAGCGCTGATCCTTTCGTCATAGAAATCTCTGACAGGAGGGAAGGGAAGGTATGGTCCTATCGAACGATTTGCTCGGCGGTAGCGAACCTTCGCGGGTCTAGTGTAGTGCGTCGGGGTGCCGTATTTACTTAATGTCATAGATAAACGGCTTTTGTTACGTCCCTGCCGTATTCTCGGCTCGTTTGGGCGGCACGCCATTGATTCGGGTTATGCCTTCTTCGAAAGACGCGAGGCGAACATGAGGGCTTGGCCCGACATCTTGTGGAGGCTGGCGTAAAACCTATTGAATTCACACAGACAGCTATCACACGTTCTGACGTCGCTTAAGTTGCGATACCAGTGGCGGCCTCCGTTGTACGTAACCAGCATACCCGCCTAATTGGCAAGACGCATAGGGGCTCACCGCGCTCACCTCCTGCATCGATGATCCACCAGGTATGGTACGCGGAATCCCAGTATGGAACAGACTAGCCTTCCGGTGATCGTAACCGAGGGAATTGCGACTGCCGATACGAGGAGTCCTGTCGACAACCTCCTCATAGCGTATGTTGGTCGGTTTCGCAATAGCAAGAAAACGGAGGATGGACGAACGGACACCCGTCAGAAAAGATGCAAGCCGGCTCGCGGATGCAGATGACCACGTCTCTGTAGATATTCTCTGCTTTGTTTGGTAGATTACACCGGCCTAACTTTCCAGCGAGCATTGAGCAACGCTACAAAAGTTCCAATTAGAACTGATCGCGTGGCTTCTCCGCACGGCTAGCTATTTGATTTAGGACTTCCTAACCCTAGAGAAGTCTGTACGGTGACGCAGTTGTATCCATAAACGAAGAACGCCCTTGGGAAGCGCGCGACCATTAAATGGAAGCGGACAGACATTAACAGCAGGACAGCATCAAAGAGCATGCGGTACGTTCGTTAATTATAGACTGCTGGACAGCAGCTACTAGTACATCACCCTCGGCTAGAGTATTGGAACGCGAACATCATATTAGCGCGACATCCACCTTTTCTAGCGAGGCGTAGACCTGTTACGTACAGTAACGTATATGGTCGTAATTCGGCGTCGACTTCTGAGAGTGCTATGCGCCAGTGTGAAGAACAAATGATGGTCCAGACCTGTGTCTGTAATACTGCCAGTTCGTTGGGGCCTGCATGTGAATCCCGCCAGCTAGATGGAACCACGCAAGAATGATCACTCGATTGCACTCCGAGTCACAGTACGATTGGGTATACTAGTACAGTATATGCATTCTTCGACAGGACCCTAGTTCGTGAGAGTGAGATGTATCTCAGTTGCGCTCACCATCCTAGAATCTCTAGTACTAAGAAAAAGAAGTAGGTGACAGGATACACCTAGTCCACGAATCCCCTGCAAGCGGAGGCCATCCAGAAAAATGACAAGTTTCTAGATCACCAGTGCTAGCACCACTAACTGTCCGTAGGACGAGAACCTGACTTTATGTAAAATAGTCGCGAGACTAAATCCTGGATCTGGACAAATGACTTTGAAGCAATCATGAGTGGAACGGCAAGCAAGGGATGTATCCCCCAAGCGAAGAGACCCTGGGAACGTTCTTCCAAGGGCCAGGTCCCGCAAGCCCATCTTTACGCTGCGAGCTGACAAGTAAAAGATTAGACGAGAGTACGACCATATGCCATGATAGGATATAGTTGGCAGCGGCAGAGGAATGATGATGTATTTGCTAGTTGATAAGCACACTTGGCATCAGCACCGTGATAATGCCAGATAGATCCGACCGACGGCCAGCTGGTCTCGAGTTAAAGAGACATGAAGGTGAGAACGTCAGCAAATATGGCGAATGTCGTCCCACGACCTCACTGTGGAGCCAGTTAAGCCGCACCCAACTTGAGGGCGGCGTAGCGCGCCACCGTCGCAGCACCCAATCAAATCCCGCGCCGGCACCACCATCATTCAACCCCATTATCAGTCGCACTCGCGTCCAGCGATGGTGCATTCTCCCTCATCCTCAGTCCTTTCCAGCTCCAGTTCCAGCCTGACACCGACGGGTTCCACGCCGAGCACGAGCACCATCACGCCGGCCACGTACGCCGCCTCGACGTACGCGACCACCCCAACAACGCTCTCGACACCGCCTGTCGGATCACACCGCCCGTATCCACTCTCTGCGTCCGCTAGCGCACATGCGAGCACGAGCACGGCGTCGGGTGCAGGCGTTGATGCAGGGACACCAAGCAGCAGCCCCCACAACACGAGCCGCATCCCCGTCACACCTGCCGTTCTCCGTTCCATCTTTGCCTCCTCGCGGTCGCCGGGTGAGGAGCGTTCACTCTCCCGCATTGCGTTTTTCAGGTACGTCGTGCCGTCTCTATCTAGGCCCAAGTCACAGACTTCGCCCAGATTCTCGGGCTTTATCATTAGCTGTCTTGCGATTAGTTTGATGGCGAACCAGGGGCGAGGGCCACGAGGCATCCGCACGGGTGCTGCGCTCCTCGGGGTCGGCGTAAAGGGGTCCTCATACATATGAGAGTGCATCAAATGCCGTATGGAGTTACAGTTGTGAAGCTGTCCTCTCGATCACAACAGGTCCACCCGCCCCTGGGCGCTCGACACCAATCCGACCACTGCACTTTCCATGTCAAGTGGACCGCCACGTGCCCAAGCTACCATATCCCCTTCCCAGAATGCCTGGTCGATTCCCAGTAAACGTTCGAGGTTGACAGTTGCAAGTCCTAGTGCTTTCTCAGGCGATACTCGTCCATTTGACTCGGCCGTTGCCTAAATGAAGTACGGATACGGATTAGTATCTCGCTAAATGTACAAGGGCATCCTTGGAAATTACCCATGCGAGGTCAAAGCGTATGTGCGCGGCGAGCGCTGCATCAGTCGTGCCAACGCCAACCAGCACGCCATTCTCCAGCAGTGATACGAGTGCGGTATCATTCGAAATCGGTGGACCCGGCAGTCTGGTACTCGTGTTGAGTTCCAAAGTCAACGTTGACAGAATACTGACATACATGCGTCTGTCGTCCCACGTTTCAGGGAATGGCCTTGATGGGGTGAGGATGACACCTACGCGAGCCCGACCTGGTGCACATTTTCAGCAGCCCGCTTCCTGGTTATCGTCTGCACCTACCGATCTCCTTGGCAAGTAAGTGCGCCTCCGCGGCGCCAGAGAATACAAGGCGCATTCTTGAACCGCGCTTTTGCTCAACTTCCTCTTTGAGTTTTAGCAGCGCGGCCATCACATCCGCGGACCCAACATCAACTACCAAGGGCAAGGCACCGTCCGCCGCTTTTACGAACCACTTCGCAGTTTCCCCCGCCCTTTCGTCACCATCCGCGAGTAATAGACGTCGTAAAGCTGAAATACGAGTGCTGATGCTCGGAGTTTGAGCAGGTCCGTTCTGTGTCATGAGCACGTTGGGACGTCGTATGACACAGTGTAGCGCCGAAATGCGCTGGATCACTGCCCCTTCTGCAAGGGCGTGGGGCGCACCCGTGCGGAACGTCGCAGAAAGTCCGGTAAATGTCGGTTCAGTAAAGAAAGCGCACGGAGGTGAGGTTGCAACAGTAACGCCGGCGCGATAAGCGAGCCTACTCTCGACAGTATGTGTCAGAAAAGATCAACTGAGTAAGAACGAAAGGTCGTACAGGGCATTCCGCGTTTGAAATTCCAGTGCATCCGCTGCTTGAACGATACCGCCTGAGTCCCTGAGAACTTCCGGTATATCGTCGGCGAACGGATCAAGGTGAAGACCGTCTCCCGTGCTGGGCTCGTACGGGATCTCCTGAAGTCCGAGGTTCGATCCGAAAGAGATGAACGCCGGTGCGAGCATACCGCCTTCTAAATTAACAAGCCGTGCTCGATTGGGGACAAGTGAATTGCATGCGTTATCAACCCCCGCACAAGTGATCTTCCCACCATGAACGATGACGACGCCTTTGGTCTGGTCTACTGCACTTGCACGGAACATGTGCTGTATACCTTCCGCCCCACGTACGAGCACTGCCGATACGTTTGTGAAAACCACGCCGTCGGAAACCCGATCTACCTCCAGAGGCGGTAAGCCGTCCCACTTGAGGGCTTCCTGACGCTCCCGTTTCCAATCGGGCACCTTTGGGGGCTCACGCCATTCCGGTGCCTCTTTTCCTTTCCCAACGAGCACGTCAATTTCTGTCCCCAGTGGTTGCGCTATACCATCAACCCACACCGCCACTGGTGTTGCGCCGAGACGTAGCGGATGCGAGTCCCAGAGTACTACGTCTGCGTCCATGCCAGGACGCAGGGTACCAACACGATGTGATAGACCAGCAACCGCGGCCGGTGCGGTGGTCACTGAAGCAAGCGCGAGTTCCAAAGGAAGACCATAATGATATGCTTCCTGTGCCTCGTAGAGGAGATAACGTCCATTGAGTTCCGGGTGGTCTGTCTACGCAAGCGTAACGTTAGTCAAGTCAGGGCAATGGCACGGACGGAAAGACTCGTACCTTCAAGATGACAGTGAAATTGCAATCTGCAAGTACGCGTGGCGCATGAACGGACCCACGATACGATTCGCGCTTGTGGCTACCCAGACTTAAGGACCTCTGAACCGCTGACAAACGACAGGACGCACCGATAATAGTCGGAGAAAAGAGCGATCGCAGGAGGACCACCCCACCTATTGTTTTCGATAGATCAGTCAGTGGAAAATAGCGCTGCGGTAGTTCTTACATTCGCTTGAGTACGTCGGGAACGAGCCATGCCTCAGCTGCATGGTGGATCGAGTCTACGTGGAACTGGAACTCGTTGCTTAACTGACGTTCATATACTGTTGAGCCAAATTGTGTACTGGAAAGATTTATTTACTCACTCTGACTATAGCATCTATATCGACAGTCTCGTAAACGTGTTGTGATACCTGATCACAAGGCAAATGACGTTCGGTTATTTCCTGAAAGAAAAGCGGGTACTACGGCCGAACCTTCACGCGTCCACGAAGGACGTCTACCAGTGCCTCAAATTGGAAACCCTCCGGGAAATTGTCGCTAATGGAATTCCAAAGGCCAGCCTCTGCTTTGGCACAGTAAGCATCTTGTGCAGTTTTGATCTGGCTGGCTCTTTTGTAGGCTTGACGATAGGACCACATAATATCCATACGGTTACCATAGCGATCGGTGCTTTCTCCCACGGATTGTCTAGGAAGAAGTCAACACAACTTGTACATGAAATTTAGGTAATTACCGCGCACTTGAGGTATCGCCACCGAGGGCCAGAAGGGTCGAAGTGTGACCCATTGAGATCTCGAGGTGGCTCAATGACCATGGAAGTCGGCGAACGTTCCGCCGTCTTGCGCGATTTCATCATGAATGCTTGACCAGCTGGAATATCCTCATGGTAAATTTACGGCACTGGCATCTAGGGGCATCTGCTTTACCGATAGCATTGAGACTCCCAGGAAGAACTTGCATGGAGGTGACACCACCTGCCATGACAAGTTGAAGGGAGTCGTCATGAGTGTCAAACGCGTCAATGGTCCTCAACCAGGGCAAAATAGGACCCTTGTTCGAGTTTAAATTGAAAGAAGCTTTCTCATGCGCTGAGCCTCCAAGGTGGTAGTTTTAATATATGGATACTCACCGTGTAGAGTGGGTAAGCTATATAGGCCAATGTGCGAGTGAAAATCAACTAACGCAAGGGGAGAGTAAATATCAACGACTATGCGAAGAAAATGAGGATGCGTACTCAGACCAGGGGTCACCCAGGCTCCTCTAGCATCTATGGTGCGGACGTTGTCAACTGGTGCCCGCGGAACCTCCCCAATGGTCTTGACAATGCCTTTATCCAGCAGAAGGTCCCCATATATGATTTCGGTGCCATTCTTCCCCCCAGTCCAAATTGTCGCGTTTCTTATGATGGTTGCCGGGGTTCCTTCCTCAAACCGATCCGACACATCCCTTTCGAGGAAGTTTGAAGGGGGGCCAGGCCTCGCTTTGAGAGCGGCACATCGCATGAGAATCTCCTGCGCATCTAGCGGCAGTCTTTGAGAGGCTGCCCATAAGTTATTCGAAGATTCAATCCAATAAAACGTGTAGACGAGAGAGACGAGACATAATGCCAAAATACAGAGGAGCCTGAGTGGCTTTGACTTGCGTCGCCGGGTAGGAATAACTACCTCACCGAGCGACTCGGAAAGTAGGGCTTTGCTCGACATGTTGATGGTAGACCAAGACGGGCCTTACAGCGCATTTAAGCGTCACGTTGAAACGCCTCATGGGGTCAACGCAGCAAGCAGGAGAATGCATGCACCTGTGAAGGGCCTGTGAAGTGCCAAAGGGGCTCGGAAGTGATTTGGGTGATTATGTAATCACGTGTCCGGCATATTAAGATTGGCAAGTTTGAAGAGGCCGGATGATTTCCGAGTCCGAGTCCTCAGCCTTCCGACTCGGAGTCGGGCTGCCGGTAAGCCCGTGTGATCCAAACCTCAGGTAGATGTAGATGTAGATGAGGCGCCACGACAAGGTAGTCAGGTACGAGAACGGAACGTTGTAGATCTGGTCGCGTGGGTGATATGGGTGACTTGGCTGTGCATTCTACGCATTTGGCCAACAAAGTTTCAGTTCGCGCAGAGACACCGCCTCGCAGTTAGAAGAAGTCGAGTGAGACCCGCAGAGTGCACACAAATATATGGCGCTAGCTACCTGCACATCGTGGTCTAGAGACTACTTTTCACCAGTTGCGTGCTGCGATGTGACTACACTGACTAGTCTCATAGTGCCGAGGGGGATGACCACGTCGTGTTATATGCCTAAAATCTTAGTCGCTATTACCTGAGAGACAAATGAGAGGAGGAAGATAAATTGGAGGGAGACGAGATGAGATTCAGTCCCGCTAACCCCGCGCTATTATTATACACTTCATAATTGCGGGGAACGTGCCCTCTTTTTTACCCACTGAACAGGAATACAGGAGACTGCACAAATACTATAATTACGCGGTGAGAAAGGACATCTATGTGCGTTTTCCTCTGAGAACATCAATCTCTGGCCATGAGCATGCAGAACGTGTGTCTAGCTCAGCCACGGACGCCTCAGCGGCCAGGAACTACGTAGTGCGGCTAGTTGTCATCCCTATCCGCATCATCCGAGTCATCAACAGCCTCCGCACTCACGACTGCCCGCGATCGTGAGCCCGGTAGGTGCAATTTTTTGAGACGCAAGATGTCTAGGATCTCTGAATGAGCAGGGTATGTCAGTTATCCTAGCAAAGCCATAGACGGTGAGTTAAGGAATCGAACCTGCGTGTGTCATGTCTTCATGTCCACGAACGCTACGTTTCATGGTCTGCCACCTCCTTTGCAATATGTGTGCACTCCACAGATTCCAGTTAAGGTCCGGAAGGGTTTTCCAGTCTATTTCACTGTCATCCCGAACATGCAGAGAGTCAACCCTGAAGGTTTGTTAGCTACACCCTCCCAGAGACATATCGGCCGTATTCACTTGTGAACAAGGATGTAGGCATCCCGCGAACTCCAGCGGGGTTTTGTTCCATTATTTTTAAAAGTCTTACTCAGGCCATCTGTCCTAGGAGAAGCGGTATGTTAGTAGGAAGATCGTAACTCAAGTCTGAAGAAGGTACCATTTGATTCGACATTGTTGCCGTCCACGTTTAGCCCCCATCCTCTCGCTTACGATGCCCCAAAACACATCGTTGTCCATGTCTTTCCCTTGTTTCACAGTCATGTCCGTTACGATTTGGGTGAGTTGCATTTCCTCATCCTTCGTCCATGAGCCAGCGGTCCTGTCCTCAGAATTCTCGATGTGGTTCCGGTAGCGATCCCGACAGTCCGATGCCATCCTACCAACTCTATCGCTGACCTTCTCCCATTGCTGTCCAAGTTCCTGTACAGCTCTGAGGGACAATTAATAACAATCATGAACCATACATTGCAACTATACGTACGCTTTCAGCAAGGCATCTTCCGAAGGCATCCACTTGCCCTGTGCTCGGAGGGGGTGATAGGCCCTTCGTACATGATGGTAGATAGCAATGATGGGTCGCATGGGTACGGCCACAGCTATGCCAGTATCAGAAAAAGTACAGCAGTAGATTACTATGCACGCACTGATGGCAGCCCAAAACGCATTGTCCTTCCCCGTCCCATTTTTGGCAAACACAAGGTCGAGAAACCTCGCGTCGTCAATCTGGTTTGCCTACGCAAGGTGACTATCAAAGGTATATTCATTGAGGGGTGGCTGACCTACTTCCTTGTACGCTTTGATGGCATTGGAGAGTTGCTGTTCTTCAATGGCCGAAAACTTCCCCTTCTTATACACCAATCCTATCACAGATGGAGAGAGTTGAAGACCACGCGACCAGAGATGGCATTGACACTGACCTTGAGTTCTGGCCAACTCCGCTAACCTGTTCGCACTCAACCACTTAGTGGCGAGGAGTTCTGCATGACCTGAATGTTCCAACGGTTCATGGGGCGTGTTTGTAAGGTGCCTGTGGTGCTGTAGGATTCGCTGAGCCGGAGTCTCAGCAATGACAACCGGATTCGATGGTGCGGAATCGATCGGGGTTGGCTGGGTTCGCTGAAGCACTGTGGACGATAGAGGGGTGAGAGATACGTTCGCCGCGGCGGCGGCTTCTCCGAGCGTTTTCAGGACGGACGCGACCTTGGTTACGTCAAGGTCTTGCAACGCACGTAGGATGTCGTCATTAGACGCATACCCCAGGCCTGGAATAGTGGCATCCGGGAAGGAAGTGGGTGGTTGAAATGCCGGGGCGTTCAAGGGAAGGTCATTGGGAATCGTAGAGTAAGGGTAAGACGAGGGTGCAGGCGAGTCAAAGCACGGGCGGGGGAAACCGTACGGAGATTCCGACGTAGATGCCACTGACGCCGCAGATACAGCGGCATCGAGGAATGCTTCTGAAGGTCGAGATTGCGAAGGAGGACCGAACGAAGACGGTGCCTCATTGACGCTCCCCATGTCGGGTACGACCTCAGTACCTTGTTTCGCAGTTGCCTTCCTACTTGGCTTGAGTTGGCCCGCTGCCACAACAGAGGAAGATTCCTGGGGAGAGCCGTGTGCAGTCTCCGCAGCCTTTTTCCCCTTCTTCTGGTCTTTCACCACTTGTGCATCTGCCGTAGTAGCCCTCTCTTTGTTACGTTTTCTTTTTGCGGCCCTGGGCTGATCAATACCTTGATGACTAATGAAAGCATTATTGACCTGGCCGACTGCCTGTTGTATGGCACGTTGTATATCTGATGATAGTTCGGGAGGAGAAGGCAAGACGTTCATGTAGAGCTATTGTCGTCGTGTTCTTTAGGGCTGGTGCAAACCACCGGAGCGGCGGACCCGCGTTGACACATCCGAGCCACGTGGTGGTACAGTCGACACACTCTCAGGCTCATAACCCATACCTGGTTTGACACATATTCCATTATATCCTGTAGGGGGGCTATGGCTGCGTTATCATGGATTTATGGGGTATGGGTTACGAGAGAGTCGACTGTATACATATATTAATAGTTTGCCGTGCCAGACGGGGTATGGGGTATACATGCTATGCTACAAGGAAGCTCACAGGAGAAAAACCCGTCAAGCCTGGGGTGGCTGGGAGGCCAAGAATTGCGCGATTTCACTCGCAAGAATGTTATGAACGCGGGATGTTGGGTGCATAAAATCGAACCAGATAGACCCGCCTTGGATGTTTCTATCCGCAGGATTGAAGCCGTATCGAGCAGGATCGGCTAGAATTCGTGAGAACGTGTCCCACGCCGAGAAGAGCATCACTGTAGCATCAGGGTGGCCCATCGCAAAGGTGGTAATGCCCCGCCGCAATTCATCGTTCCAATTTCCAAATCGAACGCCGTTGGCTCCCATGCTCGCACCTGAGAAGGGTCAGGTTTCTTTTCTCTGCTGGATTGAAGGGATTACTTACCGATCGGTGACACGTACAACGGTGGGACGTCAATAAAAAGAAAGTTGCGGGCACCAGCCCGATAAAGCGTATCCTGCGCGGCAAAAAGAGTGGAGATTATAGGGGTAATCTCTGTCATGTCGTTTGTGTACCTGGGAGAAGGCGTCAGTAGGAGCAAAGACGCTGGGCTGGACGTTAAAGCTCACAAGATTCTACAATCAATTGCACCGACCCAAGTGACTAGCCCACGATTAAAATTAAGCTTGTAAACGAAATGTGGTGCATACCGAAGATGGAATCGCTGGCGCCCCAGGCAGCCCATCCTGGTTTCCTTCCAACAGAGGGGAGAAATTCCCTTGACACTTGGTTGGTATAAACACCCGTCACGGTGTCACCTCGGCGAGCGTAATCATAAGCAATCATGTTCGCATGCCCATGACCGTGGTCTCTGATGAGGTATCCAACCCAATTCGGTAGACCAGGCTCGTTGACGGGCTGACCGGGGAAGGCAACTCCCAAAGGATTTGAGCTTGTAGGCACAGGCGCCTGCGCTGAGTATCCTACATGGCTATAGGAGTCGCCACTAGGGACATCGTTAACAGGTTCGACGCGGAGTACATTTATGACTCACAATACGATCAGCTTTTTTATGCGAAAGTATCCTCTCCACGAAGGGGTAAGACGTGAAGATGAAGACATTTCTGCACGAGAAGAAGACGAACAATGAGCTGGATCGACAACGCCGACCTTCATCATGGCTTTTATGCCAGATATCTGGAACGCATCTGTGAAACCAGAATCGTTTGGGCAAGTCCCAAAAGAGTCCTAGCAGTCCTCTATGTTCTGGATATGCATGCCTCTACGTACCGCGTAGTAGCAGGGCGCCGCTAGACGCTAACAAAGAACAAAGACCTAGTACCGCAAAAAAGATGAGTAGCCGACCCCTACCAAACACGTAACAGAACTCTGCTTTGACACGCTCACCTCTGGGCATAGGCTGTTGCGAAGCCCGGGGGCAATCACTTGAATGAATGGAAGTGGCGATGACACCAAGGCGTGAAGGATGCCGAAACACGACTTGATGCGTTGGCTCTCTAACGACGTTTCGCAACGCATTAACCGTATGGGAGTGGGATGTGTGACGTAGCGGGTGCCGCGGCGACAGAGAATTAGGCACAACAGGTACAGGAAAAGGATCGGAAATCATCACAACCTGTTAGACGTCGCATTGCCATGTCGATTCCGATTAAGTTAGGTGGTACGGTCATCCGATACATCTCTAGATCGTTTGGTCGGCCAAGATCATAACCGGTCCGAGTCATTCGTCGTTGTCGAACCAATGATCCTCAGCATCTCTGTCTTCTCTATCCCAAGAGTCATCCCAATCGAGTTTGTCATAAAGATCCCACTGGAAGAGTGTTAACGGCTCAGTTATTTGCGGAAGGGTTGAGTAGATACCTCGAGCTGGCCGTAAATGAATTGTTCTCGGACTCGACGTAGAAACAACCCTTGCACAGCTTCCGCTGACTCTGGTGTTCCCGATCCGGAGAGATCGTCATCATCGGATCTTTCGTCCTCTTCTTCGGGAATCAACTCTTCCTGGCGACCGTGTCGCGCTTGTCGCGCGCGTTCCATCTGCCGTTCTTCTTCGTATTCTCCGAGTAGTGTACCTAGCTTTCCTACGAATGCTTTGCCCTTGCCTCCGAGAAACGTAGTGTCCGCCCACTCTTTCTCCTCGCGGGCGTCTTCATCTGCCGCATGTTCGGCCCCCTCCCAGAGCATAGGCCATTGTCGTTTTGCGGCAGGGAAACGTAGCTCAGGTGGATCGCTTTGTGTGAAATTAAACCGCCTGTTGCGTATCAACAGCACTGCTGTGCGCTCCTGAGGAGTTGTTATGGCAGAGAAGAAATGCAAGAGATTAGATGGAAGTTGACAGAGATGCTTAGCGAGGAAGGGGACGGGCGCGGTAGTAGGAGACGGATCGTAATCGAACGGAAGCCCAAGATAGGTAAGGAGGGTATTTGCATCAAGGTCAGATCGAGATGCCATGGTCACTGCCAGTGCACAATATGCAGTGTGAGTGATGAGGGAGATGTCTGATTATGTCAGACTGCCAATAATACGTATCCATATCCGTTTCGTCGGTTACAGTACCGGTCCACTGGCATGTGCAGACGGTAGTCACCACATGCAAAGAAGTGACAATGGTACCTTCAGGTTCTAGTCCGACTCTGCAACAGGGACCAGGTGACCGCGGTCTGAGCTCAAGCCAGCCAACCCCTCAACAGTCCTCGCCAAATATCCTTCTCATCGTCTTTATTCACGGGTATTGTGTTACATCTATCTATCCGCTGGAGAACCCCTTAACACTCGGAACCCGTCTAGTTTTAAGGGGGATGATACAACGTTTGGAAACTTCCCTTCGCGACTGCAGCATATTCTCTCGGAAACTGTCCAGGACACAATCATCGAGTCTATCGTCTTCCCGGCTTATCAAGTGCGTCTCGCCTTGCTTGTTTGCCGACCATCCTAGTCTGATACCTTAATAGACCAAGGGTGATCTCGTACGTCCTCTGTCACATTCCTATCCCGAGTCGTAATGGCTCCAGCGCAGGACAAAGCCGTTGAATGCTTTGCCGATTGGCTTACCACCCTAACAGTACAAAAAGAAGTCGCTCACGGTGCAGGTGGCGGCGCAGGTTGTGCAAAGATCGTCCTTTGTGGACACAGGTATGTCACTTCCCTCGCTCTGACCACTTTGCCTCATGCCGCGCTTTTACGAAGTATGGGTGGTTTGCTCGTCGCAGACTCAACTTACGCGTTCGTCCACACACGGCCTGACACTAGCGCACCCCTTTGGCCGAATATAATTGCTTGCCTAGCTTTCGATACCCCTGTATGTCCTTCCTCTCTTCTGTACACCGCGAATCTGACAGATGGGACGTGAAGTATCTAGGCCTTCACCCTCACGTTTTCAAGAATTCGGCTACCAAGGTAGCTGGGTATGTGCAGAATGTGCAGAAAGGTGCCTCCGGACTCTGGAGCGCCTTCAGTCAGCCTGTGAGGGAGCCTGCGGCCGCCGTTGCGCAGTCCAAAGGATTGCTCCCGGCTCCGGCTCAACCCCCAGCACCGTCGCCAGGGCGCTGGGGAAGTTGGACACCAGCTGCATACGCTATAGGAGGTGCCTTGATAGCAGGTGCAGCGGCCGGCACCGCCTACTATCACCGTGCAGAACTAGAGGGAAGTTACGGTGCGCTTATGGAGCACATGCAGTACGTCGGCGCACTGTGGGACAAAGATGCTCTTGCGGAGCGCGTACGCCATCTTGTGAAAGGGGAAACGATGCACGGTGTTATTTTTAGGACGTGAGCACTCTTACTTTGTGCATGATGTTCTCACGTTTTGAGATTTGTTTCACAGATTCTATACGTACCTACCGCCTGCCCTGCCTGCCCACCCCTCACCACGAATGTTCTGTCTGCTACCGGAGTCTTCTGAAGATGCCTTTCAACACTTTGTTCCTGCTCGTAATACACTCGCCGAGGACGAAGTCCGTGCACACGTCAGCATGTTCGAACCCGGGAAGAATGATGGTTACTACCAGCTGGGACTTGAAACAGCGGCTGTGATTCGTCGGGCCCTTGAAGATAGGCGCACCGTAGTTCATAACGCAGTAGTGGAGTCAGGCATAGAAAGTCAGGTCAAGGACGCGCATGCAGGTGTAGAGCAGCAAGCTTCGATTGACGATAGCGACTTATTGCTATAGTGGTTATATTATGCCGAGAATGTAAATTGCCTCCTCACATATCCACCTAGCGTCGACGAAACTCAATACCCATGCACTACTATCCCTGTTTCAGGGACAGGCGCATAGCATATGCATCCTCTCCATCGGCATCTGAAGGACGTAAGCGGCATACAGGATCCAAAATGATCGTAGACATACAATACTTTTTTTCTATGTCCTGGACGGTGAAACCGAGGCTGTCACGGTAAAGGCTAAGTGCGGCACGATTTGACTTGCGAACGTGTAGGGAAACGTAGGACGCCCTGTAGATCGACGCCATTGCATCTTCTGAACGATTGCCACTGTGTGAGACCCACGGGCCCGGAGGGCATTCCAGAAACGTACTCACGAGATTGAAGCATGAGCTTTTTGGCTAGCCCAAGTCTCCGATACGATCGTAGAACGGAGATAGACGTTAGGTGCCCATGCGGTTCATCTCCGGGAGCAATGTCTTCCTCCCTGACACCTCTCCGGTTACGCTCCGCGAGAGAGAACCGGGATGTGATACGTACATCTTTGCCAATACATACCCAACGATGCGTCCCTTGGCATCTTCGGCAACATAAGAAAGTGACGGCCAAGTCATAGCGTGGTATAAGTCTGAGAGAGCGTCAGTCCACGAATAAGGTGAAACAGGGCGGCGGCATGCATACAATAGCGCATGGTATAGTTTTCTGGTAGGTTCTGTAAGTTACAGGCCTGCATAGCTGTGAGATCGTCTGCCTATGAAACACTGTGATTAGCTTCGTGTGCGTACGTACCGGTAAAAGGACTTACTCTTGCCGGGCGAATAGTGACTGACATTGTGGATAGGATACTGCGATATCTGAGCGTTGGTTAAGTAACCCCAGGTCCTGCTAGCCTGGTCTGAGTACGACTTGTGCTGCTTCCCTCACTGTACTGGCAGCTGTAGTCTGGGCCACTCACTTTCAATTACACTTTACACGCCCTTGTGACTGGGTGGGGATATATCACGTGACAGACGGTGGGTCTCTCTAGCGGGCGCTTACACCGGCCTTACTTGAATCAGTTTCCCCCCGAGCGCAACTCCTAGGCAGAGGCACTGCTCACAAGTAGTCGTATAGTAGTATGGATGGCATTAATATGCAGATACAGACTATCGTAGACGTTACAGTAACCTTGTGTAATAAGCGCTGATGAGATGTAACGTAGAGCAGCTCGGCGTAGCGTAGCTACGCGTCATCGGGCATTGCTACCCACAGAGGTACTGGACGTAGCCAATGGAGTAGCTTGGTCCACAGAGGGATTGTTAGCTTGTGGTTCTATTGTGCCAAAGAAGGCGTCATCATCCACGACCGTAGCATTATCCGGCCATGTCCCATCTCTACGCCAGCCAGCATACAGGATCTTGACCTGCGGATCCAATAATGTGATCAGCAATGAGGAGATATGACGAGACGTAAACATACGACAGCACGGAGAGGTAGGGGACTTTTGAGTTTGCCTCCTCCAACTCCAACGAGACCTTTCCATACTTTCGAAAGCCCAGCATCCCAAACCTCGGGGCTCTCTAAAGCACCAGGTTGGTTGAGCAAGCTTTCTAACCTGACGCGGGAGGGAGACGGGTCATGACCAAGGCGAGAGGTGGCCGTAGGCGTCGTCCATAGAGCGCGGCGGGCGGCAAAATGATCAGGACCGGGTGGTGGGAGATCGGCATCTGCGAGGTGGGCGAAAGTTAAAGATGGTGATTCGGAGTTGCTAAAGAAAAATGAGATGAATGAAACAAAGAGGGGAGAGATGTAATAACTCTGACTGAGGAGGAAGATGAGTTGGAGAGGCTGAGTTTGTTGGGGAAGAGAGCGAGATCATTATCATACCTTAGGCTAAGCAAAGAAGTAACAACAGGACGGTGCTGTGAAGGCAAATCAGGAAATGATGTCCCACGGACTACCGGCATGGACATGCACATATTCTTCTTGTTTCTTGTCAAGTCGACCTCACAACCCTTGTCCAATTCTCTGTTCTTCATCCATAATGCCACAGATCTACACCCATCCATCTCCCTCACAATCTGTCAACTCTTTCTCAGACGGAGAAGAAGAAGATAACAACATCTTTGCGTCCGGTGAACTTGCCGTTGCATCACCCGCTACTTGGTATTCCCGCCCCCATCACGTTCAGACGACCGCACACATCCCACCACACTCTCCAGCTTCCCATCTACCCCCAGAGATTCTCATTAATATACTCAAGCACCTCTCTTCTCCCCGGGATATACATAGCACACTCCTCGCTTCACGTTCATGGTGCGAGTGCTCTGTAGAGCTATTGTGGCACAAACCCTCCATACCGGATTTTATCACCCTCATCAAGATCATGCAAGTCCTTTCTCGCGAAGAACCCACTTTCACCTATGCCCAGTTCATCCGTCGTCTCAATTTTATATCCGTCGGGTCCGAGATGACGGATAGTATTTTTGGTCGCCTCGCTCCCTGCACCCGCCTCGAACGTTTGACTCTCGTGGGCTGCACCAACTTATCCGACGATGTCATCGCCCGTACTGTGCTTAGCTTCCCCCACCTTGTTGCTATCGATCTCTCAGGCGTGGATAGCGTCACAGATAGAACCATCTTCGCCCTGGCGGACAACTGCCGCAAGCTGCAAGGGATCAACCTACTAGGCTGCAGACAGGTCTCATCAACTAGTATCGGTGCCCTCGCGGACAAATGTCCCCTTCTGCGTCGCGTCAAATTAAGCGGCGTTGTGGACCTCACAGACGAGCCCGTCTCAACTCTTGCTATCAAAGGCTCCCTGCTACTCGAGATAGACCTTAATGGATGCAAGAAGCTCTCAGATCGCGCTGTCCGCGACATCTGGACCCATTCCCACAACATGCGCGAGATGCGTCTCTCCCATTGTGTAGAGCTAACAGACCTAGCCTTCCCCGCGCCTCAAAACATTCGTGATCTGCCACCAGGGCCCAATCCCTTCCCTGAATCAAGCAAACTCACTGTCTCTGATCTTCCTCCACTTCGCCTTTCTCGCCCCCTTGAGCACCTTCGAATGCTTGACCTTACAAATTGCTCCAGGATCACAGACGACGCTGTTGAAGGGATCGTCTCTGCATCACCGAGACTTCGCAATCTGGTGCTATCGAAGTGCAGCCAGTTGACAGACCGCGCCATCGAGTGCATATGCTTACTTGGCAAACATCTTCACTACCTTCATCTCGGGCACGCATCTGCTATCACCGACAGATCAGTCAAGACTCTAGCCCGGTCATGTACGCGTTTGCGCTACATAGATCTCGCAAGTGAGCATTTTACTAGCGTATTGTGCGACTCTGACTCTTGTGGTTGCAAAGACTGTAATCAGCTCACAGACATGTCTGTGTTTGAACTTGCTAGCCTTCCAAAGCTCCGACGCATAGGTCTGGTACGTGTGAGCAACCTAACCGATGAGGCGATATATGCGCTTGGCGATCGGCATCAAACTCTTGAGCGGGTCCATTTGTCATACTGCGACCAGATCACGGTCATGGCAATTCATTACCTATTGCAAAAGTTGCAGAAGCTAAATCATCTAAGTCTAACGGGTATTCCCGCCTTTCGGCGTCCGGAGTTGCAGCAATTTTGTCGCACACCCCCCGCTGTTCGTGTGATGTCTACGTCTTCACGCATGTACTGATCTGTTGTTATTTCTAGGAATTTAATACAACACAGCGTTCGCAATTCTGTGTTTTTGCAGGAGATGGTGTAAACAAGCTCCGCCGGTTCCTTACGGACCTATTCCTCAGTATTACTGAGGAAATGAACCCCCAAGGCGAAGAAGATGTCGGCGATTCGATCTCTTACGTGCACGATGAGGAAAGCATGGACATTGACGATGTCCCGCCCCAAGTGACCTTTACCCCACCGGTCCTGCAAGAACAGCGCCCCTTACCCCCACCATCGTCTTCGTTGGCCACCGCACGGCCTGTGCCCCGTCTTAATGGGCATGCTAATCACCACACACAAACATACCAACCAATAGTTCACTTTCATGGTGCACCTATCCGAGACAATGAGATGTCTACCCTGCGTGCTGAGCAGCCAAATTCTTCACGTGGTAGCCGTTCAACTACCCGCTCCCCAACCCATACTCCTCCACCTGCTTTCAACCCCACACAGGGTCCACCACGCTTGAACCCTACGGAGAGACTCGCCACGTCTCCCGCTGGAAGCGAAGGTAGCTCGGCCGGCGCTTTCTTCCGTACCTATCAAAGTAATTCCACAGACGGTCGCCCGGGTGGAGCGATAACCCCTGACCTTGTCTTTGCGGAAATTGGACACGGCCACGGGCCGGTGGGGTGGCAAGGCCAGGAGCAAAACCAAAATCAAGCGTATCAGTTTGTAGATCCCGCGACGCTGACAGTGGATGATCGGCCTCAATATAATGCTGGCACAACGTACGTGCGCGGAGGTGGCGCCTGGAGAGGTGCAGCACAAGGTACAAATGTCGGACAGGGTCTGTACGGGGCCAACGGCGCATATCATGGAGGTGGTGGGACATTGAATGGAACCTACCGTGCCGGCTCTCATCCTGTACCGACGAATGGGATGGGTTCGCATGGCGTCAATGGCGTTGGCATAACTCCAGCCGTAATGCAAGGTCCTCCAATGAGCCGGGAGGAGCGTAGTCGTGGGCGTCCGCGCACGTCACGCGAACCCCAGGAGTCCGTACAGGCAGCCCCTACACCACCAGGAACCAGTCAAGGGCGTGGTCCAAAACGAACGCTTCGGAGTACTTTAAACTCGGTTGAGCAGCATGCAACATCTTTTCTGTTCGGACGTCCAATACAAGATGGTGAAGGATCTAGCGCTGGGGCCGCTACTCGGAAAGACGATAGCACACGGGGGTATTGAGCTGAACCTAACCGTTCATGTATATGGGGACGATAGATAGTCTGTTGTATACGTCATTACCTGACGCACATGTGTGTATTATAATTGATATCCTTAGCTGTCCCCCCACGGACGTCGACACAGCGCGCTGTGATTGTAATTCTCGGTCATTATGAGCTTCTCTTTCGACAAGGGGTTAGAAGCTCAAACGACGACCCAGTTATGATATGCATGCCACGTCTCGAAGCCAGTAGGGTCAAAAAAGCGCACAGAACTGGACAACACCAAGAGCCACGGATCTGCCTGATAAAAGTCACGTCCGCGAAGGCGGTGACACCTGAGATCGCAAGGAGGGTTGAGACGTGCACGCGTCTGTGAAGGGTGTACATACCAGTATAACACCATCTCCTCTGACGAAAAGCATTTCCATCTTTCTTTTTGCCACCTGAATGTTCTGTCAGAACGAAGATTGCAAAGGAGAGATGTCGGACTTACATTCACAACGCCTTGCCCAGGGGGCGCACCGTCTGGACCATCTACGAGCATTATCGACTCCTCGACGTCGCTAAGAATAAGATTCATGTGACCATCGTAAGCCTGAGAACAAAGAAAGGACGCGATTCAGTATCTGTGCAGATGAGCGCACGGGCACAAGAACGCACGACGAGAGACATACATGGAGAATGCCGGTGAGCTCACGATCACCCCGTAGCTTGACAAATACGCGCTCGCTCAGAGAGAGACGAATGAGGTCGAAAGGTTCCTGGATACCCGCCGAGGTGTCCATAGCAATAGTTGAGTAGAGTAGTACAGTACAGTTGAGGGTCAAAGGTCAAGCATCGCAGAGGCCACGGTGCGGCTGTATCACGTGATTTTTCCGTGCTTAAAAAATGAAGGCGATGTCGCCGCACGCACGCACGCAGTCGTCTGGTTGACTTCCTCTGAGAATGCCGGTGCGTACGTTCTTACCTAGCCTCAGTTGCCCACTCATTTTTCATTTTTTGACTTTAAGAAACATTACTGCGACTACTGCGATGTTTATTTGACCCATGACTCTGCTTCCGGTGAGCATCATCAGCTTTTGTCACGGTCCAAAATCTTATACCTGTTTGTAGTTCGCAAGGCACACAACAGCGGACGGAATCACCTAGCAAATGTGAGGGATTATTATGCCTGTGAGTCTTATTTTTGCTCGATCTTTGAGGCTATGTCGTCCAATCTGTCCTCACTCCCGTTCAGCCCTTGGACACGACAAAGCGCAGAGTATTATTGACCAAATCACGTCGGCCTATGAATCAGGCGGAGGCCCCCCTCCAGGTGGATTCGGCTTTGGTCCACAGCACCTTACACCCAGCGGGCCCGGGTTTGCGCCGCCTGGTTATGGTGGGCCTCCGGGATTTGGTGGGTCTGATGCCTACTGCTACTCTCCCTGCCCTTCATGTTTACCCCCGCTTCACAAGGACGTCCGCCCTTTCCTCCCGGACCTGGTGGCCTCCCACCACCTGGTGGAATGGGTCCTCCGGGTGGCCCTCCCTTCCCGCCTCCCGGAATGGGCCCCCCTCCACCTGGATTTCAGGGCAGTAAGTCCAGCTTTTCTTTTGACAGTAGATGTTCGGTATCAACGCGACCCTCTCGTTTAGTGCCCCCATTCCCCCCCGGTGCCCCTCCTTTCCCGCCTAATGGTGCCGGGCCCGGTGGTCCTCCCTTCCCTCCTCCCAACTTTGGTGGGCCTGGCGGCCCTCCTCCACCTCATCTTGGGGGCCCTCCTCCGCCACCTGGTAATCCAGGACCTCCTTCAGGCGGCCCTCCACAGGCGGGCGGTCCTCCAACCCCTGCAGGGCCGGGTGGCATGCACCCTGACAGATTGCGCATGATGGGCGGTAGATGATTATACTGTTATGAACAACATGTGCCCCTTTCACCTGGTTGCTCGTTGTTTCCGTAACTTCTGTTGTCCTTACCGTTGAGATCGTCGTTTCGTCTAAGTACTTACGGTTGGTACAGAGTCTTAGTGTAGAAATGACAGCCAAGGTTTCAGGAGTGACAGGGGGATGGATTCCGCTGCGCCTCAATCTCTCGTGGTTGGTCGTTTTGGCCAAAACACCATTACGTAATTAGACCTGGTGCTCTTCAAGTTGTCCTATCATGCAGGGGTTGCATTCGAGCGGAAATTCCGCCTCGAGTCCTAGAACTCCCGAACTTACTATACAGGCGAGATCGCGCATCCCGAGCGGTTCATTCATTATGGAAAGCGAGATACAACAGCTCGTGGATATGGTACTCCATAAATCTTCTTTGGTGCTCCTGTCACTCACTTCGCCTTGCCTCAGGGTGCTACCGTGGCCCAGGCGCGAGCTGCCCTCAAGCGATATAACGACGTTATGGAAGCTGCAGAACGCATATTTGACGGCGCCTTCGATGATATACTGGACGAGGGCGGGGCGACATCGATGCCATCAGGGGACCCTACCGGAGACCATGAGCGCTGTCCTGTCAACATGAGGCTTGTGGTATGCGCCAATCCACGTGGGTTGTCATCTCATTCTTACACGATTATAGACTCCGGAAGAAGAAGACGCTTCAGAGGAAGAAGGCGGAAGTGGAGAAGACGACAACGAAGGTCAACAAACTTTGTTACTTCCGTTCCCGCTCTTATTGTTTCCTGCCTGATTAGACGAGGAGTTCGTGGATTACAGCTCGGACTACGAGATTAACGATGATATCTCCAACCCCCAGGTCGATATCGATCCCTACGCAGGTTTGTCCGCTCGACAGCGGAGTGCGCAGTTAGCTAAGGTACATCCACAGGCATCTTCTTTTCCAAGGACAGGCGAGAAGAAGTCATTGAAGTTGAAGAGGAACCCGAGATGGCGTATCTACCTGGGACGATCGAACGCGTCAAGCTGATGACCCAGAATCAGTGGATGAAGGGCTGCCCTGAAGGTGGTGAACAGGGCTTTTTGTTTAGTTTATATTCTCAACTCGTCGAGGGTAACTGCCCCTGTCCCACCGGCTGCGGTTATTCCGTCCCTAGGACTAAGAGTCATTTCTTTACTATATTCGTAAGTGGTCCTCCATCTCCGTTGCTAACTATCTCATCCTCCCGCGAGTCCTCTTTCGAGGTATATATCAAGCACTTGCGGGGAATAGTCCACCAGAAGTGCAGAAGATGTCTCAAGGAGTTCTGCTTTGCATGTGGCGAACCAATTAATGGTCCAAAGAGTCCAGGGCCAGCGAAAGCCCCGAATGACTCTGATCTCTTCCATTGTTCCAATCTACAGGGCATTATCCTTGGCGTTGGTCTCGCGATGCTTGAGCAGCTATGTCATGATCAACTTCAAAACCCACTCGGCCCTGAGAACAAGGTCCGAACAAGCAAGCGTAGAAAGACCGACAACGTCATCAATACCTCCATGATCCTTGATCCGGATGATGACGATGATAGCTATCTCTCGCCTCCCGCCCAAGGGAAGAAGTCGAAGGTAGGTATTGGCTATGCAGGTGATCAGAAAGAGGACGTAAGTATTCACGCATATACCTACTGAGCTTCTTCTGATCCCAATCAGACTACTGGACAAGCCGAAGCCCAGATGATCCAGCAGGCCAAGGATGAGAAATTGGGCAATTTGATGGCACAACTCCGTATGTTCCTCCCGTCATTGAGGCGCCCCGGAGGTGCCCTCACCAGCGACTATCTCGTTCATCCGACTGCTCTCGCACATCTCCGCCGGCGATTCAACAACATTTGTTCCTCTCTTCTCAGAAACGATTCACTCACGGACATGTCCGAACGCTCCTCTGTCTACTTTGAACTATTTGGGTGGCTCGAGGTAAGCTGCTTTGCAGTTGATGCGGCCTCCGATTAACCCGTTCTAGACGATCTCGAATCACGAAGCGCTTGCTAGTATGATGGCGATGCCGATCATGGTCGTGTCGTCTGTGCGGACACATAATCCCAGGAGAGTCACCAACGGGACACTTCCACTGCGCGAGCGCACGATTATCTACGAAGGGAGCTCAGGGCCCCGCGAGCTCTTGGAGTCGATAGCCATCCAAGCGAAAGCGGCGATCAAAGGCCTTGAGGGTGTCAGGCCTTTCGAAGCTACGCCAGTTGAGATGACGGAGGAACAGAAGCGCATCAACCACGATACTAAGGGGAAGACAAAGGAAGTCCCTCTGGCACCCTTGTCAGAGGAGAACCAGAAGTTGTTCGGGTTTTGCCAACGTATTTTAACGACTGTGGATGCTATCGATCGCTCATTACGGGAGACAAAAGGGGAGAAGTTTTTAGAACGTATTCACGAGTCCCTTCCGAAGATTTTCTCGACCGACTCGACTTGCAATGAGGTTTTCGTTGGCGCCGAAACGTCCGAAGAGGCTATCCGCCAGACGTACATCGCCTGGGCCACCCGCGTTCGCTTTGAATACTGTGATTTGACCGTTCCGCCCCCTCCAGATAAGCCTGCCGCCCAAGATGAACCACCGCACTATAAGTTCTACTACAACACCGAGGCTCGAATGCTTGCATCTTCCGACATTCCGAAACGATCTTTGGCGATCGCGAAGGAGGTATTCCAGCGCCCGTACCACGCGTCGATTGCAACCTTACTGACGTTGGACATTCAGCTTGCGGTACTCACGACAAATCTTCCCGTCGCATGGGCCTCGTCCATCTTTCTACGCGTCGATGAGTCCCGGGTAGATATTATCAAGGCTCTTATAATCGGGCCCGAGGGAACGCCGTTAGTCTTCGGAAATTCGTATCAGTTGCGCCAAAAGTCTAACTTTCTCTCTACAGATATCAGAACGGATGGTCTGACTTTCCTGGCTTCACCATGCTAGTCTTCTTACAGGGAATGTAGCTTCCTATTTGACATATTCCTTGGTCACAATTACAACCAATTGCCGCCCAGTGTGAAGTATATGACGGTAGGTGTTCTGCCCTTTGATCGTGTCTACAGGTCTCAAATGAATTCCATAGACCAATGGGGGCAAATTTCGATTCAACCCGAACTTGTATGCAGTACGTCCTTCCTTTGTACTATTTACAGAAAGGATTGAGACACTTGGGTTCAAGGATGGCAAAGTATGCTTGTCGCTCTTAGGAACGTGGGCAGGCCCTGGATGGTTGGCCGGCAAATCTACATTACTTCAGGCAAGTTAAGATGTCCCACACAGTTAGACCTTGGTGCGATCGCGTTGATCTAGGTTCTCATCTCCATTCAATCCATGATCCTTTGCGAGGAGCCGTATCTGAACGAACCAGGCTGGGCTACCAGCTCGGGCACGCCTCAGTCAATAGCGTGTACGTCCAGTTGTCTATCTATGTCTTTCTTGGCTGATCCATCACATTATCAGATTCTGCAAATATTCGTCGGATGGTTGTCAAAACTGCGGTACGTCCTTCCCCCGTCCTGACCGGGGCACTGGAACGCCTGTAACCGTGAATCGTAAAAGATGCTCGGCAACCTGAAGACTCCCCCAGAACCGTTCGGAGATATCATCCGGACACACTTTCGCTTGAAGATGCAGCCAATCTCAGCACAGCTCGACCAGTGGTTATCCCAGGACGATGGGTCACCCACTGTCAATGATGGCGCAGCTAGTGGGCGTGGCGGTCAGGGAGGGAGTGCAAACGGACTGCAAGCTGATATTGAGGAATTGAAGCGGGCAATGAAGAAATTGCAAGATGGTGGCAGCTGTTCTGGCATTATGTCTCCGAGTTGTTCGTAGCACGCACATTGGGATGTCTCGTTCTTTTTTTTTTTTTCTTTTTTTTTTTGTAATAGCATTTTTGTAAAACTGGCTACTGTAGCTCACCGGGGGAGGCGTGATCGTGTGAAAGGTAACTACCATATCGGATAATCGTTAAGTCATTCGGCGGCTGCGGTGTTTTCAGCGACCCAACTACGCCTTCCTTGGCCTAGCCCTTCCCCACCCCGTCCCCTACTTATACCATATATTTGCTTACCTTAACCATACAGTTACACCAATGATGGCCTCATTTATGAGCTATTTCACAGGCCGGCGCGACCCCAAGCAGTCCACGCGCGATGCAATTGTCTCGCTGCGCGAGCAGCTCATGATGATCGAGAAGAAGGAGGAGCACCTCCAGCGTCAGATAACGCAGGACTTGTCGACGGCAAAGGCCAATGCCGTCTCTAACAAAACCGGTATGCCTCTTCTCTTTCTCTCTCCTCGGAGAGCGACCGTGTCAAGATGGTGACGGGTGCGGCCACCGCCATTTTAATTTTTTGTTGTTATTTAAGCGGCCACTGCTGCGCTGCGGCGGAAGAAGATGCACGAGGCGGAGCTCGACAAGCTGGCGGGCATGCGGTTGCAGCTGGAAGTGCAGGTCAACACGCTCGAGTCGGCGAACATCAACGCCAATACGCTCGACGTGATGCGCAAGGGCGCCAACGCGCTCAAGGACATTTATAACGGAATGTGCGTCAATCAATCCCCAACTCCCCTTCCCCCCCCCCCCTCTCGTTTATCCTGAAATACACACACACTCACTTTATTTTTATTTTGGGGGGCGGGTTATAGGACGATCGACAAGGTCGACGCAACGATGAACTCCATCAACGAGCAGCGTGATATTGCAAACGAAATTGCAGAGGCGATATCCAATCCGGCCACCGTTGGCCTCCAACTTGACGAGGTGCGCAATGAACCCGTGGAGAGAAAGGGCTTGTTCCGGGAGCTTAATATATATGCTTTCACTTCAGGACGACCTCAAGGCAGAGCTGGCGGAGCTCGAGCAGGAGGACCTCAACGAGCGACTTATGGGCGCAGATCATGTGCCAGTGCACACTCCAGCGAGTACGAGCCGCGTCGATACGCGGCATCAAGTGGCAGAAGAGGAATCCGAGGATGCGGAACTCAGGGAATTGCAAGCCGCACTTGCAATGTCGTGATGACCGTCATGGCTATCTCTTCGTTTCGATGCACCCCTCTCTCCATTGGCTTTTTTCCTCCCCCGTCTTTCTTGTAATCTGATCATCATTGTCACATTATCTCTCTATTCTCCCTATCCTGCTGTCTGGACCCATATCTTGCGTTGTGTCATACATAGTTCCGGGAAATGTCCATTGATTGCAATGCAATAGCCTGCCTGCCCTCTCTTCTCTCCCTTAATATTCCCTTACCGCCGAGAGGTGTGTGTAGGGATAATATATTGACTTTAGTGAACCCCAAGAAAGTGTGGTATACAGGTACATTTGTGAGCGATAAAGCAGGCGCCGCGCATAATAGCGTCTAGGCGCAGACGCAGATGAGCTATAAGGTTATGAAAGCTTTGACAATGAATGCGGGGACCGGGGACAGATGGATACGACAATGCGAGCAAGCAAAGAAACTTGCAAAGGCGAGGTGAGGCGAGGAGAGCCACAGTCATGAGTAACCGCGGATACCGAGTACGCGTCGCACGTCGCTAATGAAACGTAACGAGTCCAGCACGGGGAGGAGGTCGAGCAATGCCTCGTCCGACGGATCATGTGTCCAGCCTTCGATCGGGATGGCATTCACTAGCGACCGCAACGTCAGCCTACGATACGCGACACACGTTGGACAAGGAAAATACGCACTCTCGTTCACGCTATAGCAGATCGGCGAATTGTCAACGAGGCAAACTCGTGCAAGATCCTGCTCGACGAGGGCAAGATTCTTAGTGTATGACCCGTTTGGCAGCTGGGTACAGGACTAAGTCCAAAAAGGATCAGGCGAGAGGGCATTAAGGTACGCGATATAGCACCGTACCTCGCGAAAGAATCGGCGCCCAAGAATGCCTTGTCCTGCATCGAGCCAATCGATGACTGGATCTGCGTATTCTTTCATGGATGCGGTGAAAATTACGAGGGTGTACCAGGCAGATACCTGGGCCGATCCATGACCGTCAGCTCCATCTAGACGGGTAAGAGCGGCACAGGGTGACCACACGCACCTTACGCAGAAAAAAATCTACAAAAGGGCGCTTATAAACGTGGTAGAGCGTACTGCGATCGCCCATGACTACTTCTACAGTGTGAGACGCTGCCGTGCGTGCACCAAACAGGCCGCGAATGCCGGGAGCGGGGAGAGGTCGGGATGTTGAGTGGATGAGAGTCTCGTCAAGGTCGAGAACGAGCGTCTTTGGTAGGTGGAATGGAGTCCTTCGAGGTGCAATTGGCAAGCCGGCGCTAGGAGAACATGTGGGTGTCGGAGTGCGGGACGGAGGTGGCGTTGGCATTGCGGCAGCAAGGACATGCGGCGAGGGGTAGGCCAAGGGGGACCGAGTGGAGGGGGCCGCATCTGGCGCAGGTGGGCCCGCAGAAATACGGAAGACGAGGAGTGGGTTGACAGTCGAAGGCGGTACACGTGTCAAGACGGATGAATTCGCCACCGACTCGGAATGGGACATCGCTTGCTCGGAGCTAACTTGAAGGACAGGGATGGCCACCGTACCTTCTCGTCGTTCGATGAACGATTCGTTCCCCACGACGACGCTCCTACGCCTAAGTCCACGTGGACGGAATCTGCGTTCATGCCACATGTCGTCCACACGGAGGGAGGCTGCAGCAGCGCAGAGGACATCCCAGACAAGCTCGAGGAGGCGTATGAAGAAAATACGGCGAAGTATGCTCCGAGTCGTGGGCTGGGGCTTCGCGCAAATAGCAGAGGGAATGGAGGGACGGTGGGGAAGGATAGGTATGCGGGGGAGAGAAGAAGGAAGGGAACGACGCGTAAGTGGAGGTGGGGCAACGAGAGACCTAAGAGACCAAGTGGTGAGCCTTACCACACGGTGGTTGGTAACCGGATCATCTAGTGAGGCAGAGAGGTGTAGTGGCGGAGGAGCAGGAAACTCAGTGGTTGGGGTATTAGGTGGGGTACGGGATGAAGCGAGAACATCGAACTGGCGGGAAAGGTAGTCGAGTGAGTTCATGATCGTTGAATGAAGGGCCAACTGGGAATAACGAATGGGAATGGAATGTGCTGTGTTATTGTACAGTACAGTAGAAAAGTAATGGTAATGGCCCCAGCTCCGAATCGAATCCCGGATTATTAATAAATCGACGTATTTCTGGGGTTCCCCATTTTTTGGTTAGATTCGATAAAGCTCCGTTCCGTTCCGTCCCGTCCCGCCGATAAGATCAGTTACAACCTCGAACGTATTCTCTCCCCATCTACATATCGTACCCTTTCAGGCGTCAGCTGTTCCAAACTCGTCACCCCCAATAGCTGCATCCCTAACACGATCTCCTCTCGCATAACTGTCTCTCTAATATCAGCCCCGCATTTATCATGATCATGACCCTTACTTTCAACGACCCGCGTACAACCATCTTCGCCCCACACCCCGTTCGCGTATAAAAATGCCCGCCCGAGTCCGACTGCCCGCGCACCGAGGCAGAGCGCCTTGACCACGTCCGTCCCTCGGGTCACTCCTCCATCGATAAACACATGGTGCTCATCCAACAAGTCCGGCCGTACCTGCCGCATCTCATACAACACCGACATTGGTACTGGGGCACTATATGCGCGTTGATTTCCTGTCGACTTATGCGAGAGAAGATACTTACTAATCTAACCCTCGCCCGCCGTGATTGGACAAGACAATACCGTCCACTTTATGCACTTCCAAGGCTCGCTCGGCATCCTGAAATGGTTTCGTAATTTATCCTCCATCGCCAATAATGGGCACATACTTCCAAGCATTGAATACCCTTGATGATGAGCGGAAGTCCTGTCAGGCTCCGTATCCAAGGAATATCGTCCCCTATCAAACAACTCCTTCGTATCGTCAGTCCCTCGGAACATTACATCACTCACAGGACACGTCCGGGTCTATGTATCCACTCATCGACTGTGCATTTAATCCACTAAGTACACTGTCGTGACCCCCAGGGCGAAAATCACTCACTTGAGCTATCCCGTTGCCTTCACCCATTCCCACCTTCCCATTCGCCGCGGGTCCTTCCCAATCGCCTTTGGTGCGTTGATCGAGTTCACGCTTTCCTGGCACCGCAGCGTCCACTGTCAGCATGATGGCGCTAAAACCATCGCTCTCCAATCCCCGTATGAGCTTTTCCGACGCGGCACGGTCTTTGTTCATGTACAATTGGAAGATCAGGTGCTGTTTGGGCTGCTTGGTCGACATGATTTCAGCGACAGAGCAACTTGCGTTAATTGAAATCTACGTTCAACTCCATAAGCTTTCTCATGCCTAGCCTCGCGAGTCGCAACATACGCCTTGAAGGATCCCCGTCTTGCCTGCTGCGCGTACTAGGTTCATCTCTCCGTTATGGTGGCCCAGGCGTGCCAATGCTGCAGGTGAAATGAAGATGGGTAACGAAGAAGGCATGCCCAATATCACGCTCGCCGTTGAGACTTTAGAGACTTTATTCAACCTGAGACGAACAACCGTTGGGCTCATACGAGACTACTACCAGATGACGGCCACTTACACAAGTGGACGAAACCAGAACCGAGAGAAGGATTTGCGGTTCTCCCCGAAAGCTGCCGGTCAATTAAAACGGGAGTGCAAAAAAGCCACCCAAGACTCAACTGGTCTCGTCGTCCCCACCTGCACGATAGTAAGCCCAAGCCCTTTCGCTAAGCACGCACTTTGCCAGTTCCTGCATATACTAAATCACCCGCGAGGCCTTTAGAGGTGCGGAAGAAGTCCTTACTTCAATCTGCGACAAGTTCAACACAGTACGTGGATGCGGGAGTGCCGCCCTCGCCTTCGCAATGCGTTTCTCCTCGGCCGTTGGCTCGTTCGCAGCGTGGGGAACCGTTGCCAGGTCGATGGGCCCGATGCGCGCTGAGCGCGGAAGCGTGTCAAGCACGCCGAGCGAATGTATCGGCAAAAATGCTTTGCTGTACGCCGGTTAATCTTCATCAGTGCGCTCACAGGTACGTGCAAGGACGGGATGGGCCCACGTCGCGTCCTTCCCAGCGTACTTGAGGAGGGGGCCGGTCCCTCCAGGATGCGAAGATAGGAACGCGGTCAAGTCGTACACGATTCCGTTGATTAGGACCCAGAGCGAGGACCGGGTCGTGTGGCGCTGCAGCTCGGCGTATGACACATAGCCTCGTGGTTTCTCAGATGCGCTTGCGGTCGCGGCAATCTGCGTGTCATTCATATCAAGGTGAAGCGGGTTGAAGATCGCATGCGCGGCCTATGCAATGCAATGGGTCAGTAAACTCAGGTGGGATTTGGAGTTAGGCGAAGGCTTTGATGGTGAAAGTGCAGGTGACGGTGGATGTGCCGTAACGGCTGCAGATATCGATATCCCCACCGGGACAGACGCAGTCAAGGTCAAAGCCTGCGTACACCACCCGTCGAACAGGTCCAACAGAAGAAAACCATCCAGGTGGTGAGTTAGACAGACATACCATGCCTAGCAAGCTTATAGAGGCTATAGTCCGCCATGCCCTCACGTTCTGAGTGCTCACGCGCGGGTTTGTCACGGCGACGGAGTTCCGGGAACCGGCCGCAAGAACCCGCAAGACTCGCGACCGCGTTAGTGGTGCCACGCACGCACGACGCAGCGAGAATGAAGAGCATTGAGAGATCATGGTTATCAGAGTGAAAGGGGTGTGAAGGCGAGGGGGCAAAGGGCTACCGCGAAGCGGGGGGGGGCACAGGGCTACCGCGAGGCAGCGGGCAGGCAGGATCATCCCGCCGATGACCACGGCCCGGCAACCAAACCACGACGTTTTCATTACACGCGTCATCGTGTCATCTCGTCTCCCACGTCGTTCCTTCCCTGCTTCCGAGTCTCCCCCCAGAACTACGACTGGCCCAGGTCAGGGTTCAGATGAGTTGCGCGGGGACCTTTGGAAGGAAAAACTTGGTGCTACTACTTCTAGAAACCGGCAGGCCAATGCCATTAAGTTCGTTTGCTCCACTCCTGAAACACGAGTTTATCTCGCCTCATGTGTGTGCGATACAAACGCCTGATGGAATACGTCCAATTTTTCGAAGAAAGAGAGTATACGGGCCGGTCCAGATGGAAGTTCAGTCGTGGCGCTCGAATGTATTCTTTCTAGATTTTGAAATGGGGGATTGTATTGTCAAAAGTAGAAGATTAGCGCGGTGGAGCTCGAGATGTCTGCTCTGGCCACATGACAGTAACGCGGCCGCGCCGCAGCGACTCGGACCCGGAGGCGCGCCAGATACACGCAATTTAGTTGTCCCGTTGCGCTCTGCTTTTCGCATAACCCGTTTCAGTTAAATTGGCACTTCTGATCCATCGCGAACGTGGTTGGGGTAGGAATTGACACGTTTGCGACGCGGGACGGAGAATAACGAAGGCTCAGGTCTTCCCTGCATTTCACCTGACCACGTGCGAAGGATATCTGATAAGGGGGCTCCACAGATAAACTCAGATTGTGTCCAGTCGGCCTCAAACGGGTGATGATATGAGAGAGGTTTTCCCATGTTCCCCGGCTTGCCAATCCCAAAATTTGACCTACCCTGGTCTTTGAGCTCCGCGGATCCACGTTGGTGGTTGCATCTCGAGGCCCAATGTCAACAGTCGGGCACAGCGTCAGGGATGTGCAGGGAGTAAACGTGTCTCCCCCTACCAATCATGCAGCGGGATCGTAGAGTATCGAGTCTTTCCGCCCCGGCGAGAAGTGTGTCAGAATACGTGATAAGACTTGGAATTGCTCCAAAGTGCTTGTGTAACATGCATGAAAATGACGGACGATAAGAGCGATGTCAGAGTCAGAGCTTCCAGACCTGCCCAGCTTTGAATCCCAGCTCTGCCAATACACCGCCGACCTTCCCTTGCGAGTAATTTTTGCCGTATGGCCCAGCAATAGCGGCCACCATCCTGGTTATTGCTATCCGATCAATAGTCGTGGCGAGGAGAGATAACCAAAGGACATACGGCTCGGGCCCACATACTAAGACGAGAACGTTCTTCTCTCTGATATCCTCATCCCCACCTTTCATCCAGAGGCTGCTGGCCCAAGATGTCCACGTCCAAGCCCCGTCAGAGATTCCAAGAGTGTGTGCAATAGATGATTTGTCTATTCTCCCGACTGTGAGGTGTCTAACAAGACTCTCGAGTGCTGGCTCCCTGGATGCGGCGTCCGCGAATAGTCTCACCCGAAGACGTTCAGGGTGCGCAACAGCGAGGTCAATCAGAGGTTGCAGAAAGGACAAGGGTGGGAGCTCCGCCGGACTCCGGGATGCGTGAAGAAGTGTGAAGCGAGTCTTCTTCGTGGCCGCGACGTTGTTGCCTCGGAGAAGTTGGCGAAATAATAGTTGGTGAAAGGGAGAAAAACCTGTTCCTCCAGATATCTTTTGGGTAGGGGAGGAGCGATGAGCGAACCAAAACGGAGTCGGGGAGGAGACCATATACCATCACAACTTCATCCCACTCTCCCTCGTGGAACGGGAACGTTTTTGAAGGACCACGGATTTCGACGGTATCTCCGGCCTGCTTGGCATGCAACCACCTCCCTACTTCGCCTCGTGGATATCTTTTAATCCAAAGCTTAATGTTGCCCTCCTCGTCGAAACCACAGAGCGGTGTGTAGGGCCGTTCGACCTGAATGTCATCGTCCTTTATAAATATTGTCCAGATTGGATCGAGTGAGGGTGCATTTTCATCCGCTGTACGAGAATCGGGAGGTATGGATAGCGTCAGAACTGCCAAGTCTGGTCCAGCTTGAGAATTATCGGAAACGGTGGCAGGAACGAAATAATCTGGGGAGAGCGGCTTGTGGCTGTAGGTCGGAGAACCGCGGTACTGGGAGGGCCAGAGGAAATAAGACGACACGAGTATCCCGGTAGATGTAAAGAATACAAGAGAGGTGAAGCGCAGGCGAGATGACGTAGGAGAACTAGCTGAGGCCGACGTTGAGAGAAGGCGTGCACATAGCAAACGAGAGCGAATCATTTCCACGGCTAGCATCTACGTGATTTACCAATAACCAGCAAGAAACATACTATTGTATAGCAGGCAAAAACACAACATCGCTATGACTTGCACTATTTCCACACCCCCAGGCAACCCCGTTTTTGCGCTTCAAACTTCGGCTTTTACTACCCCCCTCTTGGCGCTGCCGTTCGATGACGGAGATGACCTGCAATCCAACGCGGCCTGCACCACGCCCCGCTCGGCGAAAACTAGTTCTCACCGACACAAACAGATCGGCCTCGGCCTTCTACTTGGTGGTTTCGACTCTTTTCTCCATGCGGATAGCTCTCGGCTTCCCCTGCTCGAAGATCCGCTCTTAGACTCCTCGTCTTGGCCTCCCATTTCGAACGACGCGTCTACTCAGCCACCGGTTCCAGCGGACTCGGAGGCTTTACGCTCGACTCGGACTCGGAGGTGCTCTTCAGACCCTGAAAATGACTGTCCCGTAGATGCAGATCTCGGCACGTCCTCCTCAGCGTTCTCGATCGGGGACTGGATCATTCATCCCTCGTCCTCGCCTGTCCCTTCGGATGTTATGTGTGGATCGTCGACCCCTTCCCACGGCATCGAGTCTGCACCTGGTGCTGCATCCGGACCTCCAGGCACAGTCCCCAACCTTCATCCGCTCAGCGTGGCTTCAACGATCCCTGGAACACCCGCCGGTATCAATCCGGCCATTCTTACACGGATACGGTCACCGTTTGCAGGCACGGACGGTTCCCGAGGGTCGATGGAAACGGTCCTCCTTCAGGTTGTTGAGCATCTGTGTTTCAGTCACATTCCCGCGACGAGTCGTCTGTCCCCGGGCCAAACATCGTTCCCCAGAAGAGACCACGCGTCGCCCTGTGCATCTGAGCTGCAAACGACGCATCCTCTGGAAGTAATGTGCTCCGGAACCGGTTCTTATCAATTCCCTGGGAATCTGTTCTCCATTCCCATGGAAGCGTCAGGAGAGTTTACCCCTGCCAATATTCTCGCTGTTGGATCTGCAGTAGTGTCTCCTCAGTATATGTTGCCTTCAAACAGTGGTGCAAAGGGTCCTCTGGTCTCTCCGGACACGCCAATATTCAACATACACGAAGGTATCAGCGAATGTGATCTCCAACGCAGGGCTAATAGGTACCGGCGTCGATATCCTGGCCGGACTCTCGATCGTCACTGGCTTTTGAAATACGCAGGAAAACTAAACAAGGATGGCGTGGCAATAGAGAACTATCGATGCTACATCTCCGGCTGTGCACAAGTCAACAAGAGAAGGGACCATATCATTGTCCACATCTGCTCTCATGTCAACGAGCGTCCCTTTGCCTGTCGCCACTGGTTGCTACGCCTTTATTCTGTATTAACGGCGAAGGGCTGATGGGCTTACTTCGCAGCCAGATGACATTTTTGCGTCGAAATGAATGTAAACGCCACGAAGCTGGCCACTCTGGCCAGAAGCCCTTCGTCTGTCAGCTTTGTCCGTCACCGGCGGCTAGGTTTGCCCGTCAAGATCTCCTGACTCGACACGCCAGGCGCGCGCACGATACGGAGCATGAAAAGCGTCAGCGAACCCCCGATGTAGCTGCTCGATCTGGGGAGGACCGATCGATCAGGAAGAGAGCGCGTGTGGCCGCCCTCCGACCACGCACCTCACGCGAAATTTGTTTAGAATAGGACTTTGTCTCTGCAATTGACTTGCAATGGCATTCTCTGTGGATCAGAGTTTGTGTTGAACGTTCACTGGTCTGGTCTGTTTGACAATGGCGTCTCCAGCTGGGCCTATCCCCTGTCGTGAGGACGTTGGGGTACATATACCCCAGCGTGTACCCTCTCAGGCTCAATCAAGCAGCAAAGACTCGGACATATACCGCGCTATGGATTTGTAAATAGGGGGCTCGTGTTATTGCCCATACACTAAAAGCACTCGATTGTAAGGCACTTGCAGGCAGATACAGCATGGGCCTTGCTGTCATTGGCAAATCCCTTTGACGGTTGTGATTGTGGCTCCGTATTTGAGAGAGGATAGCCCACACCACGGGCGCACAACTGGGACTTGCATACAATATCTGGGCCTTCTGTTTCCATCGCAAGATTTGGCACGATAACATCCACCGCTTGTCCTGCCTCTCAAGTCGTGTTTGCAATAGCGAGGTTGTTCGCGGGTATTTACCGAGTTGATCTAGGACCATCAGCAATTGCTTATTTTTTTCGTGATGTATTCGAGTACTCTACTGTACAGTACGTCCTCCGTATCAACTTAACTTTTAACTTTTGACATACCCAGTGGCTGCTGTTACACGTGCAGATATTTTTTGGGGGCAATGTTGCAGTGTACTTCACCGAGCTCGAACTGAATGAATCTGAGCACCTTTCACACTGGCGAAGTGACGTCACATAGTCGCGGCGACATCGTCTTCCCAGGGGAAGGCATCGGCGTGCTCTAACTAGGTATAAACTAAAGGACTTCTGATCTGCATCGCATATGGCAGGGTATGCAATTTCCGAACACTGAGTCTCTGATGTGCTGATCTAACTTGAATCGCGTCGTTCGACTCCTCGTATATAAGGGAAAGAACACCGGACCATGAGACCAAGTAAGGCGGCTTGACGTTTTCCTGATGACTTAAGAACCCATTTCCTCAGTAATACTGAGGAATAGGTCCGTGAGGAACCGGCGGAGCTTGTTTACACCATCTCCTGCAAAAACACAGAATTGTGCACGCTGTGTTGCATTGAATCCCTAGAAATAACAGATCAGTACATGCGTGAAGACGTGGACATCACACGAACAGCGGGGGGTGTGCGACAAAATTGCTGCAACTCCGGACGCCGAAAGGCGGGAATACCCGTTAGACTTAGATGATTTAGCTTCTGCAACTTTTGCAATAGATAATGAATCGCCATGACCGTGATCTGATTGCAGTATGACAAATGGACCCGCTCGAGAGTTTGACACCGATCGCCAAGCGCATATATCGCCTCATCGGTTAGGTTGCTCACACGTACCAGACCTATGCGTCGGAGCTTTGGAAGGCTAGCAAGTTCAAACACAGACATGTCTGTGAGCTGATTACAGTCTTTGCAACCACAAGAGTCAGAGTCGCACAATACGCTAGTAAAATGCTCACTTGCGAGATCTATGTAGCGCAAACGCGTACATGACCGGGCTAGAGTCTTGACTGATCTGTCGGTGATAGCAGATGCGTGCCCGAGATGAAGGTAGTGAAGATATTTGTCAAGTAAGCATATGCACTCGATGGCACGGTCTGTCAACTGGCTGCACTTCGATAGCACCAGATTGCGAAGTCTCGGTGATGCATTGACGATCCCTTCAACAGCGTCGTCTGTGATCTTGGAGCAGTTTGTAAGGTCAAGCATTCGAAGGTGTTCAAGGGGACGAGAAAGGCGAAGTGGAGGAAGATCAGAGACAGTGAGTCTGCTTGATTCAGGGAAGGGATTGGGTCCTGGTGGCAGATCACGAATGTTTTGAGGCGCGGGGAAGGCTAGGTCTGTTAATTCTACACAATGGGAGAGACGCATCTCGCGCATGTTGTGGGAATGGGTCCAGATGTCGCGGACAGCGCGATCCGAAGGCCTCTTGCATCCATTAAGGTCTATCTCGAGTAGCAAGGGGCATTTGATAGCAAGAGTTGAGACGGGCTCGTCTGTGAGGTCCACAACGCCGCTTAATTTGACGCGACGCAGAAGGGGACATTTGTCCGCAAGGGCACCGATACTGGTTGATGAGACCCGTCTGCAGGCTAGTATGTTGATTCCTTGCAGCTTGCGGCAGTTGTCTGCCAGGGCGAAGATGGTTCTATCTGTGATGCTATCCACGCCTGAGAGGTCGATAGCAACAAGGTTTGGGAAGCTAAGCACAGTACGAGCGATGACATCGTCGGATAAGTTGGTGCAGCCCACGAGAGTCAAACGTTCGAGGTGGGCGCAGGGAGCGAAGCGACCAAAAATACTATCCGTCATCTCGGACCTGACGGTCATAAAATTGAGACGACGGATGAACTGGGCATAGGTGAAAGTGAGTTCTTCGCGAGAAAGGACTTGCATGATCTTGAGGAGGGTGCTAAAATCCGGTATGGGGGGTTTGTGCCACAATAGCTCTACAGAGCACTTGCACCATGAGCGTGACACGAGAAGAGTGCTGTATACTATATCTCTGGGAGAAGAGAGGTGGTTGAGAATATTTATGAGGATTTTGGGGGGTAGATCGGAAGCGGGTGGGTGAGGTGGGGTGTGTGCAGTCGTCTGAACGTGACAAAAGCTGGAATGCCTTGTGGCAGGTGATGCAACGAGTTGCCAGGCTTCGCTATCACTGTCATCTTCATCATTCGAGAAAGAACAGAAGGACTGAGGGGGACTTGGCTGAAAGTAGATCTCTGACATCAAGAACGACAAAAAAAGAAGTTGAAGGACAGTCGTGAGGCTGAGAGGGTAAAAGGGTGTGTTCACGGCGTTGAACACGTTATATATCCTACTAGTAGGTGTATTTGGACACTACTAGTTGCTGACCGAGAGGAGATACTCAGATCAGAAATCGACCTCCCATCTGATTGAGCTTGCGGCGGCGCCTGGCAGGAACGATGCCAACGACAGATCTGAACTTGAAAGCGTGATTAATCATTGCTCGGAACTAACTTATGATAGTTGCATCAGCTCCAGCCGTGGCAGTGCTAGTGCCAGTGATCATGATATGATGGAGACGCCGTCACGCGTTCGCTAGGTCACGCTTTCTGTGTCACTCTGAACTCAAGACTCAACCGCCATTCAACGATGTCGACGAGGGGACGTTCGGTCTCCCCTCAATCGCGCGATGTCGACGTGGACATGGACAAACAGTCAGACACAAAGCCAGATGCTAAGGTCGTCGTAATCACCAATCTTACGCGCAACGTTGTCGAGACCCACCTCCAGGCCATCTTTGGCTTCTATGGCGAGGTTGTAAAAATTGAACTTCCAACCTATGCAAAATGTGCGTGTACCCGTCCTTCCCACCCCCCTTGAAGCGCACATTTTCTTTTCTAAACGACTTTGCTCTTCCTAGCTGGTCAAAACAAAGGAAAAGCCTCTCTGGAATATGTCGACGCGGCCTCTGCCCACACTGCCGTCTCACATATGAACGGCGGGCAACTCGACGGCGCCGCGCTCAAGGTCGAGCTCACTGACTCCCCCCTCCGCACTCGCGCTCGCACGCGCTCCCGCTCCCCACCATTCCGCCAGCAACGAAACGGACGCGACCGCCCCCGTTCGCCGTCACGCTCGCGTTCGCGCTCTCCGCGGTTCCAGCGCCGGGAGAGGGATTTCAACCGCGGCTACGGCGACTCTTTTCGTCGGCCACTGCCGCCGCGCAGGCCCCCGCCACGGGACGTCTATCGTCCGCGCTCCCGCTCGCGTTCTCGGTCTCCGGTCCGCCGCAGTGCCCCCCTCGGCCCGCGGAGGAGGTCTCCCAGCTACGAGCGCGGTGGGTATGGTCGCAGGGGCCGCTCAAGGTCGTACACTTCCTCTGTGCGCTCGAGCCGCTCCAGGTCGAGGACGCCCTCTCGTTCCCGGTCCCGATCCCGGTCTCGCTCTCGGTCTTTCAGTCGTTCTCGTTCTCGTTCTCGCACGCGTTCCCGCTCTCGCTCCCGTTCCCCGTCATACTCTTCGTATTCCAGGGGCCGTAGTCGGAGCAGATCCTACAGCAGGGGCCGTCGAAGCTATAGTCGGGATGACATCAGGGACAGCAGATCTCGCTCGCCACATCCAAAAGATGTATGACGACCGAATGACTCAACTTGCTGCTGCTGCTGCATTCTGTCACACTCCCTCAAGTTTCCCAGATACGTTGTTGTCGTTTACCGGTTGATCTCAATGATTTGCTGTGATTCTCGAAAATGCGTGTAAATATGAGCCGTAAAAGTCGTTGTCCCCCCTCTTCCTCAACATCAGATTGCCTATCGTTCTCGTCTATAATGCTCCTTCGAACAGTAATCGACGTGGTTTGCTAATTGCTGGCGCTGGAGAGTACAGTGCCGGCCTATGAAATGTGAGACCACGGGACAATGTGTTAGCACGTCTACTCACATCGAGGTGCCGCAGTTGGCGGCCGGGTTGCCCATGATAATGCTCTCAGATACGCCGGCAATACTATCAGTTTTCCCATAAGCCGAGGCGTCAAATAGATGATCGGTTGTCTTCTCAAAGGAGGCCAGCATGAGCACACTGTCCTTCATCTTGGCTACACCAAAACGAGTGATGCCCAGAACTTCGCCCTGCGGTGAGAATTAGATCGCGCCGCCTGTTTTGTGGAACAAACGAGCCTTGTAGGTCATGACATCTCCAAGAAGCATGACGTGGCGAGGGTCTATGCTCATACCGTGTGCGGACATCGTATGTTGGATCTCATTGATGATGGTTCTTCGCGCCGCTTCAATACCCAAGACCTGAGCCACTTCCATGATGTGATTCGAGGATGTATATTCGCCTACGATGCCTGAGGATTACGCAGGTCGATGAGTAGGTAATATTATCTTATCCATGCGGACGTACCTTCCGTTGTCATTACCTTCTGTAGCCCGTAACCTTCGACAAGGAGCTCTTTCGCTCCTTTCTCGCCTCGGTCATCGGCTTTGTCCTTAACATTGATCACGGCACGAGATATCGATGGCACTCCCTACAAAAATTTATTACAGCACCACATAGCAGTGTCCCATCGCACTAACCTTCACAACAACTTCGGGCAATGCGCGCTTCAGGTCTCTGAGGCGGTAGTACTTGTCTGCACTATCGACGTATATCCGCAAACGGCTCTTCTTGGGAATGATGATAATAGACTAGAGACGATAGGTCAGTTCTGCAATTTCCCAAGTACAATTTCATGTTACTTCTGGTTTGATTTTCAGCTTCTTGGCTCGCACGATTGCCCATTTGATGTCATCCAGCGTGAGTTCAAGCTACATTAGGAGAAAAGGTGAATACGTATATCGTTGCAAGATATTACGCATAGGACGTACTTGAAGCTTCTGAATGCTCTGAACATCCACGATGATTCCGACGTAAGTGTAATCTGGAGCCCAGGCCTCCTCGAGTACAGCAGCAACCTGATAGCAACATCATCGCTCTGAACTCCATCTGAGATGAAAGCATACGTCTCCAAGGTGCGTCTTCTCCAATCGACCTTTGACAATACGAGCGGATGCCTCCGAGTCGCTTGTGACGAGCTTGCAGCTGATGATAGGGGTGCTGATCAGCTTCGCAGCATTGATAATCTCTTTTATCCGCGGCACGCCGAGCGTGACGTTCATGGAGGCTACACCCGCAAAGTGGAATGTCTTCAGGGTCATTTGGGTCCCTGGCTCTCCGATTGATTGAGCACCAACAGCCCCGACAGTTGATCCTATGGCTTGGGTAAGCCTCGCAACGAAAAACTGTCGGCGTTAAAAGTTACCTGGTTCGATCTTCGCCTTGACGTATTTTGTCCAGCAAATGTTGAGGAAAACCAAAAGCTGATCCTCAGTCACTTTGGCCTTGTTATCGACAATAGCCCTGTCCGACGCTAAGCGATAGGTAATTCTCAAAAGGTGTCATAGCTTGACAAAGAAGATAGGTCACCTGTTGCACCCATCGACAAATCGGTGTCTTCGTCCCACTCGTCGCTTCTCTCTAGAGCCTCGAACATTCCTCGACTTTTCCGAACGGTCGCTAGGCGATGCACGACGTGATCACTGAGGAAAGTGCGAATCGTTGCGATATATGATGGTGTGCACTCGGCAACGAATCTCGGGAGTGATAGTTCGCGATCTACAATTTCCAAGATTTCGTACGGTAGCAGCCCGCGCGCTGACTTTGGCGCAATGGCCTAAAAAAACCCCATGAGATAGGCACGAAAAGTCCTCAAGAGGTACAGCGAAGCCGTACAGTTGCATGGTTCCATGCCCTCACGAACTCGACAGGCTGGGCGTCACCCTCGAGGCAGGCGGGATCGAGGCCATCGTCTCCGTAACGAAATTGAACCACACCCCCTGTGCCATTCCGTACAGACAAGTCGTATTGCGTGGTCAAATCCTCGAGCGCCTTCATAAGACGGCGTTGCATGTACCCTGTCTCAGCTGTTTTGACCGCCGTGTCGACTAGACCCTCACGTCCAGAGATAGCATGGAATAGGAATTCGGTCGCCGTCAAGCCGGTGAAGAAGCTGTTACGGACAAATCCCTTTGAAGGAGGCTCACGCGATTTCTTGGGGAAGTGTGGAAGCGAGCGATCTTGAAATCCATCGGGGACACGGTGTCCAGCAATGATTTGCTGACCAACACAAGCAACCATCTGAGAGACATTGATGACGGAGCCTGTGAAATGATGTGAGACAATTAAAGGAGAACCGCTTCTGAATATACCTTTGGATCCACATGTGGCCATTATCAATGGCGCATTGTGCCTACTGAGCTCTTTCATGCAAATCTCACCCACTTCGTCGCGGACCTTTGAGAGCTCAGAAGATATCAACGCTTCAAGCGTCTGTTCCTGATTACAGCCCGGCTTGTTCTCTAACTTGCCCTTTTTTGCGAGAGCAATTAGATCTTGACATTTCGCATATGCTGCCTCAACGAGGGTGTCCTTTTTGTTAGATAAGATAGGGCCTGGGATGACGTCGTTGATGCCCAGTGAGAAGCCAAAGTTTGCTGCGATTTGGCTTAGACGTTATCCCCAGTAACAGCAAGACATGGAAGACGCGCCTAACCAGCGAGCGCAGAGTTTGGCTAGTCGGTTCATGGCTGAGGCCGCCTCGTGAGGGCCGTAATCACGCATGATAATGCCGAACACCGATTTCTTCTTACCAGCACCAACCGTCGCCTTGTCCATGACGCCACACATAATCTCGCTATTGACAATGACAAGCCAGCCATCGTTAGGCGAGAGATCCGGGACTGGATCCATGTGGGAGGAATAGCACTTTTTATCGGGCTTCTCCTCCTTGTTGCACTTGGACTCAACATTCACGAGTACTTTTGACTGCTTGTTCGGGCGGATGAGGACGTTGAAAATCTGCTTACCAGTCCATAGACGGACAGGTTTCCAGATAGTGGGGGGAGGAATATCGATCTGGAGGTTGGCATCGGCGAAATACGAGCAGATCTGTGTGAACTGTCGCCTATCGAAGAATTGATCTCGTTTAGACAAAAGGTAGGAAGCAGTAATAAAGTCCTGAATAGCGGCAATGACTGGTTCTCCGTTGCGGGGCGTGACCATGTTGTGCTTCACGCTCATTAGCTCGAGAGCTTCAGTACGCGCTTCCTCAGTCTGCGGGACATCTGACGGAGGATTGGCGGGATCCGGTGATAATTGACGAGACGATGACTTACGGAGATTCATTTCATCGCCATCAAAATCCGCATTATATGGGTTGCATACGCACTCGTTCAGCCGAAAGGAGCGCCATGGACGCACTTTGACCTGTGGATCAGGTCAATCAATGCACAAACGAGCCTTCTCGACTTACACGGTGGCACATGATTGATAGCTTGACTACGTCAGAGGGCAGCGGGAGCATAAAGGCACAGCAGGACACACCTTATGAAGACTGGGTTGACGATTGAACAGCACGATATCGCCATCGACAATATGTCTCTCAACAGTGTCACCATACTTAAGCCCGTCTGCAATGGCCCCTCGATTTCCAAACTTGAGGTACTTTTTGAAGCCGTTGCCTCCCGCAGTGACATAATTAGCCCCAGGGTGTATGTCGCATCCATTTCGTACGGCTTTTCGGAGTTTATCTATGTTGAAGTTTGTCACACGCTCGGGATACGTTAGAATTTTAGCGACACGTTCAGGGACGGCAACCTCGTCTATACGGAGGTTCGGATCTGGGGAGATGACAGTACGAGCCGAGAAATCGACACGCTTTCCCGAGAGGTTGCCTCGGAACCGCCCTTGTTTTCCTTTTAAGCGCTGACAGAATCCTCGTATCGGCTTCTGACCCATCTGAGAGGGAACACCAGGGAGCTCGGAATTGATGTACATAGCAACTGACAGTTGGAGAAACTCCCATTGTTCCTAGACCATGTGAGGCAAGAGAATGAGGAGGAAAGACTACCAGCATACCATGAATTGCGCTGTTGGGGCACCCTTTGCCAAACCTTGTTTTATAAGAGCGTTCGTGAAGACAATCTCCGTAAGCTTCACAGTGAGGTCGTCTTCATTCGATGCGCCGTCCTGAGCGACAGATGGTCGGATGCACACCGGCGGAACAGAGATGTACTGCCAGATAAATTCCTCCGGGCGGCCATGATCAGGACGCAAGCCAAGGAGCTCGCAGTCCTGCCGATCGAGTCAATAGGAAACAAACCACAAGTGGGGAAGGACGCACCTCGTTGGAGATACGCTTGAAGAGGTCCAACACCTTTAATGGGTTTAGATCTTCATGGACCGCCTTGTTGATGTACATGCTAAGCTCTTTCTGCGCTTCAACTGCAGAGGCAAAAGTCCTCTTCCAAGCTTCCATCTCCGCGGCCGTCTTCTTTGCGCGAAATTTGTCGTGGATGATTTTCAATGCCCCAGCTTTTTTCACTGCGCCATTCGTTGCGGCACAGTAAGGGCAATATACGGTCTTGCGCGCAGCGGCATTCACAGCCTTGAAAAGTGACTGGCGTTGAATATTTTCAAGGTTCTGGCGGCGAAACCTTTTAAGGTACATTCGTCTTTCCGGTTCTTCCAGAAGCACACGAGCACATGTCTAAAGGAGGTGAAGAACGAGACTGTCATGAAAGATGACGGCATACCTTGCATATGCACTGAAGAATGGCTATTGTGTGCTTGAAATACCCGATATGAAATACGGGGACGACAAGCTTGATATAAGCGTAATGCCCGATGCAGTCGACCGCGTTGAGCCCGCAGGTCTCACAGAATGTGTTCTTTTCCGAAGTACCCTGAGAGAGTATACTACGCATAAGAGAAATGGAGATAGACAGATGTAGACTTACCAGACGTCGATCGAGGACCCCATCCTTCACAGGAGCCCTGTCCGTTGTAGTGTACAGATCCCTGTGCGTGACCTGAAACTCTGAGATTCTGACCACATCCTGGGCAGTCAGGGTGCTGAACTGTAGCTTCTTGCTAGACACACCGTCAATGGACGTGAGTTGAAAGGTAGAAATTTGAGATAAACACACATGACTTTGGGAGCGTTTTGCAACACGATCTCCTTCATCTCGACTGTCGTTCTGACCGCATAGGTTACACCGTGACTATACTAGTACTACTGTGGTGAAGTTGAGTCGCGGGCCGGGGCCGGGACGGGTGTACAAGATTTCAAAATCTCGGATCTGTGGCTTTGTACGCTCCGTTTCCGTCCCCCGTCGCTGTGTAGGCAAACAACGGATGACTTCCCACTCATACGAGATCGCGCTCTTCGGAGAGTTTCTTAAAGGCGACCTCAAACCTGTTCTGAACAGGATCGCTCTCTACAGCGAGTCGGCACATCAGATCCACTCGCGTGAGGTCATTTTCGACCCTCCAGATGCCACGCAACAACGGGATGCCAACCAAGAGCCTGCCCTGCTGAGGGCAAAGAAAGAATTGCTGGAGCCAGATGCTAAATGGTAGCGTCCCTTCACCTCTACCTCCAAAGGAGACACGGGTTGGATATGCCAATCTAGGTTGTTATATTCCTACTGGAAACCAGAGTCGGCTCGTATCCACCCCGAGGCCACCGTCCGCCCATGGGCGACTGTCCAAGTAGTAGGAGATGCCCTGAGCTTTGCCTCCGCTCTAGGCTACATGTAAGTACTGTGACCAGCAGATTTCCTGTACTGAATACCCTCCAGCAAAAGATCTCAAATATATAAACGGGGCTATGTCTTTCGTCGCGGGCGGCTCGTGATTCAAATCTTTCAGGAAGAGCAGGTGCTTTGTTTGCGCATAACAAATTTCCTGGCGCTGACTAGCTACGTGCTATTAAGATTGACCCAAAGACACAGGAGCCAATACCAGCACACGCAGATACACTTTGGCAGGTAATAGTCAAGACGGCCAACCCGGTTCGCGGTACTCAGGAGTCTCCCCTCAGTCGACACATTGAGGCCGTCCTCGAGGTTCAGGCTCTTATGAAGGGACTTCTAGATCTTTGTAGGCAAGATGTATAATGCCAGAAGAGTTCATCGACATGCCGTTTAACTATCCTTGTCTGACTCACCCCAGTCAACCTCTTCAGAATCACCATCTTCCCCACTCCGTCTCTGGGCCTCCTGCACTAAAGCCAATAGTGTTGCAGGATCGACCATCGACATCGTCTCTTGATCTCCCTCATCATCTTCAGTAAGACTATCTGTGTCGCCTTCTACCGATGTCGTTGGCTGCCTGTTCTCGGCATCGCTCCCGTCATACTCGCCCAACCTCGTCAGTGCCGTGTCGACCTCATCGCTGTCTTCGCTCCCATAATCTCCCAACAGCCCAGCGATGGCCGCGCGGCCCTTACTGACATCAAGCTTACGCTTTTTCCCTGGTCTCTGCTCCCTCGGCAATTCGAATGCACCAGACCCGTCGAGCAAAACGCCACAGAATGCGCCCTCTTCCCAGACGTCGATCGTGGGGAACTCCACAAATTGTTTATTCCTCAGGAGAGCAGAAAGCTTGCGCTCTCCATCCAGCTTGATAAACCCGAATTTTTCCCTCTTTCCCGATAACGGGTCCAAAGGCGCCCGTATAAAGAATTGCGGGGGCGTGAAGGCATCTGGCATGTCTGGGTGTGGTAGCGTGAGGGTTTTGACCCACGTGGGTAGATCGGCGCGATTCCTTCCTGTTGCGCGCTGGGATATTTGAGACCGAAAGAGGTCACGGAGAGAGAGATCAAAATTATTGCGGTGGGTGAGGAGGGCGTATGGCGCTTGTGTGTCATCTGGACACGCGTCTAGAGCGTGTGGGGGATGTATATTATATTCGACCGTCAAAAAAGCAGTCCTCTTCCTACAGAAGGAAGTGATGAGTTCAGGTATAAACAAAAGTGGTAGCACAGAGGCGGGTGGGACCGACGCACTTGGGATCCCAGGCCGATTGATTGAGCACCCGCCTCTGCATCCCAGCGGGGAGCAGGTCTACCTCAACGTCTCTCAATTCCAGTTGCAATTTCAGCACATCGCGCTTCTTCCTGGACATGATTTCTCTTGTCTTTCCTCGCCCCATCCCTCCTCTACCGCGGCGGCCTTGCGACGTGCCGTAGCCTCCACGCGCAATATCCTGGCCCCACCCGCTCACTCTCCTGCTCATATCTTCGAGGAAGACGTAGTCATCCGTCATAGTGCCATGCGTGTAGCGGTTCATCGGTACAAATTTCGCTTTGTCGCGTAGACCAGAGCAGCCCGTGCGCGCCTTGTGCGCGACGGAACAGGGCAAGGAACATGACCGAGTTGCGCAGCGCGGGCACGTGTAAACGGCGACACGGGACGAACAAATTGAACACTGGGAAGAGGGTGTCGTGGAAAGCTCAGTGTCTGAAGAAGTGGCGACGGGTGCGCTAGTCATGGATCAAACGTGGGCCCCCTTCGTTGAGCGCGTCCGAGTCGGCCTTCGGCGCACGGCATATCCGGACAGACTTAGCGCCACGGCGTGCCTGAAAATTGTAAATTGTCAAAGCTTGGGGAAAACGTGGAGTGGAGTGTTTTTTTTACAATACAGTGCAGTGATAGAAGTTTTTAAATAGAAGAGTTTGATGTGCCCCTCTGCGCCGATCCTTTCGAACATTCGATGCAGCTAAACGCTCATATATACACATTCTTATCATAAATACAGGAGCCTAACCCAGTTCCTAGCATACAAATGACGACTATGGCGAGGGCGCTGGGAGCTGCCCTGGTTAATCCCCTGATAGGTTCTAAGCGGAACTTTCGGACGTTCGACCATCAGATATCGTCCATTCCTAGATCGATCTCGACCTTCTCTCCAGGCTTGAAAGCTGGAAGGCCTGGACTCGCATTGATTAGCTCGATCAGAAAAGATAAGTCGACTTCGACTGCGAACACTCACCCATGTATGGGCAACTTGCGCATCTAAACGCGTCTCCCAAGAAGCAATTCCCACAGCTACTCGTGGCCTTGGGAGCAGCCTTGGCGGCCTTAGACAATCTCTCCTTCTCCGAGAGCGCAACTTCATTCGCACCCCCACCTTCGCTCCCATCCAACAACACGACATTGGCTAGCCCACTTCGCAGCTCTGCCTCCTCTTCCTCAGCAAGCCCACACGTACAGCCCTTGCAGGCCTTCCTTCGCCGGATACCTCCTGCCTTAACTGGCTCACACGCAGCAGGACGTGCTCTGTCCGCATCGGTCAGCAGGCTCTCCGGATCGATGGCGTCTCCCAGTGGGGGTGTGAGGTTCCAGATGGCCTTCTTTGCGGCGATGCTGCGACGTGGAAGAGGGACAGAAGCCGGGGGGGCTGCAGTTTTAGCCTTCAGGGGTAAAGATGCACCAGCATGAAGGGCAGGCTTTTGAGCGATTATAGTGCCTTCGGCAGTATTGACGGTAAGAATATGGAAACCGGACAACGTTAGGTTGGAAGAGAAGTTGGTAGAGTCCGAGGAGGTCAAGTGAAGCACGTGTAGTGTGCCCAGTGGGGAGAGCCCTTCGAGAAGTTGGGAAAGTAACTGTGATAAGCGGGGTTGTAGGGTTTGGTGATCGGCTGGGGAAAGAGTGATGTGAACGGACGCATAAGATTCTGCAGAGAGAACAGTGGCTGTTACGGAGATAGATTAAATTCTCTCAAAGAAGAAAAGAAAACGGGCACACTACCTTGATCTAGCAGGCGGTCTAAGATCTGTCGCTCTACTGGTCGTGTAGCCTCTAACTCTGAGACCAGGCGTTGGTATTTTCCATCCTGTGCGGTGGAAAGGGAACCAATAACTAAAGCCGGGCCCTTCGCTTGGACAGATGCTGTGGAATTATCGATTACAGGATGTATTGCGACGGGGGCCATGGAGGAGCAAAAGCTGTTTTTTTTTTCCGATGTTTACGTTTACATTTCCATCGCTCGAGGGTCATCGGGTCGAGAGCCGAAGCTGACTCATACTCAACACAACTTACTCCACTCGACCATTGCTATAATACACAACTAGCCAAGGTCTCGTCATTATAACAGATCCAATCGAACTACAACAGAAATATCACCCAAACATGACTTAAGAGGGGAAAACAGTGACAAAGACAGACGGAAAAAGGACATGATCACAAACGACGTGTACTTTTAATAGCCAATCTAAGCAGGCGGCGGTCCGTCACGAGCAATCTCACTGCCATCGGTAGGCTGCTCCATAGGCGGGGGCGGAGGTGCAGCACCTATGTGGTCGGGAGGTAGAGCCATCATTAACGCAGCACGGACACGGAATAGCATCTGCCGACACCATTCCTGGTCAACACCGGCCTTCTCTTGATCGCTTGTCAGTTGCTGCAAAGCTGCAAGCTCTTTGACCCAGGCAAGGTGCCAGTCGACGTTACCGTGTTCATCCAGTTCAAATTCTTCCATGGGAACATGAGGAGGGGGTGGCACAGGGAAGCGCATCCCAGGGGGAGGCCCCATCATAGCAAATGCAGCAGGATCAAATCTGTATATCAAGTGCCTTAGCCGTCATTGTCGTGTGAACGACGAAGGACGTACGGTGGATATGGCGGAGGATATGGACCTGGCCGACTAGGCCCAGGATCATTTGGGTCCATTGGCGGGCCAGGAACATATTGGGCAGCACTTTCGTACTGTGGGACAGGTTGTTGTTGATATTCTTCGGCTTCCTCCGCAGGCCTACTTTGTCCTCTACGTGCCTTAGGCTTCTTCTTTCGCACACGGTGCACACCAGTGCGTGGATCGACATTGTCATTGACAGTCCAATAGGACCCTTTGCCACGATCTGTCAATGGGCGCGGAACCTTCTCGAAGCATGGATTAAGGGATAGGTTGTGGCGAACAGAGTTCTGGAAGGTGAGGAGAGCAGTCAGTCTATGCCATACTCGGGAGGCGTAAACAAAGATAAGATCTGAGCATTCGGGGCAAAATAAACAGCGACAGGGTCGACCATCCCAGTCGCGTTCCGACGCATCCGCCCAACATCGTTTTCGGACTCAGGCTTACCTTCCACCCAGATGGTGCGGTACGAAAATAAGGAAACTAGAACGAAAGTGGCGTGGTTAGAGTGTTGTCATACCAAAAATTAAAGGCCCATACCCGACTTTCAATAGCATAGTATATGTCTTCCAGTAATAGTTTCTGATTTGGAGAGCCCTTAATGGCATAGCTACATTGAACAAGGTGCGAAGGGATCCCGTTCCCGTGAAAAACAGGGGACAATCAACAAACGCGCACAAGCTTACCGAATGAGAGTCGAGTACGGGTAGAACGGCTTACTGCCAGGTGGACCATCTCGAAGAGAATCGAGCGTGATAGGAAGACCTCCGGTGACGTCGTTAGGAGGCTCAGGATAATAGGCGTTGGCCTGCATATCAGGGTGGCCTGGCGGTAGCATGGTCGGTGGCATCACCGCCTGTTGCTGAGATGCCTGTGACAACTCCATGATTCAACGTGGCGAAGATCGAGTTCGTAGTCCTCTGATAAGGATAGGTGCTTGAGCGGATTGATGTAGACCGAGGGGGTGAGCACTGGGAGAAGGACGAAAGGAACGGTTGTGGCCGCAACAAGCAACGGTGTCAACGTGAGTGCTTACGTCATGCTATCCGTATTGAAAGCCCAAGTCCGCACGGACCAGGTGGCTTATCGTCATCGTTTGAGACATTGATGAGGCAGCAGAGGGCATTGAGGACGATGAAAGCGACCAAGGGGGAAAGTGTCTACAGCGAGGGGCGCGAGGGTGTACAAACTCTCGACGACACCAGAAAACAAAATGCAAGCAGGGCATACAGACAGCAACACAAACAAATTGTGCCCTCGGCAACTGCAGACAAAGTACACACAAATACCACTCATTCTCAACTTTATAAATTTTTTTTTTCTTCTGTAGACCTTTAAAAGTCTCTTTCACATCATTGAGTAGCATTCGTTGAACTGAAGCAGTTACGCTTGTGATTGTCAAGTGAGCCAACGTCGCGTACTAGACACAAGTTAAGGAGCGCGCATCAATTGGTGGAATTACGGTCAGAGTTCGCAATCAATGAACATCCTGGCACAAGGTTTACCGTCTACCAGTCCATGTCAGAGTCAAGGTCTCGCCCATCGTCGCAAAACTCTAATGCACCATATTCAATCCACGTCGAGATACCATCACGCTTCTACCTCCTTCCAGGAGGGGCTATGTGCATAGGCACTGCAATTGGGCTAGTACGAGGATCCAGGGCAGCTGGGTTGCGGTTCCTTGCGGAAAACGCGCACCGACCGCCGACTACCGTACAAGGATGGTATTTCTATAACAAGACGAAGAATTACAAGATGATGTTGGGAGGGCTAAGCAAGGCCGGGACGGACGCAACAAAACTGGGTTTCACGGCGCTTGCCTGGGTTACATTCGAGGAAGGGTTAAACCAAGTCGGGTGGAGTGGCACAGGGGAGATCGGTGCGGGAATCGGAACAGCTGGAGTCTTCTCTGGAATCTGTAAGTTGGACGCCACATTAAATTGATGGAGTTACTGAAGATAAGCCTAGATCAGCTGCCCTTAAGGACGGCATGTCGCGCGGGGTTATTGGGACTGTTCGTTGGAATTACAATGAGAACGATGCGATGGGGAAAGGAGCGACTGGCAGAAGAGGCTCAGGCGCGAAAAAAAGAGGCGAACCAATGAACGTGCGCTAGCGAAACGGCCGCATTTGCGACAATACCGTATCATTAGGAAGGGGAACGGAGATCCACCCGCCGGTGGGCGGCAGTGGTCGTACCGCGTCTGGGACCAGACTGTTTTTATCTACCTGGCGCTGTGTCCTGCTAATGCAATTAAAATACGTTCCTTGCCCGCCCCCGAGGCCTAACTCCCACCCACCCCACTGTCAGCGTGGACAATGAGTTGTATGGCACGATCGACAGCGCAGCGGCCGCCGACAAAACTCCCCACTTTCTCCATTGTGGCAACGGTCATCAAGCATTGGCCAACACCGATCATCGACCAACCGAAGGCTATCAACTTGAAAGCGAGCGTGTTGAATGGCTACGAGAAGGAGTACAAGTCGACTGCGCCGTCGCCGCTGAGACTATCACTGTCGCCATCGCCATCACCGTCACCACCTCCGTTGGTCACAGTAGCGGTTGCAGTAGCGGTCAAAGATACAAGTGGTAGTGGGAGGAGAAGTCCGCGTCACGAAGGCCGGACGAGTCCCCCGAACCCAATCCACCATCGGCTCTTACAGGTTCCGTCGCCTTCCGTTAATGGGTCAGAGTCTACGCCCGCAGGGCCGCTATCTCCTCCTGCGGTCACTCACATGAACTTAACCACGACCGCTCTTCCAACAACCCATCTCACCCTTCATGCTCCCAATTTCGACATGCAACCCCCTCCCGTCAATCGTTCCTCTCATTCCCGCTCCCCTCCCCCTTCTACTCTCCCCGAATCTTCCACTCTCGCCTCTTCTCCTTCCCGTCCCCTCCACTCTCAGTCAACTTCAACCACGGCCTCCTCTAGCCCCTCAAAAGGCCAGATTCACGTAAAACTCATTTCTGCCCGTGGTCTAAACGTCCCATCTATCAACTCGCGACCTTACGTTGTCGTCGTCTTCGAGAACAACGAATTCGTCAGCAGAGATCCGACCGACGAAGGCGACAAGGAAGTCAGGGGTGTCGCTACCAACTTCTCCCGCACTTCCTCCTCCATCGCTATCAGCGCTTTAGGTGCTATCGGGCCCAAGGCCGCTACTCAGGATCCCGCTCCTCGTACGCGCCGCCAGTCTCCAGTGTCAAGTTCTTCATCCAACTCGGCCAAATCCTCACATTCTGTGCCGGGCGTTGCAGGAACCAAGACGCCGTCCAATGGATTGCTAGGGCATATGTCTGCCCACAACCCTGTCTGGAAGCACGAGGTTTCTTTGTACGTCCACTATCTTACCCTGCCCAGATCCCGCCGATGACATCTTGTCCCGCCATCCCTTCACAGCGACGTGACTTCTGAAGTATCCACGATTCAGTTCAATATCTATGATCGCGCAGATGAGGAACATGGTTTCATGGGCAGCGTTCAAGTCAAGCCTACTCTAGTCCACGATCACACCGTAGATCAGTGGTACAAGTATGTTTCGTCCATCACTGCCTCTTCCAGTCCCCTGATGCCTTTCAAGGCTTGGTCCCTATGAAAACGAACGCAATATTACAGGTGAAATCCGGATCCAAGTAACTTTCGAACAGAGCAAGGTAAGTCTTCCGCTTCACTCACAGCATTATGGGCATCCTCATTGACCGTCGGGCGCAATCAGTCGAAACGATCACTGACACCGCGGGATTTCGAGTTCCTTAAACTGATTGGAAGGGGAACATTTGGGCGGGTCTTCCAAGTCAGGAAGAGGGATACCAAGCGCATATATGCCATGAAAGTTCTGTCCAAGAAGGAGATCATTGCTAAAAAAGAGGTCGCACACACGATTGGCGAACGGAAAATCTTGCAACGATCGTTAGACTCGCCATTCCTCGTTGGTCTCAAGTTTAGCTTCCAGACCGATGCGGACCTCTACCTCGTAACGGATTTCAAAAGTGGTGGGGAATTGTTTTGGCATCTCCAGAAAGAAACTCGTTTCACCGAGGAGCGAGCGCGGTTCTATATCGCTGAATTGGTGCTGGCTTTGGAGCACTTGCACAAATATGACATTGTATATCGGTGCGTACCTCCTTATCATACTTCTATCTCTATCTCACGTCAAATCAAGCGATTTGAAGCCGGAAAACATTCTTCTAGACGCCACAGGACACGTGGCTCTTTGTGATTTTGGTTTATCAAAACCGGACCTCGGGGCTGACGAGCTGACAAATACATTCTGCGGGACAACCGAGTATCTTGCACCAGAAGTTCTACTTGACGAGCATGGTTACTCAAAACTCGTCGATTTCTGGTCACTGGGCGTTTTGCTGTTTGAGATGTGCTGTGGATGGAGCCCCTTCTATGCCGAGGACACCCAGCAAATGTACAAGAACATCTGTTTCGGGAAGATCCGTTTCCCTAGAGGTGTTATCAATGAAGACGGGAAGCAGTTCGTGAAGGGGGTGAGTCAAAGATATCATCTACACCATGCACGTTTTGATTGCTAACGCTTGGTTACTTTGTCAGCTGCTCAATCGCAACCCGAAACACCGACTAGGTGCTCAGCGAGATGCCGCGGAGCTCAAGGAGCATCCTTTCTTTAACACCATTGATTGGGATGCACTTGCGCGAAAGCAGGTGACGCCACCGTTCAAGCCTGTCGTCGAGTCGGACGAGTCGACCGCAAACTTTGATCCCGAGTTCACGTCGGCGGATATCTCGAACGTCGGGATAGGCGGCCAGTTGGACCTGGATGATGATGACCCTTCGGAAGCTTGGGTCTCGCAGTCCGTCTCCGGTAGTCAGATGTACACACCACACGGTCCGCTGGGTAGTGATCGTCCGACTGCATCGACGACTCCCGGAATCACGATTGAACAAAAGAGACGCGGACGCGACGTCGCATCCAGTCCTCCCCTCACCAGCAGCGTTCAAGAGAACTTCCGCGGCTTCACTTATTCGGGGGAGGCCGAGAGTCTCATCGCACGGGCGGTCACACGTCTGACTGAAAAGGACAACCACGAAGACGCCGTTGCCGACGAGGACGCCCCGTATCCGACCACCGACGACGAGGCATTAGACGTGAGCAGACATGCCGGCCGCTATTCCAAGCGAAACGGATACCTCAGCGAGTTTGACGACGATATGAATATGTGACCACTTATACACTATCGAGCATCTCATCCTACAGTGTACTGTTCTTGGCGGTGTCCCACTTGTCCTTCCCATCATTTTACATTCCACGCATTACTTCATCCGCAATCATTCCCCATATTCTATGCTTGCATCACCTCGGTATAACATGTTTTGTACAACACCTAAACAATGATTTTTCCCTCCCCGTCGATATTACGCATAGCATCACACGCGTATGCTAAATCTGTGGCATGTCATTGCGTCAAAAGCAAAACCGGTGGTTTGCACACTATATTAATTTGTAATGTTAAGCAGCCTATTTCTGATATGTAACACTGACAACTGTGTTGTGGGACAAAAGCGGGTTGTAGTACTGTACAGTAAGGTATAGCTGCGCACTTCGTATCTAAGAGTGCGTTCGGCACCAATTTCGTGTTTGAAAACTTCCGTGTGAGAACTCTGTCTTGCAACTGCAAGACAGCGGCAATGTTTTCTGTGATAGAGATTTTATTGTATCCTCCGTACACCATTTTGTATATCCCACCTTTCTGACTTAGAGCTGTCACGCCTCATGACTGTCCATCTCATTCAAGTTGCAGCAGTTGCTGGGCTACTTTTTTTTTTAAATCCGAATTTGTATTCCACGGCATGTACAACTTGGCACAGAGGCAGGGGCACGTAATATCTACGTAGTATGCTCAGGTGTGGGTGGTGGGGGTAATGGACCAGCGTGAGCTGGTCATGGACAGCGATACGATAGGGTGTCGGGCCCGGTGTGGCGGCGTGTAGGGTCGGTCGTATGTACTGTACAGTACGTAAGTGACCGTGTGTGTTCGTCATTGCCCCTCATCCTAGCTAGGCTGCCCGTGATTCAGCGCAGGCACCTGTTTCCTCCAAAAAGCGTACCACTTCCGCAGCGCGTTTCGGATGGGTGAATAACTGGTCTAGGTTGCAAGGGCGACCGCTGGCCGACAGGTATCTGCAGCGTGGGGTGTTGTACGGCAATAAAGGAGCACGTGCTCCACAGTTTGGGTCGGCTCACCGCACGGGCAAGCGACTTGGTCCGGTGGGTGTATGCTATGAAGGCGTGGCCTGTGATGATGCAAGGCTGTGTGTGTAAGACAGGAAATATTAGCTGGGTCAGCCTGTGCGCTGTGGTTGTGCGCGCCTCTCTCGGGTGTCGCATTCTAGGGGCGTGTTGGTGGGTGTGTGAGGAATGTGGGCTGGGGCCTCCCATCTGGGGGCTTTGTGAGCGCAGTTCAAGCATGCTAGGGACATACGTAGTGATTGGTGCCAGCGTTTGGTCCACACAGTACCCCAGCTTGTTTGGTTTTCCTCTTCTGGTCTTTGGTGGTGTGGCTCCTCTACCTCGGTGAGGACGCTAAGCGGATTGCCTCGAGGGCGAGCTGTTTAGCCCGTTTGAAACCAATAAAGGGCGCCGAACAGGGGAGTCAGACCAGGGGGAGGCGCTACTTCTTGTCACTGCAGCAAGTGCATCTGCACTCACCTATGCCTCTCGCTTTGACAAAGTTCCCCAGCACACATCAAGACACTCTGGTCAGTGATGAATCGATGAACTCCTCAACGGGCATGACGGCGGGTTTTACAATGAGCTAGGAGTACACAGTAGAGACAAGCAATCTCAAATCGCAATCGCACTCTGCGAGAGGCTCTCGAACGGTCACTTTGCTGCACACGAAATTTTGCGATTGTGTTTTTTTTTTTTTTTGGCTGATGCCGCGTTCAGTAAACTCGTTCCCGGACGCACTCTAATCTAATTAAAACCCATATACAAGTCGCAAAAAAGCAACAAAGCATTAGCATCCGAAACAAAGCGAAAGAACGGGGGAGGGCCAAAGCAGTCACGAAAGCTACCAGTCGTTGAGTCTTTTGCAATCTGGTCTTGCGAGGTTAACGCCGCCGCGGAGTAAAGGAGGCAATATTTGCCCGCCGAGGATAGTCGTATTCACGATAGGCTCGACCTCGTGGGTAGATACACGGCCATACCATATGCCCGCGCCCTGGGGCATGTAAATCTGTACAATGGGCCGCGTCGTTTAGCACCCAACGCACCGTCCTCGAGAGAGATGAGCCTCACGATAACATTGCCCGCGTATTTGTGGCCGGTGATGTGCGAAGTCTTGAGAATCAACGCCCTCTTCGGGAGACTGTCGTTGAGTTCCTGTAGTCTTCGTTTCAACTCTGCTTCTTTCTTAAACCCATCGGGATAAAACTCTAACGGGGGACCGGTCGGGTCGTCGAGCTGCGTGTGGACGTCCCAGCCTTGGCGTTGCAAGGATTCCGAGAAGGCTGATGGCGGCGATAACCGCTGTGAGCAGTTCGGCCGCGGATTGGATTACACGCGCCTTAAAGAGAAAATAACGTACCAAACTCCAACTTCGGCGCCGCAACTGCGCATCGGACATCCCTCGTCCCGTGGGAGCCTATCAGAAAATTGCCCGATGAGTTAATTTAACTTGAGATCGGGAATAAATCGCGCAAGACAGCGTCGGTTAAGAAAAGCGCAGCGCTTACAAATCAAAATCACGCAAGTGTACGGGATAACCCAGGACTTGATCAAGCTCGCTTCTGATGACGATCCGCGGCGCGAGACGCTGGGGTTGACCGAGTTCCGCCACAATTCGCGAGCGCCGTCAAGGGAGCGAGGTACCTCGGTGACGACCTTGTAATCCGGAAACACGAGGACGGTCTCGTGGTCGTAGTCTCTAGATAGGGTATCATGGCTGCCATTCAGAATGGACACGGTATGAGTCTCGGAATCTGTGAAGATACCGGCTACTGTATTTGACGATCGTGATGGACTGGTGTCGGAAGCACCTGCAATTGTGGTGGGTGCTGCTCTTGCGATGGAAGAAAGGTACGAGGCAAGTGAGCCTCGCGCATTGGTGACTGTGTGCTCCCAGTCGGATTTACCGGTCGAAATGACGACCTAGACGAGTTATTAGCTGGTATAAAAATGATGATTGCAATTAACGGACCTGTCGGCGGTAAGGCTTAACGGACCCTAGCATATCAGAAGTCGTGTCTATCGTTGACGCGATTCGATGTGGATATTCTTCGTGCCCTGAGAAACGACGATCCTTAGCCATATCGCGAAACAGGCATAGTTTGTTTTGCTTGCCATCGTTACACGGATTGGGACAATTTCTGCAGTCAGCGAAGGACACAGGCACTCCAGCGGCTTCTAGCGCTGAGTGCGTTTGTTCCAGATTATTAGTTGGGTTGAAAAGAATTGCGACAAGTCGATAAAGAGCATTAATCGTCATTATGTAGTTGGGGAGTGAGCCTTGCAGCAAAGTCCAGCGAAACGGGCTCGGAGGCTAAAAAAAACTTACTCGGAGTTATAAATCCGCTTATCTGATTACGTGCCCGGCCGGATCCTACGCACGCCGGTAGGCAGTACAGTACAGTACAATACAATACAGTACAGCAGTACACACACAAAAGCACATAACCGTCATCCCCATTCATCCGGGACGAAAGGTGTAACAAGGTCGTACACGTCTGCATTACGTCCACGCTCTGGTCTGGAAGTTCGGCCTATGAGCCGACCGATCAAAGCACGCCCCCCTTTCCGCCGCACCTCCTCGTCGCCAGCCTCCACCCCCAGCGAACCTCGTTCATTGGGGTAAAATTGGTCCACCATCTTCGCCAGCCGGCGAAGCCCGCTTGACGTGTCACCAAGCGCGCGTCGCGAATCTTCCAGGGCGGACGCTAGGTACATTGCCATACTAGGCATTGTTATAGGTAATTTGGGCAATGGCGTTTTGGCTGTTGCCGGGATGGTGTAATATTTAGACACCTGCGATTCCGGACCGTCGCTAAGTAGGGTTGGCAAGGAGGATAAACTGTATGAATACGGAAGCACGTTAACGTCCCCGTTCGAATAACGATGATCAGGCGGCGGGGGATGGTCAATGGTGAGATATATGACCGTCCGCCAGTCGGGTGAAGCGTGGTGAACCTGGCCGCGCTCAGAAGAATTCTCGTCGGACGTATGGAATCACGTACCTTGAAAAATTGAACGACTGTTCGCAGCTTCAACTCGCCCTTGGTTACGGCCATGGCCTCAACAGACGGCTCGATTTGCGTGCCACTCAATTTCGCCATCAGCTTCAACAGTTGCCGCCAGCTCCGCGCATGAATATGCATCGGCGGGCACTTCCCATAAGGAAGAGCGATGACATTAGGTAAAGGACCTTGCATCATGGAAACCTTCATAGGTGGCGTATTGAACCCAAATGCTAGTATCGAGCGCGGTAAGTACAGCAAAGGTCTGATCGCCCATTTCGACGGCACTCACAGACTCCATAGAGCAACTCTGGTTCCACGAACTGATTAGGTGTCACAAACGTTCGGGGGAGTTGGGGGGAAAGTGAGGTCTCAGGGGATTGCTCTTCCTTGGCAGGAGACGCCGATCTTGTCAATGACTCTGGTCTCGGACTGGTTCTTTGCGCCGGTGATGGCGTCTGTCGAGGGGGGGTGTTGGTTTGATCCGGGGTAGAAGGTACCTGCACCGGTGTAGGCGATACACGCGAAACGCGTGCCGTCGCGTCCGATTTAGGACCTTGCAGCGCTTGAAGAATGAATGCTCGGTCATGGTTCATGAAAAGTTACATTATCTATCCACGTACCTTTGTCTTTGCCAGTGATATCAGAGTAGCAGGGGAGCTGAGGGGATTCTAACGGTTTCGAATCCGAGTTGTCGTTCAACTGGGTCGTTGGTGTGCTGCGCTCGCTTTCGTACTCGGCCTCCAATCTCCGAGCAAGGGCCTCATCTTCTTGGAGTTGTGTATCGGCCGATGAATTCAACGAGGCGGAGCTATCTTGAGAAGGGAAATGTGAAACCTGCTTTGGGCTATACGGGTGTGTGCCCCACGAGTCTAACAAAGACGGATGCACGTGTTCACCATCGATGAGTTTCTGGCTAGGCGGTGGTTTTGGGCGCGCCCGATGCGGTTCCGAGTCGAGGAGTGACTCCTCTAGCGCCCGAGCAAAGGCCTCGTCCTGAGAGATAAGTGATTCGGCGTACTCTCTCTCGGCACGCTCCGACAACTCCAAAGCAAGCTCTAGCTCCTGTTCCTCGTCCATTGCAAATGGCTTTTCTGGTAAAGTCGCGGGGGGTACGGGAGACGGGAATGATGGGGCAGCACCAGTAGCGTCCGGCGGTCTTTTCTCTCTGGGTAAGATATGTGGCGATGGAAAGTATCTTGGCGTCGCAGTGAATGAAGAAGAGCGGGCAGCCGGAGGCTTCGGCGGCAACATTGGTGGTAGCGGCGGTAGCGGCGGAGTTTTCAAGGGTGATGGACCGCGCGGGGACGGAGGGGGTGGTTGGGATTTGGATCGTGGTGTCGCTTTGGGCGGAAGTGGGGCAGGTCGTCGGGGCATGAGCGATGGGGGCTTAGGTGGCAACACAGGGGAGGTAGAAGGTGATATTATCGGAGTCTTTGGCGGGAGATGAGGCACTCCTGGTTGTTGCTGTCTTGGTAGTGGTAATGGTAGTGGCGGCGGTGGTTGGAAGTCTTGGTAGGGTGAAGGGCTCATCGTGTACTCGCCAGCCGGCACCACGCTACTAGTAGCAGAGACCCTCCTCATGGGATGGTGGTTTGTGCCAGGACCAGGAAGCAATAGCTCATCTGCACTGCTAGTGCCAGTGCCAGTGAATGAAACGGATTGGCGATACCTGTGACCAGGTATGAGGCTGGGTGGGATAGCCGTATCTCGAGGAAATGGCGGTTGCGATGACGCTAGCGCCGTGGATGAGCGGTGCTTTCTCGTATGTCCATCATCACGTGGGCGCCAGAGATACTCGGAGGCCGCCATCCTATAAGTTACTAGGTCCTAGGAGATACCAGGTATGAAGAGATAGTTATGTGGATCGCAAATTCTAACCTGGAAACAGCTCAGGGGCTCACACCATGACCATGATAAAGGGAGGCCATCGGACCCCCACGCCAGGGCCAGGACTAAGCGACAGCTCCCAGCACGGGATTAATTCATCATTTGCAGTGCAAATTTGCCCTTATTCGGCTTTGGTTGAGGGGCGCTTGTCACTTATCATACGTGCATGTCGTCCGTTGACCTTGGACATCTGTTGACTTGTGACAATCAATCACACCTAATCAAGCTTCGAGAATGGTCCGCGGCCAACACAGAATCGAATTTCTCCCGTAGTCATAAACAGCTTAGTAATTTATGCATCTTACGTATGTGCTGGACTTGAGATAGATTATCATGCAGACCTGCCGGGTCGAATGCTGGGTCTCATCCTACTCCAGAGCGGGTAGGGGAGGCAGAGGTCCATCGGGTGTGCAATGGGGTAAGGTGTTGGGCCAGTAATGGGGCCGTTAAGAGCCGTGCCTGCTGTCTTGTCGGCGTGTCGCGTCCTGGCCCCTGGGTTTGTGCGGGGCTACACAGCGGCGCAGAAGTGTTTGTTACACTATTGGTGCATGCAGGCGGCGCGGGTTACTGTAAATGTTACTATAACCAGGCCTATAACTGTTTTTCGGAATGTTTTCGGTAACCGTCGATAAATCAGAGTTAACGATCCATAAAACATGGCCGTCTCAAAAATATCGTAGAAACGGGTGCAGATATCGCAGCACAGCAATCGTGCGAACTCGCCCCTCTTCGCCATCCGTGCATGCCAATCAGGGAAGCCACCCGACAGCGGAAGGCTCCCATCGCTACCGTGATCCGCTTGCAACCGTGGGCGCGGTCCTTCAGACCTCCCAGGGCTGGTATAGTACAATCCCGAACCTTATCTTATCACGCATTCGGGTGAGGCCTGGGTCAGGGCAACACTACGAGGCGTAGACAGATAGCTTGAAGTCGTTGTCTGACTGTCGGTTCTCACTGACAGCCTTGAAAAGATGCTAGGCAATAGCTTGGCAACATGGCCCATCAGTCGCCATGATCCGCGCAGCCATGAGAGAGAGGGATCAAGTGACTCCTTGCGAACAAACCTAACCAGAAAAACTCAACAAAATTAAAGCAATAACCCTAAATTAGGTGGTTTTGACGATATGCAACGGCATTTGACAGTTACCGAACAGGCCCTAAGCAAAAAAAAAGTAATTCTGAGATCGCAAAAGTAGAGGGTTGGCCCGAGCCTTTTCTCATGGCGAATTCGGCTCCCTTTTTCAGAGCTTAACTTGATGCGATTCAATCGGCCGTCAACTCATGTAATCATCTGGGTGACAAAAATGACATCGAATAACTCTAGCATACAAAGTGCAGGGAGGACAATGCTAAGAAGGATGGCGAGGAGCGTGACAAAAAAACCTGGAGAGAACGTGGGAGATATATGTTTGAACTGATGATGCGTAGCGAAAGGGGGCATAATAGAAAAATACATCGGAATGCAGCGGAGTGAATCGGTATGATTAGACGTAAAAGATGAAGATGCACAATAAGAGTGTAAGTAATTATGGCATCCAGACACCATGGCTGGTAATGTTTTACAGGGCGGTAATTGCTTTCGCCTTAGCGAGGGAGGTGTGTGCGGTCGAGGTTTTAAACCCAAGCTCGCGCATAGCAGCTAGCAAGTCGGCTTTTTGCAGAGGTTTCGAGAGCGACGCAGCAAAGAGTGTACTCGCCTCGCCCATGTCGGCACCGCTGTAAGCACTGACGGCTATGATGGGCGTGCTCGTATTTTTGTTGTTGGTGCTTTTGATGTACCGTGCAGCGCTTTCGCCATCAACTATCATCGGGCCGTGAGCCGGCTGAAACAACTTTAAGTGATGACGTGTCCACTTACCAACTGGCATATGAAGGTCCATCAAAATACAATCAAATTCTGCGATTAATCTAGTTAGACTGCGATCGGGCGCCGGGTGTAGTGGAAAACACGCAACTGATGTCGCCCATCGCAACGCTGATGGCTTCCGCACCATCCTGTACAACAATACACCGACAACCAAGCCGGCTGAGCAGTGTCTCTATGATCTTTGCCGTAATGGGATTGTCCTCCGCAAGCAGACAAGTCACGGCGCGATCACTTGGGTCTGGGCCCCGCTTGAGGTCAATCGACGCCACGGAGGACGGAGGTGTGTTGACCTCAAAATGATTGGACGCGTGACCGACGGAGGGGGGCCATGCGTCCGATAGCGAACCATCTCCCATACTCGACGAAACAGACGCAGTGCGTAGACGACTAGGCATGGAATTCCGACGGCCCAGATCGGACTCTATGTGATTCTGCTTGAATCGCTCGACAGCACCAAATTCGGAAGGTTTGCGAATATGGCCTGCAATACTCCCAGGAGTGGATGGTGGTATGCTACCACGAGAAGGCGAAGACGCGATGGAAGAGGTGGATGTTGCAGGGGATGGGGGGTTCGTGATTGCTGATTTCCCATCGAACGAAGTGATAACGCTCGACGGGACCTTCTTCCTTGTCGACATGCTGCGTTTTCGAGTGTGTGCCGAGCCAGATTCGGAAAGTGTATGCGTTATGGGCGCCATCTGGTCCGTCCGCAACTTCCGTATCACATCGTCATTAGCCTGTTTGAGTACCGGATAATTTTTGAAGCTAAAGGCGCCAAATTCATCATCTGCTGGGGTGGAAGCGTCACGCCCTCCTCCTCGTGGAACAGGGACAGCTTCGGAATGAGAAACGTCAATATTGATGCAATTCTGCTGCAAGGGGGAGTGGGTTGTGAGTACGGGCTGGTCGTCCTCAAATAGCTGGAGTATGGCACCGCGCGGGTCGAAGTAGTCGGTGGACTCAGGGTCAGTTACTTGAGGGATGAAGGCGGCCTCGGTCGTTGTGACTTTATCCCATTCAATGTCAGCAAACCACGAGTGTACTTTCACCTCGTCAGCCCCGTTGGCCCCAAGACGTCGGATGGGATCCACGATCAGCAATCGCTCCATGAAGTCCCGTGCCTCCAGCGAATAGTCCACGTACTCCTCCAGCCATTCGACCCGTCTGGAAAGAATGTTTTCGAAGACTTTCTCAGGTGTTTCGTCATGGAAAGGTGGCGCGCCGTAGAGAAATTCGTATGTGATGACCCCAAGCGCCCACTGTCAGGTTATGTTAGCCAGGGTCAGGTCTCGCAGCTCGCAGAAAAAAAGTACTGACCCAATCGACAGCAGCATCATCGCCACGAAGACCAAGTATTGTTTCCGGAGCCAAGTAGTCAGGCGTGCCAACAAACTTCTGCTCGCCCGTAGGCGTACCACTTCCTCCGGGGGAAGAGTGCGAGCGTAGGTCTGTCGTTAATTCCATAGCGAATGATTGCAGTGGACTGTCGTTCATCTGAGCTCCTGCTCGACGTGCAAAAAGGTTGGGAAATGAATCAGATCCGCTGGATTCACTGACGTCGTCTGTGGATGATAGAAATGAATTCGTCCTTTGACGAGACACCGGAGCGATTTGCTGATTGAAGTACGAACCTCCACCAATCAGGTCGGCGGGGATGAGGGGCGAGGACAGATATGCCGAATCCATGGACGGGGGACGAGAGTGTGGGCTGTAACGGGTCCGGGCAGCACGGCCACCCCGCTCCAACGGCATGAGCTGAGCTTCCCGAGTCTGACGCCCTAGGAGACCAATCCTACTCAAACCGAAATCAGTGAGTTTGAGGTGACCATGCTGGTCGATGAGGAGGTTATCGGGTTTCAAATCGCTAAGATCCCGACTTAGTCAAGTGAAGGCAGTGAAGGGCCTGTTGACGTACCGGTGAATGATTCCCCTTTGATGCAAATACTCCAAACCAAGGACAACTTCTGCGACATAATTCTTCGCCCATTCCTCCGGCAGGGCGCCCAAGGACTTGATAAGCGCCGCACAGTCGCCACCGTTGAGATATTCCATGACCAAATACAAATTGTCTTTGCTTTGGAAGGTGAAATACAGTTTCGCGACGAATGGGGACTCGGCTTGTTTCATCAGGATCATGCGCTCGGCCTTCACGTTGGTGATCTGATTCTTCGCTATCATATCTGCCTTTTTCAGCACTTTGATGGCGTAGTAGTCACCGGTAGCTTTCTTTTTGGCCAAGAAGACCGAGCCGAACGCGCCCTTGCTTATAGGCTTGATGACCTCAAAGTCTTTGATCGATGTCGGCGTAGTGCGCGAGAGGGGAGTGGCCGAAGGAAGACGGGGTGAAATTGGACCGCCAGTTATGGGCAGAGTCACCGGGCTAAGAATCGGGTTTATGGTGGAGTGGCGACGATGCGAGCGACGAGTCCCCGAGAGTTCCAGTGGCGAATTCAGAGGAGACATCTGTTGGGTAGCTTCCAAATTCTGAGCGGACTTCCGAGGACGTACAGTCTTCATGACGCTGTCGTTCAAATCCATATGAGGTGGATTGCAGTAATCCGGGGAGTCAGACGCAATGATTGGGGCAGCCAGGGCTAGGGGAGATGACACAGAGGACGGGGTGGATGAACGTGTTTGCAACGATATGCCCTGCCATGCATATGTCACAGGAGGCGGCAGAGGTTGCGGGGCAGACGAGATAATTGGGAAGGTCTTCTCTGCCGAGGGGACGGCAGGAATAGGTGGGGTGGAGGCCAAAGGCGTTGGGTCTGGGGAAGCACTACTTCCACCTCTACCGAAAGCGTACTCAGACGTGGTACTTGACCGGTCGTCGTCTGCCTGCAGATGGCCCTCGTAACACTCTGCGGTTTCGTCAGTAGGCACTTCCTCTTCCTCTTCGTCCTCGCTTTCTTCGTCATCGGCCATTTCCAAAGCTTGCGCGACGCGTTCTTCCCATTCTTGTCGTACCTTCTCGGAGTACCTGATAGTGTTTTGTAGGCGGACGACAGTGTCGATCTTCTGCCGCATCACCCGTTCCGCGTCCTGTACTAGCTGTCCGAGGCCGCTATCCGACGTTGTAGGCTTCGACCAATTACGTATTTGCGTAATCTTCCTCTCTGAGCTGGGCGACAAGAGACGTTGCCGCTCAATCGGCTCCTTGGCTTCGTCTTCTTTCAGCGCAGGAACGGAGACCTCGAGTGCAACTTGAAGCGTATCATCAAGTTGCTCGAGAAGAAGGCGTTGCATCTTCTTGACACCAAAGCGCTGCATCTTATTGATGCGGAAAAGCTGCAAGGGCGAGGAGGAACCGGGAGAACTCGACGGGGAGAGAATGGGGAGTCCACGATACTCAGGGGTCGTCACCGGGGACGAGCGATCCATGGCGGTGGAGATTTCGCGTATTGTGTTACGAAGCTCCGAAATTGACTCGTTACACTCGCCGATCTCCGCCTCCAAGCGGTGAGTTTCGCTGCAGGTCTCGTTATGCTTCTCAAAGTACCATTGCGGGACGTTGTTCTCGCAAATGCGACATAAGATCGGCGTAATATTAATGGGTCGTGCAAGTGGTAAGGGCATTGCAGGCTCCTCGGGCTGGTTGTCGGGAGAGGGCTCCGAGGAAGCAGAAGCACTTGGAGGTTGCGTAACGCCATCGTCCTCGACGTAGATGGAGGGTTGCAAGTACTCAGGAGCTCCACAGGGCTTGATCACCCACATGGTATGAGAAAGCATTCCCTCTTCCCTGTCGGTCATCATCATGCCTTTCCCTTCCATCAACTGATGGAGCGTGCTGTTTGGATCATCCCGTTCCTCGAAAGGTTCTATCCGGAGGTAGAATCGAACCTCCACAGTGTGCGAGTCGTCCTCTCGCAATGTCTGCGTCGCAGCCTGAAATATCGATGCGTCCTGTGGGGCGAGAAGTCTAGATATTCGCACGCCTCGTAGCTCGTCAGGGTCCGTGCTGGGGATTGTTAGTAGGCCCGAAGCCAGGCGGAAAAAGATAGTTGACGTACCCAACGACAACCTCCCATGCGTAATTGACCCACATGATATGGTCACCGTCCAGGTTGAGCTCCATGACAATGTTACGATGTTGTGCGGTCTCAGCCTGTAATCGCAATCTCTCTGTTGCCAAGACTCGCGCCGACTCAGCCGTATCTAAGGCTTTCGATGACGATTGCCTCGATGGCTCAGGCGGCGCCAGGGACGAAGGCTGTACTTCATCTCGTGCCCGCTTGCCCTGACTTGTAGGGCGCGATAGGCGTAAACGGGGGTCCTCTTCAGGAGCGAGCCGAGGTGTCGGCGCAGGCGGATGGATGTGGTCGTCGACCGGCTTCATCACGAAGAGTAATGCCTCGTCTTGCTCGTCATCGTTGTCGTCAAAGTTCCAAAATTGTTTTTCCGCTTCCCACCACTCGACAACGCGACTAAGGCTGGCGACTGCAAGGAGCACCTGTACATACCAGTTGCGGCCATGCCAATCTGGGTGGTCATCCCACGCTTTGCCAATCGTTTGCACTCTCTGTACGATGGTTTCAACGTTCTTGGGTTGCGACGTCAACTGGGCGATAGTCATATCGGTGACGTCGGTCGCGACCGATATGAGTTCATAGAGATTGTTCATGATGGGATCGACAGGATTGTCAATAAGGATGCGGGATGAACGGCGGTTGGTTGATGAAACAGGATTGGAAAGAGACTCGGTGAAACTAGAATGATTGTTCGGAGGAAGGGGCGAACGGGATCGAGAAGTAGATCGGGAGCTATGACCAGAGCGGGTAGTACGTATAGGGATGTGGATAGAACGCGAGAGACGACGAGAAGCAATGCCGCCGGAAGACCAGGAAGAATTTGCGGCAGCGTTCTGTTTACGCGGACTTGTACCTCCTTCTCCCGCTTGGGAAGATCCGGCCGCAGAGCTAGGAGCAGTAGCAGATGAGGGAGTCGGAACTTTGTCCCAAGAGATGGTGGGCTGCCTTCGGATAAGGCCGGGGCTAGAGGAAGATAGGGAGGCTGCAAGAAGTCCAGGGGAAGAAGAAGAATGTGTTAGAGTGGGAGGGCTACGACAGGTGCCACCGAGGGACGCACGCTGTCGGCTGTGGTTTCCTTCCAGCTCAGCCTCGTAACCACCGTCCGAACTGGCATCATCCGAGAGAAAAGCAGAGGCAGATTTCGGCTCTGCCTGCTGAAAGGCGAATGCCTCACGGAGGAGGTCAGGATCATCGGGAGATTGTTGATCACGTTCTCTCTCCCGCTCGCGTTGCTCCCTTTCGAGCTCCCTTTCAAGCTCACCCTCGCGGAGTCTCTCCTCAAAGAAGGAAGTGATAGAGTTTGTGACACGTTGAAGCTCTTTGTCGCACTCCTGTTTAGCAGCCTTGAGGCGTCTGGTTACATGTCGACGGACGAAAGGCATGGAGACGGTATTCGACCCGGAGCCATAAGTGCTGCCCGAGCTGACAGAGGGGGCAACTACGGGTGGAAGGGCGGTCTCCGGGGAAAAGACGAGTGGGCTTGGGGGCTGGCGGCGAGGAGGCAGAGGCTCGGACATGAGCATGAGCGACGAAGGGTCGCACACCCCAACGAAAGGGGGAAGGGAAAAAAGGAGGACAGAGTGAGAGTTGAGTGAGGGATTCGAAAAAGAAGGAGAATGAATTGAGTCGAGAGGAGAGAAGAGAACGGCTAGACTACAGCAGGGGCAGGGGATATCACTCCATGAGCCGACCCTGACCCAACAACTTCAAGTCAGTCACAGCCTGTCCCGGGTCCTTCGGAGTCCACTTCGTCTAGTAATTCCTCCGCGGCCCTCCCCTTACTTGTCGGCCACAATCATGTTAATACTCCCATTTCGTCGGATTTCTTCACGCTCCACCTTATTTTCAATCCCGACAGTTGTGCAATCTGCTCCGTATGTCATCGCTCGCAGAAACCGCGATATTACGAAAGCTACGGAATCAACTCGCGATGACACGGACGTCAAAGACCGAACCCGAGCAGCAAGTAACACCAGCATGGAACAAATAACCGACATGCTCGACAACGTTGCCTTATCAGAATCACCGCAGTCCAATGCCTTTAGTGGTGAGTCGCTGGCCCGCTGTCCCTACTCACCAACTCAACCTTCTTCATATCATAGCTGGCGCAAAGTATGAACGCGCTCGCAGGGGAAGGCTCTCCAAAGACCAGCGTGTATGTTCCCGAGCAACGCCCCATTTTTTTTTTTCGAGTACTTATCTTCATCTCTATCTTGATATAGTTCATGAAACCTACAGACCTTCTTCCCCGCGAAGACCCTTTCCGCCGCAAGCGTGCGTTGCTCGGCCCAGGGGCCGCCGAGTCACGTCGAAACGACTGGTTCTACCAGCTAGGTATCGATCCTCTTGACGAAGCTACAAACCCTCGGCTGTTATCCTACTTTGTCACCGACATGGGCAAGATGAAAAGTCGCGCTGAAACTAGGCTAACATGGCGCAGTCAGCGCCGTCTCACGAAAGCGGTTCGCCGAGCCAAGATGATGGGTGTCATGCCCATCCTCAACAAGCAAATATCGTCGTATTTTAGAGATATTACATTGTTATAGATTAGTGTGAACTGGCCTTCCTCAAAGAAACAGATACGTTCCCTGCCTGGCCCTCTGTTTCGGGCGTCAGGTCACATCACGCCACTACCGACACCGACGAGCCACAGGTCAGGTACGTCCGTGCCACTTACGGATCCAACTCTCCACGTGTCGCCGTAGAAAAAAAAGTTATTGTTCGCTCGGGAACCATTAAAGTAAGGGTTGCGCCCATGTTGGTTTTTCGGTCATTACCGCGAGATCCCATCGAAACACGGCTTCAGATTCTTCTAGAGGCTCTTCATCACGCCGCGGGTCGCGTGACGAATACCATTTACGTGGGGCTTGGGCTTTTCAACCATATGGACAGTTCATTAATCATAACTTCTGCCGAATCCCTGTTGCCATCGCTTCGTTTCAGTCACTGCTGGAATGAGAAGGAGAGGGTAATGAATTAACAACAGGAACACCATGGTCGGGATATGGTTGGAGCGCACGAGGTTAACTGCTGCCTAGGCACCAATGAAAAGGCTGCGAATTTGCCCGTGTTCGGGACGACACCCAGTTGACGCTGAGTGACACGCGAGCTCTGTGAATTCTTTAATTTGCTGTACTGGAGGGGCTGGGGCTGGGGCTCAGGTCCCTGAGCATCGGCCCACCATGTGCACCGCGCATCCTGCCCGTCGACAAGATCGATCCCACGACCCCCGAAAAGAGGTAAGCCTAGATCGAGACCTCACCATGTGTGCGCGTCATCACGGCCCCATTTGAAAAGCCGTGGAGAATATTCAATGCAAAGGGTGTGACCACGTGCGGCGTCCTTGGCAATCCTGGGAATTTTAACAGCCAAGAAGAGCGAGGGTTCGCATCAGGTAGGGCATGTGAGGGCATAACCGGGAATCCAAAAGGTGTTTATCAATGGTTTACACTAGAGAGCAAGGACAGTGGCAGCCAGATCAATACAAGCTCACAACTCCGCGAGGAGCATGGTCCCCAAGTTTTGGACCACCTGATCTCCCATTGCTTTCTCCACCGCTTCTTCTAGGTGCCGTTTTGGATCCTGTTTTCCGACGTGCCGCGTCTTCAGTTGCTCTGCCGTCAGAGTCGCTTCCTCTTGCAGAGACTTGTTATATGCTCCAGACAATGCGAGCATCGACTAGCACCCGTTGACAGCGGTCACGAGGCCCGTCCAAAACGGATCAAGACCGAGGCACGCACCTTGATTGCCTTCTCATTACTCTCCTTGTGCAGCTTGAAGTCACGCAGTTTTAACCCTTCTGTCCAGTTCCGTTTGTGTAGATTCATAAGCATGGCTTGCTCGAGCTCTGTCTTGCGATAATTAACGGCTATTGAGTAATAGTGTCGATTCAAGCCATGGATTAAAGCTTGAATTGAAGGCTTATTAATATGCCCAATATTTGATGTCGTCTGACGAGGTTCCTGGCCGGACAAGACTGACTGTGGCGTAATGGTTCGGAAAGCGTCGATCACGACCTTTCCCTTGACCGATTGAATAGGGTCAACGACCACAGCGACGGAGCGGGGATCCAGATTTTCAAATGACTGTATGCCGATCAGACTTCAAAACCAGTACGAAGGGAAAACGCGAACCTGTTGCGTCTGCACATCAACACTTGAAAGCCAGCATCCAAAACCTGGATGTGAATGATACCAGCCAACGACCATTTCTGGTCTGGTTGGAAGATCAGAACGGCCACAAATCAGGGATAGTGTTTCGAGAAAGAAAACGCACCGGCCAGTCTGCTTGAGCATATCGACCATCTTAGTTTGGAAGACGTGATCGACGGATTCTACAGAGACGGTCGTCCCCGATTGAGGCATTGCAAATACGTCAATCACTTGAACTGTATACTCGTCCACAAATTCGCCAAGCATTAGACCCATAACTTCCATTGGAACACCTGCACGACCGTGCTTCAACATCTGCGAGCACAATAAACTCGGAGCAGGTATGAGCAAATCGAAACAAACCTTCAGAAGAGCGAGCGATGAGATGTGAATAACTTCGCCACTGGGGAGGACGCGTCGGCAGGAGGACGAGGTTCTAGGGAAGCACGCACTTGTCTGGCACGGTAGGTTCTTGAGGTGTTGCAGCCTGATTTCCCCCCCGGACGGCTTGTGCTAGCATACGCTCAAAATTTGAGTCCATGGTCGATGATGGTTTCTGCGTTGAAAGGAGTGTTGTTGCAGCAGCTGACGCGTCGGGGGCGCATTTATTTGGCGTTGTTAATTTACTACTTGGAGCACCTAATCGGGCCGGGATCGCCGGCGCACCATGCCCACAAGCGAACTCACAGACGCGTTGAACCCGTTCATAGGACAGCAAAGACAACCCCAATATCCCCCAGACCAGCATCCATATAGCAACCAATCTTTTCATACACAACCCCACCAATCTTCTTTCACTCCCCATCGCAGTGAGCTAGAGTATGCAATCTCAGAACCACCTCCACCTCCTAGGTACCATTCTTCTTATCTTTCTCGTATAGTTAAAACTCATTTTTCCAACGTAGACCTAGGGCAGATCCCGGTTATATGGTACAAGAACGGCTCCGCGCCCTAAATTCTATGCGGGAGGCGCAAGAGAACGAAAACAAACGAAGAGTAGCATGGGAGCAAGCAATTGAAGCGAAATATCAACAACGACAAGCGGAGACGGAGACCCAATTGGCTGAGATGAAGCGCGAAATAGATTGTCTCAAGGAGTGCGTTGCCTCACTGCTTCACCAACGATCCGAGGGTACGGCACAAGCTAGTGGCTCTGGTTACTTGCTTGATGAGCATGGCTCACCTTCTCTTGCCGTGCTCCCCGGATCCAGCTTGGAGAAACCTCCCCCTCTTGTCTCGCATGGAGGTGGGGTATCTGGGCAATTGCAAAAACCTAGCATGTTGATCGATTCCCCGTCTCCATCTGCTTCGCCTGGCCGGTCGAACATGAAGAGGCCCACCCCAACCCTCGACCACAGAGAGAGCGATTCAGGCGACTCCGGGAGTGAAACGTCTCAATCATCTACCGGGAAGAGGCCCCCAAAGCGTATCAACAATCATGACAAGACGTGTTACACCATCCAGGTATTTTAAATCACTAAACCAGCCATAACCCCTGAAATCTCTCGCAGACTGCTATGCGCAGACACATCTACCGTGCCTTGGTGATTAGCCCTGAAGATGAGCTACCTCCGAGTCACCACGAAGGGCTGCCGTTAAGCGACAGCGAACCTGTCCGCTTCGTCTGGGAGAAGACGGTCAAACAGTCGAAGCACAACGCCCTGATGAAAGAACGCGTCCTGGCTGATTTAAAGACCCATCGTAGACTTTACGAGCACGTCCCGGATGCGGATTTTGCTCCCAAAGCGGTCTCCTCAGCTTTCGACCAAGCATTCTCGACATTCCGCCAGAAGTACAAGGCCCAGAAGGACCCAACTGTCTTGTTGACGGTGAAGACGAGAGAAGAACACAAGGCAATGAAATCTCGTCGCCTGCACCGTAAGAAACTCGTATGTATCATATTTTTTGATACAACAGCTGAAGTCTCAACTACGATCCTCCTCTAGAAGCGAGAGCAACGGATGGGCATACGGGAAAGGATTCAGGCTTTCACTCACGCAACATTTGATTGCGCCATGGAGCTTGATTGCATGTCATCCGAGGAATCAGACGAAGATACGAAGCAAGGTGCAATAAAAGAAAAGGCACTCGTCGTTCGAGGGATGCCCTGGCGGAGCAACAGGTTGCTCAAGTTTTACTCTATTCTCGACGAGGACGACCGGTTAGATAAGAGCATGAAGCCAAAGCGTGGCCTTGGACGGCGTGACCGGAATGAGGGTCCTCCCAAGGATAGCTTCACAATCCCACCGAAAGGGATTGCCAGTTGGATGATCAGCCGGCGTTGGCTGCGCGAAGTGCAAATGGCGCATCCAGAAGTGCTTCGAGTACTGCAGGAGCTCGTGTATGATCCTCCAGGCTTCAACTGGACGAAATTTGACGCCCTGGGTTATGAAACTGATGATGAACGCATTACTATTGATCCTACTTTACAACATGGGACGCAGTTTGCGTCGCATTCAACAGCATTTCCGAGCAGTACTACTAGCTATGCTCTTGTAGATGCCCTGGCTCCGACATCATAACTGCCATACAGACGCCGAGTCAGAGGCGTAGCCACCGAGTACTGTATACTGCATGACTATATTGGAGACCCTTGACCCTTTTTTTTGACAAGTGAGGTATTAGGTAGCAAGTGATAGTAGCTAATAGGCCTCCCAACAACTGTTCTAATCATGCTGGGCATGCCATGTGTTTTGAGTGAGTGCGCACCTTCATCCGGGTGTCCAGTATCTACTTTCCGTCTTTGAGAGGAGGGGCATGTGGTATCCCTGATCGATGGCGCATCTATCCATCCAACCCCCCATGTTTTAACGAACGCGACGCGTGGATTCTTGTGTCAAGATATTCTTAGAAAAGCTTCGAGCAACGTCTATTGACCTGCCAGGGTTTGTGATGAAATTGTTTGTGCACAACAAGGTCGCGTTGGCCAGTGACCGGTATGTATTCATGTTGTGTTCTGTGTGAGGAGAAGAAGCAAGACTTGAAGCAAGTTATCGGCAGCCCAGTGCAGGGTTCCCCGTCCCGTACCATTTAAATCATCCACGACGCGGCAGCGTGGCAAGAGAAGAGCAGCCACGCCGAGTTCGATGTGTGTTTGAAAAAAAGGATAGCCGATCCGGCTGTAGTCGATTGATTGATTGATTGTCCCTATATCTGCTGTGGGCAGGGGTTGGTGGGAAGATGGGGCAATACGATGCGTGATAGTTCAAAGTCGATCAAGAAACCCTCCTGTATATATATGCGGCGTGGCAAGAGCAGAGAAGCCGAGGCTCAAGGTCTTGATTTGCGCGCTGCGAGTCGGTTCTACTCCCTGCTCCCTTTCTTCGATGGCTTCGGAAGCATCGCCTTGATTATCTGAGAAAACGGCATCCCGATCTCTTCGCCGGTCTTCAAGCAACGCCCCTGCTTTGCTTTGAAGTCCTTGTAAACGCAATTTGTCTCCTGGCGCTTGAAATCTGCCTCGTCCACTGTGATGTTGGTGCATTCCAACAGCGCACAAAGAAGTCCCTTCGGTGATAGCAGAACGAGATCTCCGGTGGGTGTCGTCGAACCCCGCGCGGGGAGGCAAGCCGGCACTCTCCTTCGGTCATCTCGGAATCTGGACGAGTTCACCCCCAGCCTCTTCCTCGTGCTCATTGTTCTGCGAGTTGTGGGCCTCCTGGGCCTCCTGTTGCTGCACCACATTCATGCAATACCACGTCACCAGACCTGTCCGAGTCGAAGGGATGGGTTATATGGCACCCTATACGGGACCAGGAAGAGCAGTTGCCAATTTGGGTCCAATTTAGGGGTCGGCGGTCCGCTCGCCCGATTGATCTCTTGTCTCTAGTCTCTCGTCATATGTCCGTGTCCGAGTCCTCGACAACGCCCCAAGGTCAGTGCAGAAGCACTTCTGAACAACTCGAGTGTCAAAGTCTTCTCGCATAGATGCCGCTGGTCCCATAAACTCATCGGAAATTGTGTCGTGTAAGTGTGCTCGTGTACCGCGCCAATGCGTCGACTCAGTGCCTTTGCCAGTCCGCAGCCGAACCAAAGAGTTCGTCGCGCTCCATGAACAGGTTCAAGTGCGCATCTTACTCTCTACCGCTTTCGACATGCTCACGAGCTACAGACGGGCGTAAGACTGTTGGACTCACTCGAATCATTCCTATCTACGTTCCAGAGTGACCTTTCCGAAGTCTTGGTCCAGATATCTGACCTGCAATCACGCAGCAGTGACATCGAGGGAAGACTGAATAGTCGCAGGGTGCGTGTCTCTCCCCCTTCCTTCCTCAATTTATCATCCCGACTCAGAGATCCCAAATGGTGTCTGCTGTAGAAAATCGAAGAGCAATTGGAGAGCCTCGTCTCCGACCTTACGCTTCCGCCGAATCTCGTCACCACAATATTAGATACAGACGTTGGAGAGCCATGGATCCCCGTGATCACAGACTTTGAGCGGCGGCTCGAGGAGCTCAAGGTGCGCGGGCGCGTACGTGCTGCTAGAGATTTGGGCGAAGTCGCGGAGGGCTTGCGGATCGTGGTACGGTTCTTCCTCTGTGATACCAATGCACACGTAACTTAACCAAGACGGTCCGATTTGCAGGTAGCCACAAAACTGCGCACCTTTTTTCTCGCCCTGCTGCAGCCCATCCGTGCCAGTATGACCACAAACATGCACATAGTACAAACAACTGTTTTTCTCAAGTACCGCCCTCTGTACACGTTTTTGATGAGGCACGCCGCCAATGTAGCCACAGAAGTGCAAAAGGCCTACGTTGCTGCCGCACGCGTATATTACGAGACTGGATTTCGACGATATATGAGAAGCCTTGGTTGGATCAAGGTCGGTGGGTTATGTGTGCTGGTCTTGAGCCCCGTTTGTGCTGAGAGGTATCTTGCAGGCACGGACTATTGAAAAAGACCCTGGGTTAGTATCAGGGTTGGACGGTCCAGAGAGGCAGACAGATACCTATCTTGAACGACTAAGTTATGCTCGTATCGAGGGACCTGGCGTCACATTGGCTTACATGGCCGATGACAAAACCCATGTGATTATCCCGATGGCTAAACGTACAGTCGGATGTTCTGACAATGTTTTTGTTCTCCTCATACAACAGAAAGAGGATGTGGAGGCGCTTCTCCGGTCAGCTCTGTTGGTTTTGATGGATAATGGAACCTCTGAATATGCCTTTGTCACCACCTTCTTCGCGCCCGTTGACACGCCGCAAGCCATCAATAGCCACCTGTTTTCACTACCTTTTCCTGCGGATGACGCGGTTTCCAGCCCCGCCACGGACTCGGTTCCAGCGACCGCGCGACCGCGAGATCGTACGGATAGCGTATTTAGCAACGAAAGTCTGCGCCAAGCGTCTCAACTCTCAAAAGAGGACCTGACATCCCTGAATGCCATCTGGAAGCAGATCATGGACCCCGCGTTGGAATACACAAAGGTGGGCCCCTCTCTCGCCTGTCGTATACAATTATCATCCATGACCAACGAACGCAGACATTCGTGCAAGCTGCATTAGAACCTCCACCACCTGTGATACCTCTCCTTACAATGATCCGACTTACAGAGGGGATCATGGGCGAGGTGCAGAAGCGCGGCTGTCAACCGCTGGAGACGTTTGTCTTTGGCCTCCGACTCCAGATGTGGCAGCTCTTCCAGAAAGCCATGACGGACCAAATAGAGGGCCTTAAAAAGTTTGCGGAAGGCGCTGGAGGAGGCTACTTCCGCCGTACCACGACGACAAGTGATGCTGCCGTCGCTACTGTGAGTTTGTGAAACGCTTCCGTGGCCGTGCAAGGGGGATGCTGAACATGTGAGCGTGTAGATCTGCAAGCGATATGTCGTTCTGTTTCTCTGCCTCGTCGTGCTGACCGAGCAGAACGAAGAAACCATGATTTTCTCCAAGTGCGTCGTCAACTGATCAACTGACAGGCACACCAGCGCTAATGTGCCTCACACACAGTTTACTCCGCCTCCGGCAAGAGCTCACGAGATTGATCAAAACGCATACAGGCAAGCTCTCCGAAGCCTCTACTAGAGCAAAGGCCAGGTCGGCAGTGTACGAGGAACTCCTGCAAGGCTTGACGGTACGTCTCCACCGCATGACCGCTTGGCTACATTTCGAACTTGTGTACCTTGATAGCGCGCTTTCCGTGCCGCCCCAAATCATTCGAGAGCGCAAAGTGAGCTCGTTTACTGGCGAGAGAAGGAAGAGGGTGCACGAAATCAGTCTCGATAGACGATAGTGACCGTTTCGGCAATGATAAAATATATTGATGGTAATGGCTACCATGCAAATGAGAGTCCTTTGCCCAAGTGCGACTAAATAAATAGCGTTTGGTTTCCAAGTTCTCTAACCGAACACGAGAGACGAAGTGTGTGTCACGCTATGACTTGTATGGGGGCACAACGGATGTGGTTTTGCTGAAGGGGCAGGGACACGCATCAGCACCCTTAAAAGTCGCTAATTTCAGAATTATCGGACTAACCGTGCCTCCTGCCTTTGCAATCCAGGGAATGACGCTCTTAACAAATTGCTGCCATTACCGGATTTTCCAATCTGAAGCTTGCTGAGCATATCGCGGACCTCACTGGGACCAGCGGCCTTGGGCTTTTCTGGCTTGGGTCGTGCTGGCCTAAACCTGTTGAAAGGGGTGTCGACGTGGGTAGACGCGTGATCTAGCGTCGACAAGGATGGGGGTTTGTTCACTAGAGCCGGGTTTGACATGCTGCCCCGGCCATCAAGCGCGTCTCGCAGATCGGTCACTCCGACTCCTCTTGTCGAGCGAGCTAAACTCTGCAGCGACAAGTTTTCGATATGCATCAGAGCAGGTGCAAGTCTCAACTGGGCAGATATGCCATCGCGCCGCAAAGGGTCGTAGCTTGACTGCGGTTCCATGGCTGTCAACGAAATGATGAGGAATCGCGCTAGGAAACACTCTAACTAGACGCACAGTCTTTGAAGGCCGACTCAGCGGTCCACTGGGTCGACAGGCGTTTTCTAAGCGTTTCGCTATCCATCGCCGTGACCTCAAGTGCATTCTTACTCGACGCCAGCGCGTTGAGGGCCACTTCCGGGTCTACCCCGGACCAGACACCATCTGCGTCGTTGACAGGTGATATCTGGACAGGAACGTCTGGGTCAGCGAGTCGACCTAGATCTCGTGCCTCCTCCTCTGGAGGAAGGTATGAAGAGACTGGCATAGATGACAACGCCTCGAAAAAGATGAGATCAAATAAACATGTAACGGAAGGATGTCTCGTACCGTCTCAGCCATCTCCACAAGCTCTCTGCAGTCCCATATCCTTCCTAGGGCCAACCATACCCTTGAAATCACCTCCCTAATCGCCAATATCCTCCCTACTGACACGCGGTCAGTGGATTCGTCCACGTCCGCAAACGAGGACAGAGAAAGGAGGAACGGTACGCCAGCGAGCAATCCACGGACGGGAAGATACTCGTGAATCCTTATCAAGATGGAAGCAATATTGCGATAGTCGGACGCTGTCGCCGAAGGGGGGGAGGACGGCGTAATACGGGAAGAAAGCCGCGAGATTATACGTCTCACCAGTGATAGCTTTCGCGTCCTCGTGGGAAGTGAAAGTGATAGTCTGCCATGCTGAGATCGTGCTGGCGAGCTGCGGTCCTCCGCAACGCCAATAGCTTCATGAGAGGCATCAGGAGTAGCTGGAATCACAGTAATGTCCGCTGAGTCTCTATGTCCTGTGGAACGAGGAGGCGACGGAGAGGGTGCAGAGTTGTGAAACGTTGGCGAAGTAGCCAAGATGTACAAGTAGACGTGAATGGCGTGGAGGAAACGTGTCGATTCATCTCCATGCAGCGCCGCCATCATATCGCCTACTTGCTGAAGTTGGCTTGCAGCTAACGGTCGATTGCGCCTTACTCTGTCTCCATCTGTATATTCTCCGCGCGTTGAGATCTCTGATTCCAGATAGAAAAGCAATGCGTTGGCATAATCAGAGCGTACGGAGAAGTCCACGTCGCAAATGAGGTTTAGGGTGTCTTGCCATGTTTCTGGTGATATCCTCGTCCTTTTGGTTAGACGAGCCTCGCCGTCTGTGCGTTCGGTAGAAAGACGCGCTGGTTTATCTCCGTTTGAGGAATGCACCGATTCTGCCAGTTTTTGACCGCTGGAGACAATTTCATGCTCCAACCTCGGAGTTTCTCCACTCGAACGATTCTCGAGCCTTCGCGCAGGGGTGCACATGAGTCCGACTAGTCCTGCGATGAGAGCACGGAGCGCTTGACCCCGACTTCTGCCACCTGAGTCCCGTTCACGCCCAAGTAGACCGGTTGCCTCAGCGGAGACAAGTCGGGTGATAAGTTCGCTGGCGAGGTCATGAATCTGGTCTGCGTAATACACATGGGTACCCAACGCGCCAATGCACTCGGTCAAGGCCAGGAGCAACGAGTCGGTCGGATCGATGGCAGCTCTACGGAGCACTAGAGTTATGAGATTTGAAATGACGTCCGATGTCGACATGACCAAGGGAATAGGAGAAGTGAACACAGTAGTGATCATGTCTGCGAGGGCGATATGAAGAGTTGTCGTCGTTGGTGCGTCCTGTTCCCGCTGCAGACGTTCAATCAATCGATTAGGGACAGCGTCGCGAAATTGATATTGCGTCCACTCGGTTGCTTTGTGCGCGAACCAGCAGCAATGGCCTACTTGCCCCCATCCTCTAATTTGGTCCAAACCGGCCATGGCAGCCTGCATGACGAAGGCAATCTGCCCGCCATCGGAGTGATCGAATAAGTGAGACAAAGCACGAAGGCATGCGTTAGAGACATCAGTCTTGGTTGGTCCCCGCTCCCCGTCGATGTGCAGGTGAATTGATGGCGCATGCCTCTCAATGGCAGGGCGCGTCCGGAACTCGTCTAAATACGGCGACAAAGGCTTTTGTCTGATGTTTGTAGACCTGGGAATCGCGCAATAAGATGTAGGTACCGAAGAAAACTCGAATGATACCAACTCGTCTTTTAACACGGACAATTCTATTTCTTGCAAATTGCTCAGAATTGCTGGCACAAGGGTGGAAACTTGATCTTTGAAAGTTGACGAGCTATAGAGTGCCTCCGACGTCACTACGCCATTAAGGGCCGCAAGGCCAACCAACCGCGTCCTGTAGACAGCGTTGAGAGTTGACGGCAATACTCAAAACATCGTGGCGTACCTATTCGTAAACTCCGAATCCCCAGAGGAAGAGGTTGCTCTACTCATCTTTGAGAAGCGTTCGAGCACAGAGAGATAGTCGCGGGTAACAGCCTGGTCCACGCCAACCAGGCGACCGTCGGTGAAGGTGGTCCAAGCCTTGAACTACGGAGTATTAGCTACCTCCACCCATAAACACGCGAAGAAGGACTTGCTAAGTTCGCTGCTTTGGCGGAAACTTCGATATCAGAAGGAAACGTGGACAGGACCGTATCAACAGAAGCGAGGAGCGAACGGGTGAGGAGCGAGATATCACGTCGACATTCAGTGGTGAGAGCCTTGAAGATGGACAATGAAATGAGGAAATAGCTAAATAACCTAATTGATTAAGGTGTATGGCAGGTCAGAGATTATGACTTACGCCCGAGAACGAGGGTTATTTGAGTGTGCCTTCCGGCACTCCAACTTGATCCTTTTCTCGAGCTCGTTACTCAATTTGTTAATTTTTCCGGGTTTGTTAGCGGCATAATATGTTAGGCGAGAAAGCTCTTGGGCATTTGGACGATAGTCTGGTCCAGACGTGAGGAGAGAGGCAGAGGGGGGATAACAAGCAGTGATTAGTTGCACATGATTGGGAGTAAACAAGAGATGCATTCGGAGATTGTAAAAAAGGAGAGTTCTAATACTAGAGCAAGAGTAAGTTAAATGCAAGCAATCGGGACCACACGGTCACGGTGGCAGGGCCGTTCGTAGCGCAGCGCAGCCATCATCTCATCACGTGTATCAACATATTAGATACTTCCCTTCTCGTAAGCGCTTCCCCGCCGCAATGCAATCCTTCACCCATTCAGGTTTGACTACAACCGGTTTTCTTTTACTGCTTGAAGTAAGCAATCCATGTGTCTTGATTCCACTCAAGCGCTGGGATGTGACAATGTGGGTAGCATTGGATGCCGAGTGCCTGTGGTCTCATCAGACTGGCAGGGTGACTATTTGATGCATCTCGCACGAACATGACACGGCCGCCTGCTTCTGTGATGATCCTCTTCATTTCAATATCCGTTGTATCTTGCAGGTAACCATTGATGTAGATCCGTGTGTCGTTCAGGACTCTCATCACCACTTCTTCTCTCTGATCCTTGAGCTTTTGGCTACGCATTCTTACATATGCTTGCCTGTGAGCACGGCCGTCTGACCTCTGGTGGCCGGTGGTGAGTGAAACGACACGATCTACCATGCATCAAATGTCAGGCGTTTCCCCGTTCATACGCTCTATGAAAACTGGCCAGAGCGTAGCCCAATATCGGAATGTGTAATGGGATTTGATTCATCCGACAACGTGTTGAGTAAGTGTCTTGTAAGGGTTTTGGCACACGACTTAGACCCGCCGCCCTTATTTGGGCCTCCTGTGTCGCTTGTGTCTTTCAAGGGATAGGGGTTGTACCTACGGTGCACACCCTCCTTCCCGTTGTTCTTGTCGTGAGTTGGTTTCTTTGAGGTCACAGTCACGAATTTGTCCATGTGTCTCGCTCTGGAAGTTGTGCCGAAGAAAGATGAAGTGGTTGGTTCGTTGCAACAGTCAGGATACACAGATAAAATGATCTGATCTGACCAAAACTGAACTGTCGTTGCCATGATGGATTAGGAAATAGCACACGGGTCACAAATTTGTGCAGCGAATGTGGTTGTGTCTTAGACTTCCGATACGCACTGCGCATAGCACTTTCGACCACAAGTTAATCCCTATTATCCAGCGTCGTACAATGTCCAGTAGGTCTTACAAGGATGCTATTGATCTCCTGAATACCTTGCAATCCAATGCCGCAACTCTCGAGGCGGTCAGGGCATCGGGTGGACGGTCTAATCCATTGGCCATTCCGGAGATGGTCGATTACTTGGAGAGAATAGGCTATAAGGTGAGGTGCCAGCCCATCAACAAACACCGAGACTACATCTGTGTCAGCCAGAAGATTTAAATTCCCTCAACGTGCTCCATGTGACCGGCACGAAGGGCAAAGGTTCTACTTGTGCTTTTGTAGATTCCATTCTTCGTCATACGAAACCAGATTGGAGAATTGGTGCGTTGCACTTGGTCTGACCGAATTCACAGTCCCTGATACTTAGTATCTGATACAGGTTTGTATACTTCCCCGCACCTTGTCGCAGTGCGAGAGCGAATACGTATCAACAGAGTTCCCATATCTGAGGAGTTGTTTGCAAAGTTCTTTTTCGATGTCTGGGATCGCCTAGAAGAAAATAATCAAGTCTGTTCCTCCCTCCATAGGAAACATCCAATTATGTTAATACTTGGACGCAGGGAAAGCCTTTAGCTGGAACCCCAAAGCCAATGTATTTTAAATATGTCACACTTATGGCATTCCATGCGTTTTTGACCCTGAAGGTTAGCGCTATTGCCGCAGACTATTGTATCTGATGATGATGATCGATCTAGGTCGACGCGACTATATTAGAAGTCGGTGTAGGTGGCACCTACGATAGTACTAACATCGTTCCTCGGCCTATTGTCACGGGAATATCTTCTCTGGGTATAGACCACGTCGGTGTTTTGGGAAAAACAATTGGGGAGATTGCGTGGCAGAAAGGCGGCATATTCAAAGTCAGTATCCCGGTAACGCAGCATTGCCATCTGTTATACAAACGCGCACATCCAGGAAGGTGTCCCAGCAATTACTGTAGACCAACCACGAGAAGGGATGGACGTCTTGAGGCAGCGGAGTGTGGACCTTAAGGTTTGAATGCGGCCCTCAACGTAGCCAAGCGACTTACACTTGGATCAGGCGTCGGAGTTCATCATCGTACCTCCTGTGCCCGAGGTATCTGAGATTCGATTGGGTAGTTTCAAGAGACCACTGAATCCGTTTGATTCTGGGCTGACTATGCGATACAGGTCTAGCAGGGAGGCACCAAATCACGAATGCAGAACTCGCTGTGCTGCTCTCCCAGAAATTCCTCGAGTTGAAGGAATCGGCTGCACATGAAAAGACCCTTCCAGACACCTTCATCCAGGGACTTAAGGCTGCGAGGTGGCCGGGAAGATGTCAGACCATCAGCGATCCGAAGCATCTGCCCACAGTCTGGTTCCTGGATGGTGCGCACACAGTGGAGAGTCTTGGTTGCTGCATCGAGTGGTTCGTGAGCACATTGGTCGCGTTGAAAACAGAACCAGCAGGGTAAGAGCTCCCTTTCAGCTCAACGGCCCAGGGAGTATACTTATTAATAGCAGGAGAAATTCGACACGTGTCCTTATATTTAACTGTACCCATGGGCGATCGGGGTCGTCCTTCCTACAAACTATATTGACGAAGATCGAGGCGCAACTTCGGCTACATGGTTCTGGAGAGACTTCTCACAGTTTCTTTGACAAGGTTGTATTCTGCGCCAACGTTACTTATGCAGACGGTCGCTTCAAAGGAGGTAAGATGAGACCTGCATGATGTTGTACCTTGGGCGACTGACATTCTCTCTCCCAGATCTGACTGCCGTCTCTATTCCTGAGGATGACTTGGCACAGCTGAAGACACAGCAAGAACTGGCTGCGGCGTGGACATCGTTGGTACCTACTTTTCCAGAGAAGAACGTCCATGTTCTGCCGTCCATTGAGCACGCCGTTCGCGTCATCCGAGTAGAAGATAGCAGTGGCAAGCCAGTAGACGTTCTCGTCACGGGTAGTTTACACTTGGTCGGTGGTTTGATTGAGGTTGCTGGGCTTTCGGACGTCGCATTGTGATTTTCGGTGCTTGCTTCCTCATCCCCCTAGACTTTGTTCGCTTGCATCTGCCTTCAACAGGTACTTATCATAGCTTCCCGAATCGTAATGGTATCCCAACTCTTCAACATCAGCAGCACTGTAGAACCCTTCAACCGTGTCAATTGATTAGAACCTCCTTTGAATAGCCCTAGACAAGATGCAATAACGCGTGGATTCACAAGAGCTACTTTCTCGCACCGAAAATCTTGGCTCGGTGTAACTGGCGTGCTACTACGGCCATACAGGCCTTGCTGGCAAGAACCAATTATCTTGTCATAGTTGCACTCTATTTCTAGAATTAGATTGCGGGTACGACCACGCGCCACTCCAGTAATATGAGGATAGGGCTGCACATATGGCGTAGGGCGTTTTTAAAGAACCAGTTAAATCTAGATGTAGGTACAGGGGGAGTATAAATGTCATGCTTCGCTACCCGCGCCCTATAACGGAGGGGCGGTGGGAGACCCAGCCATGGATCTGAGAAGGGCAAGTCTCGAAGTTAAGGCACACTCTTCTTCAGAGGGTTGCGTCACGATTGGGTTGATATTCTCCACTTGTACGTGTTTACTTGCTAACTTGCTCCGGCCAAAAGCTTGGGTCTGTTCAAGTTCAGGAGCGTCACAAGGAACTGCTTCTCCAGTTCGGAGCAAAGCCTTGGCTCTATCCAATATTGCTGCCCTCGTCTGGCTGATAGGCCGGAGGGTGCTGGCCGTGTCCGATCGCCTTTGCTTCCTTCTCGGCTGAGCTTCTGCCACCACACTTTCCATGTATGTCTGAGGTGTAGCTTCTGCAGAACCAGGAGGGGCTGTTCCTTTGTCCTTTGTCCTTGCACTCCCCATCTTGAGAAGTTCCCCCTCAATGAGACGCCTGAGCGTGTCCGAGTTGATGCCCTTCTTTCGTGCACAGGTTGTTATGTGGGACAGCTTATGAGAGGTACCCTTGTTGACGGTCCACCGGGCCTCGCAAGAGACACATCTGAGGAGACGGCCGACGTCGAGTTTAGCGACATCAGAATCCGGGAGAGGCTCTTTGCTGCGCTTCTTGGCTTTGCCGTTGTGAATCTGGTATGTAGAGCTCGTCCGGTCGCTCGCTGGCCTAGAAGAAGTGGATGCATCGTTGGATGCACGAACCTGGCGGTATGCAAGGTGGCCCAGGCGAGTCATAATATTTGACTCTGAGGACCCATCATGAGTGCCAATACCGTCGCTGCTCGAGACACGATGTGGTGTAGAAGCATGTGTAGCCTCTAGTGGACTGGTTGGAGCTCGTTGTTGCGAGGACTCTGAGGGCAGTTTGGCGTCATTTCGTGTTGTATCTCCTGAAACACATTTAATAAGACCCAGAAGGATCACAGTTAGGGAAAACTAACCAAGGATGTCAATGACTGCGCTCTCCACAGAGTCTGGACTTGGCTCCTCTAAATACGACATCAGGTTCCGAAAGGACTGAAGTAAACGCGAGATCTAACCGCTTATATCGATAATGTCGCCACGAGCTGAGCGGTGAGGCTTAGGAGCGTGGCTGGAAGGTGGGGAACCGCCGGTAACAATCGTATTTGAACCTTGTTTCCAACGCGTTCTTCGTTTTTTTGTCTCAGCAGCTTCAAGCCTGATCCGCTTCCTTTCTGGTTCCGAATCGTCGACATAGTCAGCACTGGTGGCAGTCTCCCAAATAGCCATGTAGAAGGGTAAATAGCATTTGGCCAGTGCTATTAATAAACTAGTAAGTTCAGTTACGTGAACTTAGACGCGTTATTTATAGTTGTTGATGTCACCGCGTCGCGATGTAGGCGTGGCTTGCCCCGTGCCCTGATCAGAAGCGCCTTTCACTCATCTCCGCCATTGGTACTCATGAATAACGATTCAACGCAAGTTACTCGGCATGCATCCATACAAGAAGTTTATGCAGCTGTTTCTGGAGCAGCATCTCAGAACCCGAAGGAATTGAGCGTGTCAGCTGCACGCTTGAAGGAATTAATTGACCAGCCTGGGACGTTAGACTTACTTCAGCAGATTGCCGCTCAGAAGACCGCTCCTCTCCATATCAGACAGCTAAGCATTATACAAGTAAAAAATGTCGTGTCCATTCATTGGCGATCGCGAAGGTCAGTAGGCCACGCGTCATGTCTTTCCCGATGCTCATCCAAGACGTAAATTTCCGCGTGTCAGGCTCGTTTTAGATGAACAGAGACCCACGATCAGAGATCGTTGCTTGACACTTCTAGACGAGGAGGATGACGTCGTAAGATTTTTCCCTCTCCCTCATTGGTGGATTGATAATTACAAGTGAAGATCGGCAAAAGCAATGAAGTAATTATTGCAAAAATCGCGCGCTCTGACTTTCCCCATAAATGGTGGTGATCTGTTTTGTGTTCGCGAATCATCGTCGCTGACTACTTTCAGGGCGTCATTGGAAGCAGACATCATGACACCGATTACGCATCATTTTAACCAAAGGTTCTCGTCGCCGGTTTCAGAACCTAATACATGTCGTGTTCTTCACAAATCCCTTCGAGCCTTGAACGCTATCTTGAAGGAGTTATCCCACATTAAAATGATGACTAGTGTCAAAACGATGGGACAGGTACATGTCCCTCTAACGCTTTCCTTGCCTTTGACAAACCGTACCGTTGTATTAGCTTATCTCTCGCATTCACGCCCCACTTTCCGAAATCTATGTTCAACTGATCCAAGGGCTAGAACCATCCATCACTATCCCAAACCTCGGCTCTCATCGAATAGCTGAGGACATTCTGTTCGCACATCTTTTATACAAGATTATTATGAAAATGGCCCTTTGGATCTGGCCCAAGCTTCGTGATTCAGCTATTGCTCCGATGCAGTCATGGGTAGGTACATTGTATTCTCCCTCGTGTTATCCCGTGTATCCATTGACATTCGTAGTTCAATGAAGTCTTCCAGCATTCTGCCGTGCAGCTTCGTGGGCTCTACGAGACTCGCATCGGCCTTCTCATGAATCTGCGTTCAGCTGCGACGCAGCCTGATCCGATTGCTTTGCAGTCTCTGAACTTGCTATATAAGTATGTGCGCGCCTTTGGCAAATTTTTCCGGCGAGCGCAGCAGATCGACGTTGCTCGTTTCGTGGACTTACCACTCTGCGATGACTTGATACTATATTACTGGGAAAAAGTTGTGCAAGCTAATTCCTCGGCTGAACTCATTGAGGGTATGCTACTGGGAGCATGCGTAAGTGAGCGTCACTCATTATTCCTTAGACTCTGCAACTGCTGTGTTTCCCGTTCGTATTCTTGTGCCCGGGATGGTTCTATTCAAGGAGAGTCTTGCCCAATGGTCCCCAGCACGGAAAGCAAAGGGAAAGGCTGAGCATACACTGAGTGAATTCTCAACCTATCTACTTTTTTTTTTCCTTTCTCATCAACGCGCTGTCAGCCCTTCCTCAGGTTTTTGTCGAGACCGCTGTCACATTCCTAGTTACCCGCTTCATGCCGCTTAATCCGAACGATCTTGAAGGCTGGATGGCTAACCCGGAGGAGTGGGTCAACACCGAGGATAAAGACGACGAGCAGTGGCAGTTTGAAATACGGGTGAGCTCGAAGTTTCTGTCCACCCCTACATTTCTCAGAGACTGGGCAGCCATGTGCAGAGCGGGTTCTCATGACTCTTGCGAGTCAATATCGTGAATTTGTTATCCCACTGCTCGTGAAAGCATTCGCCAATGTCAATGGTAGGAAACCTCTTCGTGCGGGACACCTCTAGACTTTTAGCTGATATACTGCCAAAGAACGACCACCTGCGAGTTTGCAAGACATCGTACAAAAAGAAGCCGTGTACTGCGCAATTGGGCGTTGCGCTCACCGTTTGAGGGATGACATAGATCTATCCTCGTGGATAGAGACTGCAAGTGATGAAGCAAAGCATACTAATGCAGAGTACGTTGACAAGGATTACGTTCCACCGGAATCTCAGCGATCATCATCTGCGTAGCTATCTCATTATTCAAAGGCGAATTTTGTGGCTTATAGGGCGATGGGTATCTGAGGATTGCTATCCCCCGACAGACCCTCGAATATGGCAGATTATCCTTCATCTCCTAACAGTCAAAGGCAGAGGGACAGAAGTGGTTAGACTAACCGCCGCGACTGCGCTACAGCAATGCGTTGATGTGAGTCTCGGAACCGATGGCTCTTCTGGTACTTCTACGGTAACATACATATGACAGGCAAACCTATTCGATCTGGATGTTTTCATTCCGTTCCTGGTTCCTGCCGTGGCAGAACTTCTTCAGCTGATCGATGAAGTCGATACGATCGAGACGAAGAACAAACTGGCAGCATGCCTGAATACGATTATCGACAGGTCTAGTGCAGCGGTACTCTCATCATTCTAGGATTGCAAGCCTTCCTGTTAATCTTCGTTCAGATTGCCCCTTCGGTCTCTCTGATCACTTCGGCATTCCCACAATTATGTGAGTTCAACCTCCCGAATGTATGCTTTAGTTTATGCAAAATTCGCCACAGGGCGTTCTGCCGGGGGAGAACCACACTTCAAGCTGACACTCATGCGGACGATGACCGTACTAATTACTGTTAGTTCAGTATCCATCCATCAAGTAAATCTTTACTTATTCGTCGAGTTTTAGGCTACTGGACGGCACTCAACTCCTCTCGCCGCCTTGGTAGTACCCCTCCTCCAAGAATGTTTGTCTCCTGCGGTGGGCATTGGCGTTGCGTGTGAGCTTTACATTCGACTAACTCCCGCTAGTTTGTCACGGAGCTGGAAACGGATGCGCTGCAACTGTGGATTACTGCTCTCCGAAATGCTGCAATGCTAGGCACCGCAAATGACGGACCAAGCCTGTTGGACCTGTTTCCGAAAGTGATAAGCTTGCTCGTCGACAACTGGGGTGTATTAGGCAGTACCACCGATATCTTGGAAGGTTATCTCCTACTCGATGCCAACGCTGTCCTGCAGGTTCGTCACGCAGCCGTGAACATCCCTGACCTCCCTTCACGCCGCAATTCTAGAGACATGCGTCCCAGCTCTTTACCGCATTCAAACAGCCTCTAACCGGCGCAAGCGCAAACCATGCGAGATCATTGCTCGATGCCTTAGTGTTGTCACTTCAGCTGGCTCACCCTTCGACTTACTCGGAAGCCCTCCACTCCAGCGGCTTGTTCGCTTCTTTGATAGCAACGATTGTGGAAGACAAGGTTCTTAGTACTGTCTCGCCGTCGGTCAAGAACCGGCTGAATCAGAAAATTAGGCGGACGTTTTCATTCTTACCCGTCATGTCGAAGTCATGGCTCGGCTCGCTGTTCTCGACTCACGAGTCTTCCTTCAATACATGGGTGCCGCGGCCAACGTGCTAGAAAAGCCAGAGACCACATTATGGGAGGGGTTACTGGATCAATGGCGGCAGCGGGTGAGTACCCCACAGATCTACCTGAGGAAAAACGTACTTTCCATCGTTTCGTCATAGTTTGACAATGTCTCCGAACCCCGGCACCGTAAACTTTATGCCATGGGACTTGCGGCCCTACTCTCCACCGGAAGATCCGAGGTCCTAGAACGACTCCCTAGCGAAGTCTTCGACCTTTGGACCGACGTCTTCGCAGAGCTGAAAGAAGTGCAGCGACAGAAAGAGAGTGAGCTTGGGGAAGAAACGTAAATTTTCCATTCTTGATGATATCCCTGATCTCTGAACCCGACATCTTGTCCTGCAGCACTATCCTAACAACGTACTGGGACCAGCCCGCGCCTTCCTTTTTCAACGGCTCTGAGGACACCCCCGAATACGACCGCCGGAAGGATGTAAGCCTTTTTATTTGCTACATTGAAGACTGTTTACCCCTTGGTCACCCCGATAGGCCTACGATACCGATCCGGTGCGCACTATCCTACTCTCATCGTTCATCGCAGAGCGCTTGCGGGAAGCGGAGGTTGTATGCGGAGGGGCGCAGGTTATGCAGACCCAGTATCTATCGAAGGCGGATCCCCCGGTCCTCCAGCACCTCATGCGAGAGATCTTCGGGTCGTAGTCCATAATACATGCTCATTCATTCTATGAAGTAGTTACAATTACTCTATTACTGTCACATAGCACCCATTTGCGATTACTAGATAGCATATCATCAGAACATGTGGAGACATCCTCAACCAATTTGCGCCGAGCGTCACTCTGACTGTTCCTCATCGCTACCACTGACCCAGCTTCGGCTCCCTGCACTCACGCCACTGACCCCACTCAAGCTACTGGAGCCTATTTCGTCGAAATAGTCGCTCCCCCACTCTTCAGCACTCCCCTCGTCACCTTCGCTCGCCCAGTACATATTCTGGACGTGGAAACGCTCGACACTCGATACGGGCTCCGCACAACGTAGGCATTCCCATGGCCCTCCCCCCTCGTCTGCTGCGCGCAGCATCTTCTCCGCGATACACGTGTAGCAATAGACGTGCCCGCAAGAAGTACGATAAGGCGTCGTGAGCGGGTGCGTCGGTGGCTCGTGCCGCATCTCTACGGGGTGGGAATCGGAAGTCGACTGAGGCTGAATCGCGCTGGCAAGCTCGAGAGCATGTATTGGGTTCGCGATGTCGAGCGTGGTGGCGGCGCTTTCGTGGCATATCGCACATTCGTCCTCTCGGAGGTGCGCGAGCCTTCCTCGCCTGTGGAGTTGTGCGTCCTTCCGCCGCTCAACGCACGGCTCGAGGCCAAAAATTGGGCGTGCAGAGACGGGAACCAGAACGGAGAGGGCGCTTAATGGATGCATTATGGCACCCGCTGCCGTCCCGGCGACACGTCGGAGCTTGCGGTGGGGAAGGAGCGGAAGAAGGAAGATGAGGAATTCCTGGCCCCAAACGATAACTGATCAGCGGATATGTCCACGGAGAAGTGTGTGTGTGAACGCTGGCAATACCGTAAATGCGTGCCACACCATCTGGCGGTTCATAAACTCGTAGCTGACGTTGCGCCGCACAAGTCTTCGGGACGGGACGAGTCGCATGCCCAACAATCGATCCGCCGTGGTACGGTATCTGCACAAATCGGTATCAGCCCACGCTGTGACAAGATAAACGTCGTGGCCAAGTTGCGAGTTGTGCTTACCGCCCATCCCAAAGGAACGCAACGAAGCTCACCAGGGCGACCGCGGCGTGGGTAGTCTCCAACGTAGTCATCAGCACCCAAGCCTTCCTTCGGCGATCCGAGCTTGGGGCATCAGGCCAGGCTTTAGATAGGGCGTGCCCACGTAAACGACTGTGTATGTAGGGCAAGACGATCGTCAAAGCTCCATGAACGAGAAGAGCCTTCCGGGGTAATCTAGACGCTTCGGGCCCCGGGGGGGCGCGGTGAATTTTTTGAATGCAAGAAGCTACCCCAGGGGCAAGAAGTCGCACGCACAAACACCGCAGCCATCAATAGCTGGGATGGTATACTTGAGGTCCTGTAGTTTGGCACCGTAGGATGCGCCCGTCGCCCAGACGGAGAGCCTGTATAGCGTCAGCTGTATAAACAAAGAAAGCTCCGGCTCAAAGCGGGACTTGAGAGTAGACTGAAAGGCACAGGCGCGGGTGCATAGATGGATCAGAACGTGTAACACTCTCTGGTGAGTGGGAAAAAAGGCGCACGTCGACCAGGCCGAGGGCCTTGCTGAGAGGATCGCGGAGGAGATTGACAAGCTCGACGTCGAGTAATTCTGCGTCGAGCTGCCCGACGCGCAGGATACGGGATGCGGGCGAGCGAGTGCTCGCCAAAAATTGCTCGGCATGACTGAGAGTTGGCTGAGCTCGGTCCCACAACTGTTGCCACGACGTGGGTCGGCTCATGGAGTGTGGGTCGCCGTTGAAGAGAATGCAATATCAAGATGCTCTCACGTGGAACTGCTGTACTCTCGGACATGCGCGCGTCCCCACCAGCTCCCCGACGTCATCCCCCCTCCACACTACGCGCTCACATAATCTCATACATCAAAGTGCCTGTCTCTCAACGTAACTCCGAGACTAATAATATGTGTAGTGCTTTCGACGATCTCATTGTAATTGCAAACTAGAGAGGAAAACGCATACAATTGCATGTCGGAAGCTTAGGTGTACATAGTCATCACGGGCATCGTCCCATCGGAGACGCCGAGGGGAAAGCATGTCACAAGCCACGCATTGCCCAACTTAGTGCGCCCTCCTGCTCTCCTGAATGATGGTGCTAAGCTCCTCCAACTTGCGTTTCGAACGAAGTAAAGTTCCAAGCTGCACCACGATGGCCTCATCAACATGACGGTCGCAATAACCACGCGCTAAGAAGCACATACCCGCTTTTTGGTGAGTTTCCGTGCCTTTTTGTCCTGCAGGTGCCAGACCAGAGCAAAACAAGTCAGCAGAGGAGTACCACTTGGCTTCTCAGCGTGAGCGCGCACCTTTGAGTTCCTCAACAACTCCATGACACGGCGTTCATACGCTGAGAAACCAGCAACTTCCCGGACAATGGACCGGACGAGCTTTGTCTTTGCCGACAGAATGCCCTTGCGCTGGCTCGGGCGTGCAGCCTTGGGAATCGGGGTAGTGGAATGACCATGTTTGAGGCCGCGGCGGGTGTCTGCGATAGGACACACGCGTCGCTCGATTTCAATGTTCTCGAAATGTGGTATACTCTACTCACCGTTCCGTGTCATCTTTTCTATCTTGAAGGACTTGGCTCGAATGATACCAGCGATTTGTCAGGTCACGGGAAATGTGAGTGGCTTTGAACTGTACAGTTGGACTATCTCATGTTCTCACGCTTCAATTGCAAATTGAATTGAACCTTTTACATGTCGATCGTGACCATGAAATGATGATGGTATCGGATGAAAGTAGCTCATTGTATTGTAGTTAACAAAATCGCCCCTTTAAACTGCTATTAACTGGCCCACTACTGGTCCCAGTGAGGTTGCCCCGCGAGTAGAGAGGATCGAGCCTGTTGTCATTGCTTGAACTAACGGCTGATCAGTTGGTTCATTTGGGTTACCCGTACCACGACGTCGGCTTCCTCGGGCAGCTGTCGCCCTTGATTCTTCTTCCTCTTCCTCGTCTTCATCGTCGTCGTCATCGTCGTCATCTGCGTGATCCTGTGCAGGTTGTGAGTGGTTCCACGGAGGCATCGCAGAAAACATATGACGTACGGGATCGAAATCCTCCATGCGTCGATCCTCCTCAGCTTCCCCATCAATTCCATCGTCATACTGATCCTCTTCGTCGTCTATCCACCGACCTCTCCAATCAACTTCGTCTAACTCCTCGGGCGACTCTGGTCGTAATCGCATCCATTGCATTCTGGGACCAGATTTTGCCCTCTCGCTGACTTTGAAGCCGTAAATCCGCGGGACATACACTTTCCCGGCTGCACGTTTTTGCCCGCCATGCGGGTTGGGATTGACGAATGGCGCCTGCTGAGAAGAGTTACTCCCCGTCACGCTGCGGGGTGACCGAGAGGGTGACAGAGAACCAGACTGCTTCCAGAATGGTGCAGGCATAAGTTCTCGATAGGTCTGGAAGAAAAGATGGGCGAATGTAGTGCCAAAGAAAGCGCCTAGTTGAGAGCGAACCCATCAGAAAACAATGCACATGATGTAGGCGGAAGGTGACACACCGTCGACGCCCTGGAATCGACTACTTGCGGGTACGTAGATGTCATTGCAGTTGGGACAAAATAATTTCACAGTATCCAGCCCTGGAAGATCTGACCGCCCACAAGGAACGACATTGCAGCCCATACAAAACACGCGCGGACACGAGCCAAAAACACCCGCTTCATACTTTTCCGCCTAGAAAAGTGTAGTGTTCATATGGCGATCATGATTTGTGGAGGCTCACTGACCATCGCGTGGAGTCCTGCTCTCGTAAGCACGTAGCGTTGGTGTACAAGCCCATACAACAATTCTGCTGATGCTTCGACAATCGAAACATCAGGGATCCTGGCCGAGTCTTCATCTACGACGTACTTTCAGGAGACTGGACCCATTTCAAGCACTCGTGTAAACACGCACCAGGCTCGACATCCAAAACCATTTCCATAGCTTCTTTCCAAAAAGGAACCATAGCATTGAGCCCAGTTAGATTAAAATCATCCTCGATAAAATCCTCGGCAACCTCGCAAAAGTAATCGTGGCCAGGTAAAGAACAAAACCAGCTAATCCATGTCAAGGAAGACGTAGGGGTTGACGACGCTGGTGAAACGCGACAAGTGTGGTGCCAGTTGGATTGTGACATAACATGATATATGGTCGGTAGGATGAAGGGAAGGGAGACTCGACATGAATACACCACGCCAGTGGGAAAGGGTTACACACGCACTGTAGCCCTCCTGTTCTTCGGCCTCTTCCATTACTTCATCGCCTTCGCCAGTGGCACTCAGCAACTCATCCTCGGGAACTTCAGGCTGGTTTGTGTCTATGGGTGCTTGCTGTTGAGGTCGGCGAGACATGATGAAGAGAGGGAGAAGACGGGAATTATGTTCCGCTACTCGTGGGTCGTTACACCTGTAGGGTGAGGAGGCCTTTGGCCGTTGGGCACACAACAGAACCCAATTCGCACTCCGACCAATCAGTGATATCGTCACGGTTTGATAATTTTATAAACACGTTGCTCTCCCTCCAAAACGTGAATTTATCACACAAATCATTTAAGCGCCAGTAAACATACAACGAGCACCTGCACTAGCGTTGCCTGTCCAAATTGTTGACCCCAGAATTACAACCATAAGAACTTGCCCCATCACAATTGAGACCGTTCCATACAACCACCGCTTCCAAACTACCAGAGCGCTCAATTCAGCCGCAAATGTGCTCACTGTTGTGAGGCATCCGCAGTAACCATCCGCCAACCCCTGTAATATCGAGCACGCACCAGGAGATACGGGGTGTGACAACCCTTGGAGGACGTGGAACAAGGCGAGCAATGACGTGCCAAGCTCGTTGGCCACGAGCGTGCCGATGGGAAGTAGCTTCATGCGCGCGTTCAGTAAGACGGAGAGCACGTAGCGCGTGAGAGTGCCGGGAAAGCTAAAGAGGAGTGCTGCGGTTGCTTGGTGGCGGAAGGAGGCAGAAAGACGAAAGTACGCCGGGAACGTTGCGAAGTACAATAGGACGGAGACCAAGGAGATCGCGCGCCGCAATGCGACAGATGGCGGGTGCACCTTTGGGATGACTGACGCGAGCGACGTGCCAATGTGAACCCCGAATGATAGAGATGCCAAGGATATCGACAAGGTAAAGAAGATTTTCGTGCATCCGTCAACTACCTGGTTCGAGACCATGAGCCTCTCTAGGAGTCGATCAGAGATATATACGGAACAGACATCTCGCAGCCCATTTCGATGAAACTGTCCTTCGTTGATCCAAGAATAGAAGATGTCCAATTGCCATCCGGAGAAAGTTGTGAGAGAGCCACAGAAGCCTAGATACTTTAAATCAGACTGGGATGGGATTGGGATGCTCAGAAGCCGACATACCCGTTGTGATCGCTGTGTAGAGAGGGCCGTAACTTCTTGGAGAAGTAAGCAAAGCCCTGGGAAGTAGATGGAAAGTCTCACTAGCTGCTGATGGTGTCCTTGAGAGGGAGCGCCAATCCCATGATGAAGCACCCTAACGCTTGCGGGTACGCTAGAGGAAAGATGCTATTCCCATCGTAGATGGCAAGTGCCTGCAACCCCAGCCTTGCGAGGGCGCCCAAGACGGATGCTGGCATGAGCAGCGCAATCACCGCTGGCGAAAATGGGTGGTAGGTTTTTGGAGGGCGCGCGGGTGGTCGGTCAATGCCTGTCAGTGATCCGGTATCTTCTGCGCCCACGGCAGTATAAGACTCTTGCGCGGGGGTGTCGTCGCGGCCGGGTGCATTCTGTCCACGCGTAGAGGGGTGCCTTGATACGTCCTTTTCGCAGAGAGAGCTGGAGGGCAGCTGCCGTGACATTTTTGGTGCCCACTATGCACGTCGGTTCCGAACGCCATTCCAATTAGGTTACGGCACTTCTGCGTGCTAACCCACGCGCGACATGTTGGATCCAGTTCTCACTGTCATAATTCTATTCACATCTACCTTTGTTGCAGTCATGGTTTGGCCAATGTCCTCTCGTTCTCGCTGGGATCCTCGTGGCCGTGTACGTACTTTTCGCGCCAAATCAACTTGAAACCCCACTAACAAAGGTAGCTTTAGCACTGCTACATCACTGGAGGTTCGAGTGGTCTTGGCCTGGCACTGGCTATCCTTCTTACGAAGAGAGGTGCGGACGTGTCAATCGTTGCACGGAACGAGGAAATTCTCCAAAAGGCTCTAGCGCAGCTCGAGGTACCCGACCTCTTTAGGAATACACCTTGCTCAAAAACACTCACACACATTCTTCCATAGGCCTCACGAGTCAATCCTAACCAAATCCTGAAATCGTATTCGTTCTCTTTGGGCACACAAGAGGCCGCAGCCGACGCGCTGGAAGCTGCCTGTGTGCCGCATGGGGGTCAAACTCCTGATGCCGTCTTCCTCTGCGCCGGCAAGTCGACGCCTGGATTCTTCATCGAGCAGACAGAGGAGTCCATGCGGAAGGGCATGGATGATACCTACTGGCTTGCGGCTTGGTCCGCTATGGTTTGTAATCCAGTCAAGCTTGCCTTATAATGTGGCGTGACTTGTCAGTTGTCAGGTCGCCTCCAGGCGGATGGTGCGCACGCATACCAAGGGAAAGATCATCTTCGTCTCCTCCATCCTGGGCTACTTTGGTATGATAGGCTATTCCACATACTCTCCGGGCAAACATGCCATCCGCGGTGCGGCTCTTTGCGGGTCAAGCATCCCATTTCATTCACATTGACAAACGTCTGTGTAGGGCTGGCCGAGACGCTGCGTCAAGAGCTCTTGCTCTATTCAATCGGCGTTCAGATTTATATGCCTGTGACAATGTACAGCCCTGGATACGAGGAAGAGAACAAGACCAAGCCCGAGTTAGTCCTCAAGATAGAGGAGTCTGATTCTGGCCTCACTCCAGAAAAGGCCGCAGAGGGGCTGTACGAAGGTGCTACGCTTGTCACACCCTCATTCAATGGTAAGACTAAATTCGTGTACGCAGGTATGCAGAAGGGCGAATTCCACATTACGGATACTTTCATCGCAAACTTGTTTCGAGCGAGCACCCGCGGAGCATCCCCATTCGGATCAAACGTTCTCAAGGACCTCGTTTTTGGCCTCATCGGCACGGTGCGTGTCGCGCACCCCATGAATGAGTGCAGTCCTGACATGAAATGAGTAGATTGGTCTTACGCTGTGGCGGAGAGATGTGGACAAGCAGGTGGTAGGTCACAGCAGGGCACACACAGAATATCTTGCGTCGAAGGATATATTGGCGACGGAATGACGTTTTCCCATACGTATGCTTTCATAGGGGACCCAGAGTCAGTAAAGATACCAGGAAGAGGTGCTATAATCTAGTACAAGTATGTACCACGAACTCCTGAGCTTGTGAGGGAGTGGGAAAGTTGTTCGAAGGAAGCGAAGCTCTGAGATCAGTGGCATGACTGAAAACAAGCATTATATCCCTCTGAAATTTTTAATCTTGGTCTTCCCCATTAGGTAACACGACGTCGAGAGCGTGAATGGCTGCCTTGGTTTGCAGAGACCGTGATGAATGTAAGATGTAAGATTTGAAAGGCGTGAGAAGAGCAGTTATGGGATGGAATTTAGGGCCGGCCGTGTAAATGCGGCTACTTAACACTACTGTAGTTTGGGGGCCGGGGCATCTCAGTTTGTCGGGGGCAGAACTTATGCCGCGCTCCAGCCCAGTGATATATGAGGTCGAGTAAGTATGCGGGGAAGTAGTCCCGTAAAAACTAAAAAGGACGAAGTAATCAAGTACCTAGTACTACTATACCCGCACTCAGGCGTGGCACGAGAACTGAGGCAACTACAGGACTACTTGTGGTGTATAACGCTTTCCTTTCCTGAACCTAGGTGCGAGACCCAAGTAGATTTCTACGCATGAGTTTGTGATTTCCTTTAGTTTTTTTGTTACCGGACGCGCTGTACGGCACACTGGCACTGGCATCATATGTCAATTTGTTAATCACATTTCATCTTCAACAGCACACACCCATGCCGCGTCCCCTATCAGTCCTACCCCCAGTCTATTATGCCATATTTTGCGTATATGAGCCCATCTTGACCACGATGGGCTTCGTCGGCACACTGCTAGATCCGATAAAGGTACCGTACTGGTCTCCTAGACGATCCTGGACTCCTCCGCCTTATGTGTTTTTGGTTCTTTCAGACACACAACCTGCAGGCTCCTTGGCCTCCTAACAATCCACCACCGAAACGTCTACCTCTCGCGACAACGGTCACGGTCGTGCAACTTGCCCATGTCTGTGGCCTTCTCGGCCTTATCAACATCTTCGTTCTCGGCGCCGCGCGCCGGTATCTCTCGGCTCAGCCCGCGCTACAGGAGAAAATCGTCGGTGCCCTTCTCACGCCACTCCTCATTGCCGACGTCCTCCATCTCGTTCTTACATTTTGGGCCCTCGGGGATACGCGCTGGAACTTCTCAGAGTGGAGCGGGATGCTCTGGATGACGTATATTCTGGGCGTCTCTTTATTGATCCCGCGCGTTGCTTGGCACCTAGGTATAGGGAGATATATGGAAGCGAGGGATGGGGAACGGAATCGGAAAGGGCTCGGTGCAAACGTTGCCCTCCCTGGGCGCATGTGAATCGTACACCACAACGAATTTGTATACTAATATAGATTGGACCGGTATGAATCACCACTACCTTGGTCGTCACCCATTTAGGAATGAATAACAGGTTTGGATACAGTTGAACACTGACATCTCAAATCGTGCGTTTTTCCCGGCTTCAAAGCAGAACCCACTTAGTGGAAAAGAAAGAAAACCCCGTGGAACGTTTGCGCCTCCCAGATGTATCGCGTAAGTTGGCCACGCAAAGTGGCTTATAGATGTGGTTCGAGCACCGTTCTCATAACTGTCGAGACAGCGCCTATCTGTGCATTGAAAGAAAAAAAAACAAGCACGTCCAACCTTTCATTTATCACAGCGTCGTCATTTTGGTTCTTGTGTCTCAGGTGTATGTACGCGCCATGTCATGCGGGTAAATTGCCTCTATATATATAGCTTCAACATTGCCCTGTCAGCTGAATCGTGCCAACATGCCCTGCGAAGAGAACGGATGTCAGCATGCATAACTCCATGAACACATCCACCGCTGAAAGATCAACCTCATATTAGATCAAGACAACTTCACTGGAATCCACAGCCTCCCTAAGAGACACAACAGGGTTCCCTCCAACCACCTGTATAATCACTGGAAACCAATGGGGTGAAACCACTCACCGAGTCGAACAACGCGAGCCAAGGAGCTCATTTCCGCTTCTGCTTTGACACAGATACGGGTGCTGCAACAGGCTCGCCTCTAGTAAGTGAAGAGCCAGGCGGTCCAACAGACTGTTGTGATGCTGCAGCGAGTCCCTGCAGATTGGACCTTCGCTTTTCCCAGTAATCAAACACCCAAGACTGTAAAAGACCAAAGGTGGCGGACGAGAGCCAATACAGCACGACGCTCTAGAAGGGCCGCGCCACGAAAGTCAGCATGGAAACGAATGGCGCGAAAAAAAAATAAAAATGGGTGCGCACCCCGGGTACGACAGCGCCGACCAATATCCTTCCAACCGACAGCAGTCTGAGACCGGACTGCACGATCTTCCGCGGCTCCAAAACGACGTGTCCCTGCGCGCGCTTCTCCGCGATCTGCTTCTGCTCGAGCTCGTCCCGCTCCTTCGCCACGGCGCTGACGAACCAGCGCGAGGACTCGACGTTCGCGAGCGTGACCATGCCCAGGGCGATCGGCAGCGTCGCGGTCGGGTCGGCGTGCGCGAGCGAGGTGAGCGTCAGGAAGGACTCGGAGTCGAACGCGGTCGGCGGCTGGGAGAGGCGCGAGAGGAACATGGAGGAGCCCACGAAGAGCGGGAGCTGCGTGAGCGGCGGGACGAGCATCGTTAGCCAGGGGCGACAGCGGTGCTCAGCAAAGAGCGCGTTGCGCCGCGCGGTCATCTGAAACCATTAAAAAAACGGTGCAGAGGTTGGTACGGATAGAGTAAGTGGTGTGGAGTGGATGGTGAACGCACAGCTTTTTTGACACGTTCGCTGTACATCCGGCGAAGCTCCTCCTTCGTCCCGCGAGCCTGCTCCACGCGCATTTCGTGTAGGACCTGCTGCTGCACGAGAGGTCTTGCTTCTTGCAGAGCGGGTAAGACAAGGTCCTCCACTCGCCATTGTCTTCTCTTAGCCTGCCACCTGTCAAGTTGTCAAGATAACCCGACATAGCCATAAAGGGCGCACCCAAACGGTGAATGGGACGGTGAATGCAAGACGAGATACAACGGTAAGTAAGATGATGGTTGACGAGTAAGGCGAGAATGACGGAGGCCACGGAAGGGCTAGTGCAAAGTCCAGAAACCCGTCCTGGATCGCAGAGGTGAATCGGCGCTTTCCCAGTATGTCAACATGGCCCTCCGCCAGTGAGAATGGTCGAGATCTTGTGAATCGCGCTGCATGTCTTCGCGCGAACATGGACGCGTGTGAATATTAGTAGCGCAACTCCCGCGCCTGCTTCTATGGGCTCCAGGATCGATTGATGAGTAAAACGAGCCGTTTGTCTCAATGGCGCACACACTGCGAGTTGGGGGCACAGATACAGGTTGCGAAAAGGGATAAAAAATCATGGTGTACGGCAGTAATCATATCTCCGCATAATAGTGATAGCGAGTAAGGTCTACTTCATAGTGGCATAACCATCTCGCTTAGCTCACTAAAAGACGAGTTGATGGGGGTATTCGCCCTTAGAAAGCCCCCAGCTCGCCTTGAGATACTTCGTAAGGTACTCCGTCTTCTTCACCGCAGCAAGTACCACCCTATCAACCTCCCGCTGATCGGCTGCCTTAGAATCAGGGAAAGGTTCCTTCTCCTTTGGTTGACCATCTGCGAAAAACTCGTCCTCTGCTGATCGTGTGCGTTTCTTTTCTGACTTGGAAAAGTAGGAATCGTTGACCTTCGCATCAACCTGTATCGACCATCCCCTGTCAGCCCTACAACAAAAGAAGCAAGGTCAAATACGCACTTTGAAATCACCGAGATCGATGCTGGTCGAGGTCGCGATGACATACGCCTGATTAACTCGACGGAGGGGTACGCCATTGATTTTGTAAGGGCCGGTGACAAGCAACAACCCGCTCTCCAGCTGCTTCAAATACACAACCCGCTTTCCCCGGAACCGTCCCGCGAGAAGAATCAACACGGTGCCAGGCGTGATAGAATCGCGCAGTTTCGTGGGTTTGGCAGTCTTGCGAGATTGCTTGGGCTTGCGAACGTCCTCTGCGGGGTAGAAGCGCGGTGCCTTCGACGTAGGGACGAGGCGTGTCCCGCTGTTTTTCTCGCCGCCGACCTGCACCTCCTTGGTTGGTGCCGTCTCTGGTTTGGCCGGCGCGGTACCCGTTTTCCTGCCCTTGTAGAGCTGGCGCCGTGCGTACACCTGCGAACGCGAAAGGCGGCCGATTCCCGGGACGAGTTCTTTGCGGGCCATCTGTGTATCCGCACCAAGCGAGTCAGTGAATATATGGGTATACAAGTAAGGGTGCATCGCAGATGTCGTCCAACCATCCACCACCAAAATCACTGTCAGATCGAACCTGAACCGTTCAGGTATACGATTTTCCATCCAAAGGCCCAAAGTACATGAAAGATAAGAGAGATTCGCTCACAATATCGATGTGTTGAGGTCGCTGTCGGAGGTGGTTTCGTACACTGTCTGCTTACAGTTGCGACCCGGCGGAGGTTGCCGACGACGATATTGGAATGACATGCACGTGACAACTAATCCCGAATTACTTCACATTTCACGACTCGGCACTTTGTACTGTACTGTAGTGGTCTAGCTTTTAATACTCGACTTAACCTTTAGATGGGTATCATAGGTTGCTCAATCTCGAGTGTCCAGGACGAAATGAACGTAGAACATACCCAAGGCGAGTGAACTTGACGAAATCTCTGTCACACCTTTTAACGGCTGACTTCAGATGATCGGCTCGTCGCGTTCTTCGATATAGATAATACCCTCTATTCTGCAAGCTCCCAGATCGCACAGGCGATGGGTGTTCGAATTCACGGTAAGTTGGAGTTGGTTACAACCTGGCCGCTGATTCGACATGAACGTGTCTCTAGCCTACATGGCATCTCTCGGCCTCTCCGACGAGGAGGCTTCTGAGCTAAAATCTCACTATTATACTCAATACGGCCTCACCGTACGTGGCCTTCGGCGCCACTATGGCGTAGGTAACGCTATCCTTCGCTTTTTCTGGCTGTCAAAAGACAGCTTTGACCTTGGATTTTGTAGATCCGCTAGATTTTGATGAAAAGTGTGACGGCTCGCTCCCTCTTGAAGAAATGCTCGAGCCTAACCCACACATGCGGCAGCTGTTGGTGGATATCGACCGCTCCAAGTGCCGTGTATGGGCCTTGACGAACGCATATCGGACCGTGCGTCCATTTTCCACGTTGCGCAGGCCAACGCAGTACGTCTAACGGAATGTGCGTGTCCGGAAGCATGCAGAGCGCGTGCTGAACATTCTGGGTCTGCGCGACCAAATCGAGGGTCTCGTATTCTGTGATTACCAAGAGGAAGACTTTACGTGTAAGCCTGAGGCTGCGTTCTACCGTAAGGTCTGCTCCTTCGTTCTCAAGTGCTTCATACACCGGTCTGACGAACCTTGCGGTCAGGCTATGCAACAAGCGGGAGTGAAGGATCTCCGCAAATGTCTCTTCGTTGATGACAGCCGTAGCAATGTTGAAGCCGCGAAACGTTTTGGGTGGACCCGCTGTGTGCACTTCCGAGAGGTTGAACCTGCCACTGTCGAAGCATTGACTGCAAATTACATGGCTGGAAATCAGGAGGAGGAGCCCTCCAGCGAGGACGGGATACCCGTAATAGAAGACTTGCAGCAGCTGAGAGAGGTGTGGCCAGACATCTTTATCCAGCTTGAGGACTAGGCTCTCGTGGCGCGATTGTACCAGGAGTGGTGTGATGTATTCAAGATATAAGTACAGTTACAAAGATGTAGTATACCAGTACATTCTAAGATGTGTAGAAATTGATTTGCGACAGCTAAAACAGGGTAACAGACACGACTTGTGCTGACTGAGTGGCCTCGAGGATGACGCCGTCAAAGCCCAACAACCCTATACAACGCTGAATCATCCGCTTAGTCACAACGGAAACATACTCACTTGTCGTCGAGTTCGGTAATGTCAACATTTCTTCATCGTCTGTGCGGTCGTAAAGCATGGATGGGGGTGTTTCACCTGGGTTGAGGAAGTGGCTAATACGGTCAGCCTTGGAAAAAAAACATGGTTTAGTCTCAGATGGACCCGAACTGAGACCAGGTACATACTCTCTCATCAAATTTGACCCTGGGTGGCGTATCTGCTCAAAATATTTGATTTTCGACAATGAGCCGATGGCAACCGAGACATACCATCCTCATCGTCCTCGGGTCGACCTTCAATCTGCCAAGGGCATCGCTTGTACCGCTGGAAGAGGGGTGTGCCGGGCTATATTGGAGGTGAGGCAATGGAAGAGACGGAAAGGGGGGGCACTTACGACATTGGAATGGAGAATGATCTTCTTCACCACATGCGTGTGATCAGAAATAAGGAAATCTATGCCGTGTTGAAAGTAGTTGTAAAAATCTGGCGAATTATATTGAGTTTCAAGACGGCGAGAAAGATTAGCGCGTGAAGCACAGGAGGGTTCCGAACTTTCGTCATCGTTATGACTGCGCGCGTGGATAGCCATACGATCGTCCTCCTTATAGAAAGTGCGCAGCGAAGGGCCCAAGTCGGAAAGCAGGTCCTGTGCAGTGGTCACACCCAAACGGACATGTACAGGTGGAGAAGACGTTGGGTAGAAACGAAGGACAACACCGTCGTGCACCTAGGCGCATTCAATATCAGTCTTGGCCTGCAGTAGAGAAGGGTAGATAGAGCTGACCTTTGCGATGGCCTCTGCGAGCTCACCATACATGATGGGTGATACCGTGACCTCGCTGAGAGCATCTATGTCTCCACCAGAAGGTTCTATCTGAGTGATTAGTAGACGGACGACTTCCTGGGAGCGGTCCTCGTGATCCTTGGCTTTGTCTCGTAGACTCTCGTCATCAAAGCAAAAGCGCACACCAGGGTAACGCAAGTCCTCGCCGGGATAGGTTGGACCAAAAGCCAGATTTACGTTGACGCGACGGAGATCTTTATCGGGAGAGGAAAGAACATTACCCTTGTACCTGAGGGTAAGTGGGGGGTTGGGATCACGAAGGCGTCTGACAGCAATAGTGTGGAGACGCTGATGTGTTCCGGAGAAAAGGAAATCAAAATGAGGCCTTATGTGAAGGATTACAGGGGTGGTTGATGAGTCAGGGTCGTATTGAACATCGACTTGAGGAAAGGTATGCTTATGAGTTCGTAAGAGATCGAGTATGGTCCATAGAGAGGCGCCTAGAAATTATCAGCGACGAGGCTAGTAAGGGATATAATCTGACCTAGTTTAAAGATACCAAGGCCATGACCAGGCCGTATGTCGACGTCGAGTGCGGAGAAGAGCATGTTATGAATTATAAATAGAAAAGTCAATGACAAATGAGAATCACGCCACACAGGCCCGGGTCGTGTGGTGCGGACACGGGCAAGCTCGGGGAGGGAGAAATAGAATAATAATCTGGCTCTGGCTCGGCCTTTTACTTTGGCCCACTCTCTTCCTCCCCTCATGCCTTCGGTCAGAGTCAGGAGACGCAATGCCTACGCCTCCATCCAGGACGAGGATAGACATCACCCTGAACAGGTGCACGACCAGTCCATCAGAGGTCGCCCTCGGGCCCTTTCTGAAACCAGTGGTGCCCCTCCTCCCGGTGGGCCCTCAGAATCAACACCACGGACCAACGACCCCTTACTCCCACCTGTCCCCCCTCATGACAACAGCCATTTATCGCCAAATCATCCCTCTGTCCGGAGGGATATGGGTAGGGTGAACCGTCTTGCACGCGCGAGTTCGTTCAGCTACAGATCGTTCTCCGCCGACGAGGATTCGAATATCTCTAACTCTCCCCCACCTGCCGTCGCTCGGTTGGGTAATATCCCTCCTCCTGGTGCAACAATATATGAGGGTACTTCAGCAGAGGTGGTCGTTCCTGGCCCACCCCACGGGCACTCTCATAAAGCCAGCCGAGTTCAAAGCGCGCTTTCGTCTTCTCCCAGTCGTGGTGGCCGCGAGTCGGACTCGGACTCGGACTACTCTGACGATGAGGATCGCATTATGGCGGACGACGAGTACCACCACGATGACGACGTCGTCGACCACCTTGATGTTATTGGTCCGCAGTCTCATATTTTATCCACCTTCAACTCCGTAACGTCACCTCTTTATAGACCCACAAGTTGCCACCGTCGCGGCACTCACCAATGCGGCCAACTCTATCCTCCTGTTCGTCTCCCCTTTCACATTAATTCAATCCCCCCGTTAATACGCTCTCCGACTTAGCCCACCGCTGTCTTTCTACTCTCGCAGACCTGTTGTCGTCCTTCCGCATAGCGAGCGAGACACAGACATAGAAGTAGATTCAGCTCACACTGCCAGCACAGATGAGCTTGATCGCCACGTCCATGACGTGCTCAAACGCAGAAAAACATACAGGCGTGTTTTGAAAGGCGTGTGGACTTTCCTGAAAACTCGTGAGTTGAACGTCTAGCCCTGATTTATTCGACTCACCCGATCTGATTTTTATCTAGCCTTAGGCGTTAGTTGTTCTTTGTCTGGTTATGCCCCATTGTTGGAACTCACCGTTCGTGTTCGTAACACAGTTCGCGTTCGGCCTCTATGGGTTCCTCGTTGGTAAGTGATCTCGAGTGGTATCGTTGTTGACCTGCTTAGATGCCGTGCTCAGTCTTTTGGGGCACTGCAATTGTGCTCTTCCTGGCCAAGTGGATCAACCTGCACAACCAAACGACTCAGGACTTCTGGGTTGAAATTAGCGCGCAGATCGAGAATGGTGGGTCTGTCGTTGTCGTGATTCTATTGCAGCACTCACCTCAAATCGACAGGCTTGTTTTGTCTCACTGGGATTGGTCTCATCCCCTGGCGCGTTATTGACACGTATCGTACGTTTTTTACACCGTTTCCCCCTCTTTTAATCCTAAGGTGGATTGCAGGGATGTTCAAAATCTGGTATTACAAACGCCGGACTCGGAAGCTTCGCAAAAAAGCAGGGCTTCCTGAACTGTACGATAAAGACGACCTGCCAGATCCGATGTTCGATCCAAACTACGTGCATGTTTTGACTGACAAAGAAGAGTACGAATTGCATCATCGTAGGTCCTTTTACTTTTGCGCACTATGGTTTCCCCTACCTTTTATCAGAGCAGAAGAAGTTTATGAAGTCTCAAACATGGTATCGGCCCCACGGAACTGAAACACATAGGGTGAGCGATCCGCACTTGGTACGTGTGTATCTGTCTGACATAGACTTGTAGGCATTTCCTATCAAGTTCGTTAAATCCATTGGTACCTGAGCGCCGCTGTTGACTTACGCTATCGTAGTACCGCCCTATGGATTTGCCTGTTGAATGACGGGAACTCGATTTTCCAGGTAAGATTGACTGGGTGATTTTCTTGTGTCGATACTGACCTAACATGCAGTGTGTGCTGGCTGGTTGTATGTGGTCTATGAATCGCTTCGTTCGCCCCGCTTGGACGACCGGCCTCCTCATACCAGCAGCCTTCAGCTGCGGTATCGCCTCTGGCATCCTCATCTGGCGAGGTGGCAAAAGGACGAAGCGCACCGAACGTGTTGAAGAGCGCTTGCGCCGCGTGCTCGAGATGGAAGAGGCACAACATCCCGTCCCTCCCGATGGCATAATGGCGAGGCTGCAAGACGCCATCAGCCGCTACGGTGTGGGAAACAAAGAACACGGGTCCGGCGAGAGGGGCACCTCGCCAGACGAAAAACGTGTGGAACACCATCGCGACACCACGAATAGAACTACGAGCCGGGCTGATCATGACAGCACCCTCAATTCATCAGTTCATTCGCCTGCCATCAAGATCGAGGAAGAGATGATCGTTCCCCCTCGTGGCTGAGATTACGGTATAACGGCATTGGCACGTTTTTCACAACCTTTGCTCTAATATTTCACGTGTTGTAACGCGCAGTACCTTGTTTACTTTTTCGTGTAGCGGACAGACGTTGACATCGTCTCTCCCCATTCCTCCTTCACCACACCTATCACGATATATGTCTTATTACGCAGATTTATTGAATGGATTGCTTGGATGGATAGTTTGACGGGGATTGTTGAAATCCGTAAAGATACATGACTCCTGTTTGCTCTCAATGACTACACCTCTTCTCGACCAGCCCTTATCCGTTTCCAGCAGTGCGCCAGTGAACTTCCATAAAAAGATCTCGCTACAACATTGGTGGTACGCGTAACCATCAGATGGACGCTGTTGAAGCGTGGGTAGACCATCGTTCACGCGTATTGCTGACGTGCCCAGCGCGCAGCCGAGACAACGTTCTTGAGCGACGCCTCGGTCTCCTTCCAGCCACGGGTCTTGAGCCCGCAATCCTGAAAGTAAGGTAAATCAATCAAACCGTGGGGCCACGAGACAGGTGATAACGCACAGGGTTAACAAAAAGGAGAGAGTCGGGGAGGATTTCGAGCATCGATTTGATGCGATCACGGATTTCCTGATCACCGGGAACGCGCGGAGAATGGATGTCGTATACACCAGGCCCAATGTTATTCGAGTATCCGTAGTGTCTGAAAGTAGTGAGCAGCTTCATGTCACTCTTCGAGGCTTCGATAGAGATGACGTCTGCATCCAAGCGCTGGATTGACGGGAAAATGTCGTCGAAGTCCGAATAGCAGAAGTGAGAGTGAGTCTGCAAAGCATCGCTCACACCCGCAGTTGCCAACTTGAACGAATCAACTGCCCATTTGAGATAGCCATCCCAGTCTGCACGGCGGAGCGGCAAACCCTCACGGATAGCTGGTTCATCCACCTGGACGGCATGAATCCCTGCCTTTTCGAGGTCAACGACCTCGTCACGGAGAGCCAGCGCAAGCTGCTTCGACTGGAGCTCGCGGGACACGTCGGCACGGGGGAAAGACCAGTTGAGAATTGTAACAGGACCGGTGAGCATACCCTTCATGGGGTGTTTGGTCACGCTCTGGGCATAGCTGCTCCACTTAACGGTGATCGGGCCAGGGCGCGAGACATCCGATACGACGATGGGTGGGCGAACATAGCGAGATCCGTAACTCTGTACCCAACCGTTCTGTGTGAAGACGAAACCGTTGAGCTGCTCTCCGAAGTATTGAACCATGTCGTTGCGCTCCGGCTCGCCATGGACGAGAAGGTCAAGGCCAACCGTTTCCTGGAAGCGGACGACGCTTTCGATCTCTTTTTTGAGGAACTCCTCGTATTGGGCCTCCGTAATTTCCCCCTTGGTGAACTTGGCACGGGCGTTGCGGATTTCCTTGGTCTGGGGGAAGGAGCCGATAGTGGTGGTGGGAAACTTGGGAAGCTCGATGTGCTTCTTTTGGACCTCCTTGCGAACAGCGAACGGACTCTTACGTTCGAGCATGTCGGGAGTGATTGCGGCAACCCGCTTGCGGACGGCATCATCAGATGTCCGCTCGAACTCACGACGCTTTGCGATGGACTCTTCATTGGCTTTGACCGCAGCGGAGATGTTCGCATCCTGGGAGCCCGACAGAACTTTCGCCAGGACTGCTACTTCCTCAGCTTTTTCAAGAGCGAACGACAACCAGTCCTTTTGCTCTGCGGTGAGCTTTTTCTCCGACGCGAGGGTGACAGGAATATGGAGAAGTGAGGAAGAGGTAGCCACAATAACGCGGTCTTGACCTAGCGCGTCAATGGCCTTCTGGCCGAGTCTGATGGCAGCTCGGAAATCGGTCTTCCAAATATTGCGGCCAGAGACGAGGCCCAGGGACAAGACGATGCTGGTGGGTCTTACGGCGGAAATAACCTCATCGAGTTGTCCAGGCGCACGGTCGAGGTCAATATGCAAACCAGCAATCGGTAGTTTGGCGACAAAATTCAAGTTGGAATCGAGGCGTCCGAAGTAGGTGGTGAGAAGGATTTTGGGAGCGACTGGGGAAAGCTCCGTGTAAGCACTGCTATACTCCTTCTCGTAGCCAGCTGCCCTATCGAGTACCAAAACGGGCTCGTCAAGTTGAACCCACTCGGCACCAGCTGACTTCAGGTCAGCGAGTAGTTGTCTGTAGACAGGGAGGAGTTTGGGAAGCAAAGAAAGAGGCTGGAAACCAGACCCGGCATCCTTAGACGCCTTGCCAAGAGCGAGGAAGGAAACGGGACCAAGAACTACGGGGCGAGTCTCAACACCGAGGGCTTGTGCTTCCTTGTATTCCTCAATAGCCTTGTTGAAGTTGAGCTTGAAATCCGTTTCTTCGGAAAATTCAGGCACGACAAAGTGGTAGTTTGAATCAAACCTTGGAGTAAAGATGAATGTCAAACGTGAATCACCTCTTGCGAACCTATGGACCTACCATTTCTTCATCTCAGAAGCAGGGACATCGACACCATCGGCCTGACGGCCACGACCCATGGCGAAATACACGTCAAGGGGTGTCAGACCCTGGCCAACATAACGCTTGGGAATGACGTTGAAAGCAGCCGAATGATCGAGCACGTGGTCGTAGAGAGAGAACTCGCCGCTGAGATCGATAGTTAGCCACGAGGCAGAACAAGACAAATGGACCGACCTGGGAACGTATTCGACACCCTTAACCTTCAGTGATGTCCAGTTACTCTTTTTTACATCGGCTGCAACCTGGGTGAGCTGGTCGGCGGTAATTTTACCAGCCCAGTACGATTCGACAGCTTTCTTTACTTCGCGATTAGCACCTGTCGAAACACCACGTTTAGATTAGAACGTCAAGGCCTTGAAGTTGGTGGAAACAGATGCGCACCGATACGGGGGAAACCCAGAACAGCGGACGCAACCATGATTTTGAGGGATGACAGGAAGAGAGGAAGAAAAAAAAAAGGGGGGGTTGAAGTTGGACGCTCGCAAAAATCGTTCGAGTAAATAGAAAGTGAACACGGGACTTGCCGTAACCGACGATCAGGTCACAATCGCATACAATCGCATCATGATAGACACCTAGCCCTAATGACGTATAGCTCAAGTCTAGTACTGCATGTATAAGACGTGTTTTATCTGCTCTGCATTGTATGACCGACAGCCACGAGAGGTCCGTCGTGTTTGTATAGGTCACTTCCACCCCGATCTAGATCGTGCCATGAATGGTCAGATTCACCTCGCGGTACCGATCCCCTCGATCAAGCCCTTGTTTTTCCCGAACCATCATGTCCGTGTCGGATAATAACATATCCTTCGTTCTCCAACGTGTCGGCGAGGTCTCCTACGATCGTCGTCTAATCCCGGAAAGTGTGCCCTTTCCATTCTCCGTTATGGTACCTCTCTCAAGCTCGTGGCAAACACAGTTCGCGATGACCAAGTCCTCGTCGAAGTGAAGAAAACGGGTAGGCCACCCCTTCTGTTTTGTTGTTGCCCATGCATTAATGCGCCTCCCACGCCAGGTATTTGTGGATCAGACGTACCGCCATTTGCAGCATGAGCGTCCACCATCTGGTTTACGAAGCACCTTTTTATATAGGTGCATTATCTCGTACACGGTCGCATTGGCGATTTCATAGTGGAGTCTCCGATGGTGCAGCAGGTGTTCTTAGACTAGTTTTCCTTCTGATGTCACAACCAAGGTCCTTGGCCATGAATCATCTGGCGTCGTATTCAAAGGTGAATTGCCTTGTCCACTCTCACCTGAAGGGATTGGAAAATTGCTGTTCGCCCACAGTTGGCGGCGGCGTCCGCAGTGTTAAACCTGGTGATCGCGTGGCTATGGAGCCCGGTGTTTTCTGCCGCAAATGTGAAGCTTGCAGAACAGGCCGATACCATGTATGTGGTGCAAATATATCTTTGTTTTTCCACACACGCCTCACAGTTTTAAAAGCTCTGTCCCGACATGGCGTTCGCAGCAACACCTCCTTACGATGGCACATTGACCAGGTATTACCGCCTGCCCGAAGACCTTGTGTACAGTCTTCCTGAGAATCTCTCGCTGGAGGACGGTGCTATGGTGCAATGAGCCCCGCCATCCTTCTCTGTTGGAACTGATTTTTTCCAGATAGAACCTCTTTCAGTCGGCGTTCACTCCGTCTTCACACAAGCAAAATTTCAGCCGGCTCAGTCAATTGTAGTCTTTGGTTGTGGACCCGTTGGGCTCCTCTGCATGGCTGTGGCGAAGGCCATTGGCGCATCCAGGATCATCGCCGTTGATATCGTGCAGAGTCGCCTAGACTTCGCCAATTCGTATGCAGCTACAGAAGTATTCAAACCTCCGCCACTTCAAGACGGTGAACCCAGTATAGTGTATTCTCGAAGATCGGCAGGTCTCTTGAAGGCCACTCTGGGTGTGGAAGATCGGGGTAGCAAGGCCATTGATGTTGTAATTGATGCTAGTGGTGCCGAAGTATCTATACAAACTGGTATCCTCATCGCAAAGGTTGGTGGGACATTTGTACAGGTAAGTTTGTACTTGCTTAATTGTTGTCGTCGACGTCTTTCTCACTCAACAACAGGTCGGCATGGGGACGCCAGAAATTGTCGTGCCCATCACCACTTTGCTCGCAAAGGAACTAGTCCTCAAGGGTTCTTTCCGCTATGGCGTACGCATTGCTCTTATGTTTTGCAGAGTAGCTAACATGCGGTAAAAGCCTGGAGATTATCGTCTTGCGATTGCTCTTGCTGCGCAGAAGAAGGTGGATTTGCGTCCACTTGTTACCCATCGGTATTCTTTCAAAGCTCGACCCCTGGTCATTCCGTGTCTAACTTTGACTAGCTTCAAATTCGAGGACGCCATCACTGCCTTCGACGCAACTAGGGAAGGCAAGTCGAAGGACGGCAGAAATCTCATTAAGGCGATCATTTCTGGCCCGGATGTGTCAATCAATGATGTTTGAACTTGTATGATTTAGGTGTTCAGAGGATCGAATTTGGGTCGTACTGTAGTGGTACCGCTTTCCCATCCCTGTCTATGTATACAGTATGTCGTAGCGGTCTGTTTCTCCGGGTGTCTTCCGCCCCGGGTATTCATACTGTAGTCAGCATCCCAACGCGTCGTCTGCAGACAGTTTGGGCCCAATTATGGACACATTTTTTCACAACTGCTTTTATCAGGCCAGCCAAATGATAATAATAATAATAGTCATGCCATTTCTTTTTTTTTTTAAGGTCTGGCTTTGTACAGACACTCTGATGACAATACACCAACTTGAACTATCAGAGTATACAACCCCAAGTAGTCCATGATCTGCTGACAATGATTAACAAATCAAGGATTATTACCTGGCATTGTGTGCTCTGATAGTTGATATATTGTCATTGTGAGCCATAGTACCAGCTTGGTACTATGGCTCAAGGGTATAGTTAGTTAACCTGAGTGAGGGAAATGAGATCCATCTTGGTTCTGGGAATTGTGGGGTGGTGATGATAACAATCATAACATTAGGCGGATCATGATATCGGAGGGTGGCCGTCACATGGGCACGTGCTCATTCAGCACACGCTTACGGTGCCACGGCAATCATTTCCACTTACGGTCAGAACCGTCAAGTTGAGTCCACAATTCCTTCCGTGTAGGGAAGAAGGCCATTACTACTAGCACTGAGAGTTGCCGAACTGTTTGTCTCCGACGGGATTTAAGTATAGTACCACTCACTCGCAAGACTCATCGCTACCCCGGGCCCTTTACCATCTTCTGCAAGGCAGTTTGAAGAGCCGTAAATTCCACGGGGCTCTGTGATGCCCTTCCTTACGCGAAACTGCTATTACCTTCGTGTCTCTTCTTCGTCGATCATACCGCTCTATGTGGGCTGGCCTTTACATCGTGCTTGTCATTATCTGAGAGACCGCACAAATTTTGTAGATCTATCTGGACAGCCAGCATGTCGACTGGATGTCCGACCGGGTACTTCATCAAGTCGTGGCCGATCTCAGGCCAAAGTGAGGGTATCAAGGTTGTCTACGCTGCTGCATGGGCTGACATCTTTACAGGATTATCCCCAAGCTAAGAGCAGAGTCTGATGCACATATGGGACCGGGACCTGTGCCAGCAAACGCGAAGAGAGGCACCGTGGATGTTCATCGAGGAGGTATGTACTTGCCTCGGAGGCCTTCCAAATATTCACAGATCTATCGAGACACGTATCAATTTGCTTATTTTTTACGTGAAACTGGACCCCATTCCGTTTTGACAAAGGTAAAGTTTCTATATGAACTCCCAGCAGTCTCATCGTATACGGTTAGACAAGAAACTTCGTGCTCGACACAGAGCCTCCGCTGCCGGCATCAAGTAGTACTACTAAGCAACAAATGGACAGGCAAAAGGGGAACTCTTCCAGAAAGTACCAACGTAGGCCGTCTCTCTCGTGGACAAAAAGACGCAAAACTCGAGGAAGCAAAACAACGGAGAGGAGTGAAGAAGACGAAGAAGAAGATGAGAACTACCACCCTAGCGATTCAGATCTTTTCGACGACCATGACCTGGAAGTGGATGAGGACGGTGATTTCGAGGCTGAAGAAGACCCACACGCCAGCACAACAAAAGGAACGCGCAGCACGACCGAGGTAAACGCGGAAGTTGATGTGAAGATGGAAGAAGACGAACAGCGTTCCCATACGACAGGAAAGTCGTCGCGTGTTGAAGGCGCGGGGTCCTCCTTGGAAATGGGAGACGACGACGAACCCAAACCCAAGCTTACCCTGGAGCTGAAGTATCGGGCCTTCTCAAATTTCAATCGTTGTCTCTGTGTGGTTGTGGAGCCATGGGTTCCCCAGCGCTCTGACGCTCGCGCTCCATCACTTGCGCCCTCTGCTGTAACCAGGGAGGCGAGTGTCGCGCCCACTATCTCCGAGTCCAGCGAAAGCTGCGATCAGCGAGCCAAAACGCCACTGTTCCTTCCGGACCTCGACGACGAGCCCGCAACTCGCAGCCCCTCTCGTTTCCGCACTCTGCCGCCAGTGCCGTTGTTTAACGACCCTCCAACCGGCCGCGACACCGATGACATGGAAGAATGGGGCGACAGCACTGCATTGATGCAATTCAGTCAGATGCTAAACGCTACAGGGAGAGTAAGTGGAGCGGGTGTGGAAGATGAAGACGAGTTTGATGGAACAGTACTTTTTGCGGATGCGGACGAGGCTAAGGGGCTGTGAAGGGATGCTAATTATCTATGCTTGTATAAGTCATGGCGAGATAGTAGCTATTATCGTCCTAAGCGCGTCCGATCTCCCTCAGGATCTCTAACTCTCGCACAGGATTAACTGTCCGAAAACCTGCAGCGGCCATTTCAAAATGGCCGTGACCTCCGGAAAGCGCGCGCAGACGAGTAGAGTAGTCTAGCATCCGGCTTAATGGAACGATAGCGTGGACCGGGCGTTTGAGTTGGATGGAGTGATGTCCTTCATCTACTGAAGACGGGGTAGATGGAGAGAGCCATTTCGGTGGGATATAAATGCCTTCTTGGCTGTATGGGGTAGAGGATTCCTCGTCCAGCGGTAGGTTTGACTCGGCGAGGTTGATGATTTCTCCACCATGTTCAACAAGATCTTTCATGACCTTCCCAAGTACATCTGGACCTACAGACACCCGGACCTGGATGAAGGGCTCCATCATCGGGCCTCTGCCCCGCTTTTTGACATAATCTCGGAGGATGACAGCACTGGCACCTGCTAAGATGGAGGGAGGGGCGTCGGGCGGGTGATCGAAGGCCATCACTTGAATACGACTTCTCGACAATGGAAAGGACGTGTGGGGCGAACTGGATAGCGTGCTGGCAATGCCACGAGAGATATGGGTCCAAGGATCCTGTTCGTCGTGAAACACATCAGGGTGGTGTAGTAGTTGGCCGTCATCTCGCAAGACAAGGTTGTCATCCCAGGCAGCGTCACCAAATTCGCTATCAAGCAATGGACACAGAGAAAAAGAGACAGAAGCTGTCACATTCTTCCCACCTACGTTTGTAGTCCAATCGACTAGAGAGGAGTGAGATTCATCCAGTCCGATGCTCTCCCGGTAGGCAACGCGCCTCCGCCCAAATTCGCACTTTGCTCCCCATTCGTCCCTGAGCCGCCCCTCGACAATTTCGAGATGGAGCGCGCCGAGACCGTGTACCAGCAGCTGCCCCTCGTGGGTCTCCATACGTACAGAGGGATCAGTGCGTATCAAGACATTCAAAGCGTCTTCAACGGGTTGGAGGTCTGCATGAGAGTGTGGAATGACCGATGCAGACATTGTGGTTGGCGGAGGGGTGATGCCAGTGAACGGAGATGAGTCCTTAGATCGGCCGTGCGTTGAGATCAGGGTATCACCTGTACGGGTGTGCTTGAGACCCAGGATTACTCCCACAGAACCAAACGGCAATTCTTCCACTTCTTCAGCTTCAGAGGCATATAAGAGCAGCAATCTAGATACCCTTTCCTTGACCCCTCGAGAACTGTTGAAGAGTACACTCTGACGAGACAGCGTACCTGACCACAACAGGTCAGTCTTCTCTCGCGGAATCAAGGTCGTGCCTAATATCACAAACCTGAGTACACCCTTACGAAGGTCATCCAGCCGCGTCTTTTATCCCAAGAGACTTTCCAAGCTAGAGCCCGGCATTGAGATGAGCCTGCTTCATGCGGCACATCCAGTGGAGACGCGAGCAATTCCCCGGCGTAGTCCATAATAATCTCGGTCCCGATATGCCTGATTGCTGAGCCACAAAACACCGGAAGAATTTCCGACTTGAGGGTCGCGGACCGGAGAAGAGGTAAGATTGAGGACGCGGTGACGCTTAGATATGCTGAAGGGTGAGTCGGCAATTCAAGTAGATGTTCCATGAAATCATTCGAAAACATGGCCAAGGCCTCCAGAAGCATCGTGCGGGCAGGAATGATATGAGGGATGAGTGGATGAGTGGGGGGTAAAAGCCCAGATTTGCTGATCTCCTCCAGGCTAGTAGCCAGAGCGTGCCTCGACGAAGAACCATCCGGTGACCATCGCCACAATTCCCACTTGACTAGATCAACGATGCCTTGAATGCCAGGCTCACCCCTGGAATAGTCCTGAGGATCAAATGAAGCTATGGGAAGAGTCACAGCCATCGGCATCGAATGGATGCGATGCGCCAGCGCGGAGAGTATCGAGGAATGGAACGAAGCACCCGGTCGGTCGAGCTTATTCATGACGAGGATTCGGCTGGGGACGCCATATCTTAGACGCGTGGGGAGTTAGAATGTGCAAAGAACGCGGAAAGGTAACTTACCTGCTTACCTGTCCAACTGTTGCCAAACACCTTTAGTCTGTGCCTCTACTCCTTCCACAGAGTCTATCAGCACTACTGCACCGTCGACGACTCGGCTCGCACTCTCAACCTCCATCCCAAAGTCAGCATGTCCAGGAGTATCGATGAGATTAAGCGTCCAGTCCTTCCATTTGACTGGAATGCTTGCAGACTGTATCGTTATTCCTCGTTCGCGTTCCGCGGGAAGAAAATCAGTAGTGGTGCTTCCAGTGTCGACAGAACCGGGAGTGGATATGAACGATGACTTGAGGAGGATAGACTCTGTTAGAGTCGTTTTTCCGGAGTCTGAGGACGATAGAATGAGCAACACCAGGCAGGAGAGCATGAAAAATAGCACACCAATATGTGCACAGATAGCTAGGTTACGCAATCTCGACGGATGCGGGTGGGTATGACTATGTGAGACGGATCTAGTAGAAATACGTATAGCATTTCTCGCTGTGCCGAACGTCGCGTAACGGGTCACTGGTGTTCGCCACTTGCACGAGTACATCCACTTGTCGGGGTCAAAGGGCAGTCGGGGTCGCCGCGGACCGGCAGGATGCTATTGTTCTGACTTGCTCTCATATGTCTCGCATCACCTCTATTGTTCAGCATCCCCCATCTTTCGTCCTTCATGGCCGCACCCCCCGCAGGTGCGTCAGCCAACTCGGACGCCTTTGAACAACGCATCCGTGAAAGGGAGCTTTTGCGAAACAGACCACTCGAGACGATACCTGATCCCGGCGCCGCAAAACCCCAGGGCAACATCCCAAACACACCGCTAGCAGTCTCAACAATATCATTTCTCTTGGCTTCCATTTTTACGCTTGGGTTCTTGACTTTTTTGAGCGGTGGTTTCCACAGCCTCTGGTTTGCCACATATCAACTTGGCTTCTTTGCGGCTTCGTGGTCACTTTTCCATTGGGGAGAATTCGCTGTTACAGCCGGCTGGAATCGAGAAAAAGTCAGCGTTGATTGTACGTACTTTTACTTCTGGCATATACCTAGGGACTAAGTCTCTGCAGCATTTCTTCTCAATAATGGTCGGATGTATCACATGGCCAACAGCCTCGCGTTGACCGAGTACCTCTTGGTCTTGTACTTCCGACCTTCGCTAAAGCTGTTCCCGTATGTATCCTCAATCGGTATGTTATAAGAGTTTGTTTTGGGCCGTTCGTATTGTGAACGACGGCTTCCTGCAGGTGTCATGACAGTACTCATCGGACAGTTTTTGCGATCGACGGCCATGATCACGGCCGCCTCCAACTTCTCGCATGCAGTGGCTCTCCGAAAACGTGCGGACCACCATCTAGTAACAGACGGTGTCTATGCGTCAGTAACTTTTGGACCTATTTTTGTGACGTCTCTAACGGAGCACTCAGATGGTCTCGACACCCATCTTATGCTGGTTTCTTTTACTGGGCCTTAGGAACGCAACTCGTTCTACAGAATCCTTTATCTTTTTTGTCTACTTCGTGTTGTTGATGCGATTCTTTTCTTCACGCATCCGAGGTGAGCCATGTCCTGCTCCGAGCGCGATAGAATTTGCTGAGGATCATTGTAGTGGAAGAGCGCGCTTTAGTCAATTTCTTCGGTGATGATTACGTCTCGTATCGGAGGCGCGTAGGAACCAAGATACCTTTCATACCATAGGGTGTTGCGTCTCACAGTATACAATCGAAGTAGTGCATAAGTGCATGGACATGCTCTCATAAGAAGAAAAAAAGTACACAACAATTGGTGTGTAGGGTTCGACGTAGACAGGGCAACATCCAAATCTCGACCGGATGTATTAGTCCTGAATGATCGTGGTTTTCTCAGAAACATAGATCCCATCCAAAAACTTGCGAATATCTTTGTTTCGTACTCGGCAGATGCCCTGGATGGATGCCGCTGGCAGCACCTAAGGATCAACCTCGCTTGTCAATGATTCATGAATATATACCTGATTGGGATACATTCTCAACATCTGCGCCTTCCAGGATTAACTCATCCTTCTGTGTTTTGCTTTCGGATATTGTCACACCGTCCAACATGTCAACATGTCGCACAGTCTGGGCAACGCCAGTCTATGAGCTAAGTAGCGAATTGAGACGGAACAGCACACCATACCTTCTCACCCAAAAAATTCCTTATTTCAAGCTTACGACCATCCTCCTGGATGATGCAGTTGATAGGAAAGTGGGCGTATACCGTACGCATCTTGTATAGGAAGCCCTACTCCGGTCGATGATGCATTATAGGAAGAAGGACACACAATGACGGACTGACCTTCGTCACGCCTGTTGACATGTTGGTTATGAGTGATTTTATTGTCCGAAGGCAAGCAACATGTTTCCGGTTTCCCTGCCAGACTGCAAGAGTGACCTTGTTGCCCTTGCCTTTAATCAGACGGATGTCCATGTTCACATGGCGAACGTTCTTTGTGAGAGTTCCTCGAGGCCCAGTGACTACGATAACCCGGGACTTCACGGAGACTGTCACCCCGTCAGGAATCTCCAGTTCTTCAGTTTTGAGGATATCGCGCATCTACAGAGATAGATGTTAGTGACAGTAGCTCTCGGTATCCAGTTGTGAGCGACGCATCCATCGGATAGCGATCATAGCACCTCCATGATTTCAGGCGATTTCACAAACAAATAATGACATGGGCGATTTGACAATAGAATGGAACACTCACCTTAGGCTAACGGGTCTTGAGGTTGTCCGCGACGGCGACGAGACTTTCTTGATGCCTGTAAACTCCCAGTGGCGGCGGGAATAGGGTTTGTCTGTCGGAGTTTAAACTGGGCTTGATTCAGCTGCTTCGGAGCTCACGATTCTCTCACTCGTTTCTTTCCAACCACCATCATCGCATCGCAGGGCGTGTCGTGAGCTGTGCATTATTGCCCGACAGAACAGCTCAATTTTACGCGGCGTATTCGTAAAACTTCTACAGCATTTCTCGCAGTGCTCTTTGCAATCCACTTTGTAAGGTCATCTGCCCAGGCGTTCGCTCGAGCGTTTGAGTTATTTCTGCAAGATGTCAATATATCCGCAGCAACAGGCTTATAGTCAGCCACCATTTTCTCATGCCTATCCTCCCCAACCACCTTCATATGCGTTACCTTCATCCGTATACCCTGTTGATCCCGGGACGTTTCGTTGCGATTATACTGCTAGGCTAGCAGGGCTGACAGACAACTCACGGCTGATAATCCAAGGGTTATCGATGTATGCGCATGACTTCTCTAGATGGGGAGATGTCGTTACTCAGTGCATTGAGGCTCACATACGCAGGGTGAGTGATTTGCCGTCATCCATTGTTCTACTCCATTCCGGATCACGTCTACTCGAGTGACGGGTTAGAAGATGGAGTGGCCATCTGGTCTAAAGTTGTTTTGTCACTTGTGTTGTATCTGTAGTCGTTCTACATTACAAACGATAAGCGTGCAGAAAAAATGTATTAGTTCCTGTCGCTGTTCGCCATTCGCCGCTGTGTGCGACGAGGGGGCGACCCGGTCTCCTTGACGCCTGTTTTCACCGGTTGCTGACTCATTCCCTGTATTTCCTTTTTAGGTTCCTCCGGAGATGAAGCTTCCGGCATTCTACCTTGTTGACGCATTATCGAAAAATGTCTTTGATCCTTATGCCGGTCTTTTTGCGTCTATCGTGGCACCGTTGTTTCTGGAGACTTATCAGCAGGTTGACCAGCAAACACGTGGCAAGATGGAGGAAATGCTTTTGACATGGCGAACTGGCGCCCCCAACGGTCGAGAACTCTTTGGGGTGGGACCTCAGGTTGCCATAGAGCGAGGGATATGGCCATCAAACCCGGGACACGGTGTAAGTAATTCGCTTCTCCTTGTTGATGTCTAATAACCTTATGGATTGTAGTCGCCTCATTCTGCCAATGCGTTTGTCTCAAAATCCCAAGTGCTGAGTGAGTTAGAGTTTGCTCTCCGTCAGAAGGAGCGGACTCTCCAAAGTAATCCGTATGACACTGCCGCACAAAATCACATTAGCATTTTGTCACAGGTATGTTTGACCATTAGCCTTTCATTCTTTTTTTTTTTCTCATAACAAAACAGCTACGCAAACTCGTTGAAGCTGGTGTGTCTCAGGATGAGCTCGGGCAGATCCTCGCCCAACTACGTTCACTTGTTCGACCGACCTCCGCGAATCCCGCTCCCCCACCTGCCCTTCCTACGTCCAAGTACACCTCTGCTGTGTCACCGCCTTCGTTTATGTACAATCAAACTGTTGTACCAGGTGGTGCCTCACTAGTTCATCCTCAGTATTCACAGGCCCACCCTCCGACCTACCCAAATTCAGCGCAACAATTCCAGACTTCAGACACCTCTAGGCCATTGAACCCCGCCGTTGCAAGCGCAGCTCCTCCCGCTATCCCCAATATAACCGGCCTCTTTGAACGTCTTGTCAAGGCTGGGGTAGTATCCGCTTCCTCTACGCCTACAGGCGCCGGTGCTACTGCCCAAGGATCGGATGATATTCAAACTCAACTTCGTGATGTTCACACGTCCAGTGAATCCAACGTGGAAGATGCGCGTGCTTATAGGAAGGTCATCTTGGCCCAGGATGTGAGATTCTCAGGCGCTGAGATCAGCAGGTATAGTGATCATCCCGTTTGCGCATAGCTTTAGCTCACATTTTCTCCAGACATCGTCCAAACATAGTACATTTCCTCTACGATCGTATGCCAGTGCAGTGTAAGCAGTGTGGTCTCCGGTTTTCCGACACAGTGCAGGGCAAGAAGACCATGCAAGAACACCTTGACATGCATTTTCGGCAGAATCGTAAGGCATCGCAGAGTGTAGGACGTGGCCATAGTCGGAGTTGGTTCCTTGGTGTTGAGGTGAGTGACGCAATACGGTGTTGCACGCACTGAGGTTGACAGTGGCTTGTGCAGGACTGGATCCATGATTTGCCTTACAGTAGCGGTGAAAAAGACACAGGTCTCTCATCGCGTCTATCAAATGTCAAGGCGGTTGCGACTGCAGAGAGTGCCAAGCGCGAGGCTGAACTTCACGCACGGTTTGTTGTTGTTCCGCCTGGCGATGAGGCGAAGCACGTCACATGTCCTATCTGTAAAGAGGTATTTAAGTCTGAATTCAACGAGGATGACGAGGAGTGGATATGGAAGAACGCACTCAAATTTGATGATAAGGTATGTTTATGGTGTAAGCGATTCGAGCGCGATTATTGATCCTGGCTTGACAGATATATCACGCAACATGTCATGCGGAGGCTATGGTTACTAGCGGTTCGCTCACGGCTCGTCTGCGTCAGGGCTTCGCGAGCAGCCGCTCTGGGACGCCTGACGCGCCATCATTACGTGCTACACCCCCGCGATTAGGCAAGGCTGAGTCTCCAATTCCTAATTCGAAGCTTGGTACCAAGCGTAAGGTTGAGGCTGATAGTACTGGTGGGCGACTCGATGGTTCACCGCCGCTGAAGAAAGTGATATTGGCGTCCGCGTGATTCTCTTGCATTGATTTGGTTTGCGCATTCATTCTTATTCATCAGCATTATCTGGCATATGTATACTGCACGCAATACCATATATTCAGTTATACATTCTCGATGTTTGTCTGAAGATCCGCGAGTGCTTTGTCCCATCACAATTTCATCAGCTAAAATTTTAGAGTGACGATACATTGCACTCACTGTAGTCGCCCACAGTCTGTTACTACAAGCGATGAACATCCCTCCTTGTGGACTCTCGGATTTAAAAAGGAAAACCCCTACTTGTAGACGGTAGAATATGATCGCTCAGTGATTTTCTTCGGATTGCCCATAGCCCGGGCCTATATACATGTGTGCCATCTACGTGTTTATAATCAATACTCCACTCCGGAATAGAATTCGCGTGTCTCCGTGCTTCCGGTGCGCTCCTATCCGCTTTGTTCCCCGCCCAACACTACATCACAACGGTACATCATTGGAGATATGCACGCTATCCCTAAGGGTGGGCAGCCGTGACGTGCTCGTAAATGCTAACTAATATCTGCCATCTCTGTTCAGGCATTGATGCCTTGCAGGACGCAACTCTCCGCCGCATCGATGAAGTTATCAATCAAGATGTCGAGATGCAAGCAAGTCGCTTTCGCCAAAAACAGCGAGGCTGATGCCTGAATGTTATAATCACAGCCCCTGGCGGTGGAGGAGGTTTTCCATCTGGTTGTAGACACGAACATACTCCTCCATCAGCTCGACGCGTTGCAGCAATTTGTGATCGACATTGAACAACACTTGCCATTCACTTTGCAAATTATCATACCGGGGATCGTCATCAGCGAGCTCGATGGGTGTGTATATTCAGCTATATATATACATGGCTACTAATGTACCGTATTTCTAACGGGGGATCTCTGACACAGACAGAAGACACGGAACGATAAAGTAGCGTGGGCGGCGCGTCTAGCCTCGACGTGGTTGCTTGAAAAAGTGAAAGAGCGGCGCCTTGTGAAGGGACAAACGCACGAGGAAACATGCAAAGCATCAGGGACATGGAACGTGAAAGATGTGAGTGTGAGTGTGTCCCAGGTAAGTGTCAATTACCCTCACGTGGCAGTGTTATATGCTTTGTCAACTGATTAGAGATACTGGTAGAGAGAGTCGGAGTTGAACGACGACCTAATTTTAGACTGCTGCCAGTATTTCGCAAGGCGTCCGCAGCAAGGAGGCGTGGTCAGGCATGTAGCGCTGTGCAGTGGGGACAAAAACTTGTGTGTCAAAGCTGAAAGCGTAGGTGGGGGATTCCTGACATCGATCCACGGGGATGAGACGTTTATACATGAATTGGGAGCGATAGGTATTAGGACGCTCAGTCCAATGAGTGGCTGGACGAGCCGCGCAATCGCCACTGCGTTATTTGCGGGCATGTCGATGGTGCACTTGAGTGACTTCGACGGGCAAACGTCGAAGACCCAAAGACGAACGCTTCGAACGAACCCCGACAGCGCTGGCAGGCCTACAGTGGCTTCGAGTTCCGATGCAATGGAAGTAGATGAGGAGCCCATTAAGCCAAGTCACCCGTTAGACGTGCTCCATCTGGAGGTCGTGGAGCACTTTTCGCAGTTACTGTTAGGAGTTGTCAATCGGGTCGGAGGTCCGGAGGTGCCGTGGCATGGTCCACAGAGCGGTCAGGTGTCTCAGCACGCTCCGAGCTGGACGAGGATTGGATTTTCTGAGTGGACGCCACGAGAATGCGTTCGATACCTGGGAAGAAAGGTAGGGCTGCAGGGATCAGGGACAGGGGCGGCACTGGATAAATTGGAGAACTTCTTGATGTACCCCGACAAACGTGGAGGGCGCAAGGGACAGGATTGGACTCGGAGTGATTGGGACAGCTGTGTGGTCGGATTAGAAGGGATCGGGAGAAGCTGGGAAGACGAAGAACTGAGAGAGTCAGCGGATGTTTTGAAGCGGATCACGCGGGGCACATTTTTGCTACGGATGAAACCGACCGGGATGTGATGACATAAACGAGTTAATGATTTATAACAACAAGTCTTTGCCCTCCTTTCCACTCCCCCCTCCCCCAACCCAATGGCCAGCCGGAGAAGGACTACCCATTGTTTGCTACTAATCCTCGGCTTATTCCTACTTGGAACTGTCCTCGTACTCTCTTCCGTCTCGTACTATCTTTCAATACCCGATGCCGCCTATATCACCGAGGAGGAGCTCAACCCCTCCGCCAATTCTCCGAATCAAAACTCCTCCCATCATCATAGACCCGAACGCATCCCTAGGATTATCCATCAGACCTGGAAGTCAGAAACTCTTCCGGATAAATGGAAACCTGTGTCTGAAGGATGTCGCGCTTTGATGCCAGACTAGTTCGTTCCATCTTACCCATCATTTGATCCTTTGTTTCCTGATGTCCCGTCCATCATTTCAGTGAATATATGCTTTGGACCGATGCAAGCTCGCGTGAGTTCATTGCGCAACACTATCGTTGGTTTCTCGACACGTTTGATTCCTACCCCTATGGTATCCAACGGGCGGATGCTATTCGCTACTTTGTCCTTCATCATTATGGCGGTGTCTACATGGACCTCGATATTGGCTGCCTTCGTCGTTTGGACCCTCTCCTCGTCTTTCCTGTCATTCTTCCTCGCACCATCCCTGTCGGTGTCTCCAATGATCTCATGTTCGCCGAAAAAGAACACCCTTTCATGGCCCAGACTATCCACAATTTGATCACCTTTGATCATAGCTGGATTCTCAACTATCCCACAGTTATGTTCTCCACTGGCCCCATGTTCCTTTCTGCGCAATACGGCCTTTACAGCTCTTCCCAGCCTCCCACTCCCGACCTACCTGGTGGCGAGGTCCGCATTCTCCCGAAGTCGCTTTACGGAAAGAATGCTAAACCAGAAGAAGCACCACATTCCTTCTTCTCCCATTTCTACGGCAGCAGTTGGCATTCCGATGACGCTGCATTCATTGGTTTCCTTGGCAAGTGGGGCAAGGCTTTACTTTGGGTTGGACTGGTCGTTTTGATAGTCAGCTTGGTCAAACTTGGGCATAGCAGCTCTAAGCAACGACATTATGGTTTCGGGAACGTCGGTGGATATGACGTCCTCCTTCCTCGTTGGGTCGAGCGCAACGGTCGCTGGCACCTGGACTTGGGCTGGCTCTCCCTCCCTGGTCGGACGTCTTCAGCACTGTCTAGTCGCCATCCAGATTCGATACCAGATGACACATCTAGTCTTGAGGATGAAGACATACAACTTCTTCCACTCTCCATCGACGTTCGACCTTCGTCATCTATGTCAGACGTCTCTTCAACGGATGACGGGGATGCGGCCTATCCTGCGAGTAATGCCGTACGACGCATAGGCCGTCGCGTTGCATCGCTCTTTGGCTCTTCACAATCGGCACATCGAACCGGCCGGCGTCGGGGCGTGATGTTTTTCCTCCCTGCCTTCAGTTCATCACCTGGGGCTGTTGCGCTTACTGGCGACGAAACCCACCCTCATCCCACACACTCTCCGCGATCCCTGTCGCTGTCGCAGCGTTCAATATATCGGCCCGATAAGCATCCGCCACTCGCTGACCACGAAGCGGGTCCCAGCTACTCTAGGGAGGGCTCCTCCGGAGCAAGATCGGCTACTTCTATACCCCCGTCATACGACGACGTGGTCGTCGCAGCACCCTTCCGCACGCCTACAGGCAATGCCGAGGCCAGCGGCACACGAAGACCACACCCTAGGCTGTCATAGGCCAAACGATCGTGTTATGGTTCGCTCCTGCGCATGCTCCATCGTGCTCTATCTATCTACATATACCTTCGAGTTCCGATCGTTATGACCTCGCGGTAATCTATAGACACCCCTCGTGCCTCAATGGCGCGAACAACATACCACTTTTATTCATGTTGCTATACACGATTCAGGCTATTTCACATCTCGCAACGACGTACCAGGTCTTTTGCTTTCCACTATACATTACACGGTCTGGTTGCAGTAATTCCGGGAATTCAACCTGAAGGAGGTTCCAAGACGGGATTATTAGAATAAATAGAAGAATTTTTATTTTTAAAATGTCATGCTGTGCGTTTGAAAAGTACAACCACCCCGGCCCATGAGAGAGAACGATCAATTCCGGCTTTAAGCTGTCTTTGCAGCCGTTTTACGCGCCACTCTTCGCATATGGGCGGAGAGGCCGCCCATAGCGACAGCAGCGACTGCGTATGTAACAGAGGGCCCAAAAGACCAGTAAGATGCGCATGCTGACACCCAAAGATCAGCACAGCACCACCGGACAGATGACGAGTACATTTTACCTAACAACGGCCCGATCGCCCGTCCGAGCTGTCCAGATGAGCGGAAGCGCCCCAGAGCCTGGCCCTTGGCAAGCTGCGGGCGGCCGCTACTGCTCTCCGAGTCCGCAGCACCTTCCGGCGCACCATCGTCGCACTGCAGTGACGCGTGCGCGGTCAGGGCGTTGACGACCGTCGCGGAAGTGAACCCCACGCAGATCGCGGCGACCTTCAGGAGTTGGAGGGCCAGGCCGGGGCGAGTGAGGGTAAAGTGAGGGAGCAGAGCGAGGGCAACGAGGCCGATGGCGCAGCTGGACGTGCCGCGACGGGCCATGTTGAGCTCCCCCACTCGCGCGAGAGAGCGCCGTACGTAGCCGCCTTGTAAGACTGCGGACACGATTCCTATGCTGCCCATCAATTTGCCGTTCTGCGTGTTGCTCCAGTCGAATACTGCGGGGGGCAGTAGGGAAATGGGCGAGGTGATGAATAAGCAGAGGGCGCACGCATCGGTCGGGTGAGAGTTCACGTACGGTCAAATGTTAGGAATGTGAGCGTGAACTCTACGCCGGAGAAGACGCCGAGGAAGAGGAAATGGAGCACGCGGAGAGTCTCGAGTGTCTTGATCCGCTGTTCAGCGGGACGAACCGGGGCCCTCGCCTCATCCTCCTTCACATGTCTACCCGCCCTGAGGTCAGTTGAATGCTCTCCGCTCTTCTCCGAGCCCTGCACGCCGAGCTTCTTCCCCCGCGTCTCGGGCAGCGCAATCCCGAGGAAAACAGTCTCCGCCACGAGCAGGACCAGCGTGAGAATGGCAGGAGCGGCGTAAACATTGAGCTCCATGCCCAGCGCCTGCCCGAGCGCGACGGGTCGAGAAGCAAAGTACGCGCCGATGGGTGGCCCGATGCAGAAGCAAATGGCGAAAGCGATGCCTACTTGAGCAAGGGCCTTTGCGCGATTGGCAGGCGTGGTGATGTCAGAGAGGATCGCACTTGGTCGAACTGAGGTGGGTCCACCGTTCGCTCATGTTTTAAAGATGACGTACATTGCCAGCTGGACATTGCCCTCACTCAGTCCTCCAATGACACGTGAGAGCATATACGATGCGAAGGTCGTGCTCTTTATCCATCTACAGGAACAAGTAAATCAGTATGCCTGAAATGTCGCCTGCAAACGTATGTGCACACGCACACCAAGGCAGAGAGGATATTGCCAACCATAGTGATCAAAAGAATCTTTTTGCGGCCATACTCGTCAGAGAGAGATCCGATGTACGGAGACACCAGGAACTGAAGTGTTCTGGCGGCGCAACTGAGACAGATGTGTCGAACGGGGAGTCTGTTCCGCTCACGAGAATATAGAGCCCATGAGTCCGCCTGTACTTTACATAAGCTCACATTGAACGAACGAGCTGTGAATAGGCGTACCTAGAAGGACGATATCCCATCTCTTTGAGTTGTAAGATGGGCGGTAAAACCGCCCACGGATCGTAGATACTGCCCATAACGTCGTTGACAAGAAGCCGTGAGGATCCGATGATTCCCTCTGAAGTGTGATTTGTGCGAGTGAGGACATGCGCTATGCAGTGACCGACGGGGGGCACAGTGGTGCGTACCTGAGTATACCATTCAATGAGGCGCGGAAAGAGCGGGAGGGGAATAGTGAATGCTACATATTCACGTCGGACTCTGCAAAACGGGGCATGTATCAAACAAATTACCGAAAAGGTCCAGGACCAAAGAAAGAAAAACGACGTTTTCGACCTTGCCCATGGATTTAGTGAGGCTGCTGTGGTGCCGTAAATTAACCTGCGATTACGGCCACGCTGTCAGTTCCGTTCTATGTCGTGCGTCGTATCTCGAACAGCGCTTGTGATGTAGGGGTGACTATAGTGTGCTGACTAGCGCTGTCCTGTCACGGTTTGCGCTCCGGTGTTTCCCGAGAAATGGTACGGATTTCGCTCACCAATGCTTTTCTTCTGGCTCCTCATGGTGATTTGGGGTGCGCACGCACCGGGGTTGATCGAACCGCCTGTACCGTGGTCCTCACTTGCGGTAGATGGACCGCACGCACAGCAGGTCTGACACGTACTGCATAGGAGTGTTATATCGAGCGATGGGTGCCACTGGCACTGCCAGTGCACCGCGGCGCAGTGGCAGCCTTCCTCAAGTTTCATAGCTATGATGAAGTAATAATATTCGTCCGTACAGAGGACTGAAGAAGGGTGCTAGCTACTGGGATGCCGCACGACAACTGAGCCTGAGACCTCTGATTTTACGGATGCACTGCGAGCCATCCAGCACCAACCTGTTTGGGGCCGCGTGGGCATGGCTCCAGGTGACACCAGCTAGGGTTATGTAAGCACACAACACACATCCCGCTCCCTGATCAGTGACGCTCCAGACTGGCTGCTGAGTTTGCCATCAAATTCTCAAACTTCAATCCAAAATTGTGGCTGAACAGAGCCTAAAGAAAGGTACAGTAAACGCGTCGTGTGTTTGACCAATAAGGATGTGTTTGAAAGTCCACAGCATATGCCGTTGTGCCATTCAAGTTCGAAAACAAAGTCAAAAACACTACCAAAGTTGAAGCTGTTTTCGAGAATCAGGACTCAAAATGAAAGCTAAGACGGCCTGAAAACGGCCTCGAAAACACTACTGTGATATACTGTAAGTCCTAGGCTTTCTGAGTTAAAAATGGCCTCCAAAGACCAACGGGCCTTTCCTAGTATCATTTGATGCTGACCCAGGTCCCGACCGCCGCCCTGGTAACCGCCGCATGCAGTCAGGAATTAAAGGGATTAACGCGACCCAACTCGCTCCGCTCCTCTCGCTGGCACCAGTTCGAACTACGTAGAACACCAGAACTCCACACACTTATTCTGATCTGAACAGGGCCGCAGTACTCCGTCTCCATGGACCCTTCGTCGCGCCTCTAGGTATACCTCGCCGTCGCTGAGTATACAGGCTTGACCGACACGGGCGGCACACATCGCGGTCTCGTAGCCTGACTCACAGTGGAACGTCTCTCTAGAACTGCTCATGCAAACGCCGCCTACTGGCACATGCATTCATTCCCATTGACGCCCCTGAAGCCCATGTAATTCTAGAATGGCATTTAGTTCGCTTTGTGCGATAATGGTATGTCATGCCTCACGCAGACAAGGCACTTTGGCACAGACCTGTGAAATTGCCTCCTTCGCTACGCCCCTAGACGTGCCCAATGACTTTGGAAGTTGCGATACCTGCTTCATGCGGATTATGAATACTAGGACGATATTCAGACAGTGCCAGCTCATGAGCTACTCCGCCATAGGCCGTCCGTACACTGTGACAGTTCGTGAGGCGGCCGACCTCACCCTTCGAAATGTCATTTAGCCTCACGGTGTACCCCTGGTGCTGCGTGCTGCAGAACGGCAATTATAAAAGGATCCATCAATGATGACCCTACCACGTATACCCTCTTACTCATCGGCTCGAATCGACTGCAGCCCTACTCAGTCATGAAATGGAAGCCTACCACCAGTAGCCTCCCCGGAGCCTCACCATCTACGCGAGGGCTGGGGTTTCCAAGTACCCACAATGAGGTGATCACTGGGCTCATGTCCATCAATGGGAGTGAAATTGTACTGGTGGCGGGTCGGCCCGGCGGCCGCCTTCGCGTCGGTGCTTTCCGGGGTCCACAACCTGGAAGACAACCTGGAAGACAGCTGATAGCCATTCTAGTTCTTGAACCCCACCCACCAGAAAACGAAGTTTAGACAGTGTCGGTCGTCATTCTACATCCGTCCGGGAGGACGACCAGGCCATTGATTGACCCTAGCTTGACGTGCCTTACTGACACTACTAACGGGGATGCCAGTGGCGTGAAATAGTACAAGATTTGATTAATCATCTTGCTGCTGTAGTCCGCATGGTGACCTGCCTGTCAACTAGCTATCTTTCAGATTCATCTTGGCGATACGCCAACAAGCGGCAACGGCGCCGGTGAAAGTTTATCCTTTGAGGTCGCACACCGCTACCTCGTGCTCCTGACCTACAATTGGCATTCCAATACGGGGGAAGGGAAGGGTGATCCCAGTGCTGTCCAGTAGGATATGACCTACACAAAGGGCTGTTTCTGAACCATAGATGACACATGCAAAAATTTCTTGGGACCTGACCGCCCCGTAGCGCCGGTAGCGGGTGGCGGGTGAGTTTTATGGTAGGACCATAACACCTTCCATTTGTTCGGTCACACATCCACCACAGGCCATATATAACGGCCCAGCCGTAACCGACACCGTAGGCTACGTTCGTGGTTTAAATAACCAAATGGAGCGAAAAAGATACATAGTAGAACTAGTCAAGTCAGTAAGAAAGGAACCACGTAACGAAGTATGGACCTGACGAAGGGGGAAGGAAATAGAGCAAAGGACATTAAAGCAGGTGGGGAAGCTGAGGTGATGGAGAGGTGGTAGCATCAATAGGCTATCAAACTAACGCGCACGCCGTGGGGTTTCCTGGGCCGCGGAAGTTGGCATTGGCGTCCTCGGTTGCGTTGAAGCGACGTACTTATCCCTCTAATGGCCCCAGAGGTCCTCCCACTCTTCCGTCATCAGCAGTTCCCGGGCCCGTTCTTCAACGAACCCGAGTGCAAATCTTGCTGCTACCTCAACGGATGTGCCATCGAGGATCCAGCCTACAACGAGATCTTTGTCGTAAATCTCGTACTGCTTCCGCTTGGGTATTGGGCCGCATTTCTGTTGAGCCAAGTGCGTTTTTAAATCCTCTGAGCGGTGACCCCTCCACAAGCAACGTGAGTGAGGGCAATAAATCCAGAGCGGTAGATGAAACGAAAGGAGGTGGCGTTTCAATTCCTGCCGGCGCCTACACGACCTCTTGCATACAGGGCAAAGCAATGGCGGTTGCTGGAGAGTGGAGATGGGAGAAGTCTGTCCAAAGAGTGCGTAAGGCGTAAGAAATGCAGACACCGGGATCTTAGATGATTGCCTCACCTGAACGTGATGCGAGCTGGGGCTAGAGGAGGCCTCAGCGGTGGAGTGGACTTTCTCATCGAATGACATATCTTCTTGCAACATCCAGGGTAGGACTAAGTGTAATGCAGAGAATGGTGCAGGACGAGGGTTCATGGTAGCGGCTCTTTATCTCTTTCTTGTTCCCAGACCAATAGATGGTGCCAAAAGAAACTGCCAGGGCGTGCCATAGGTGAAAATCATTGCTGCAACACTCTCTGGCACGGCTGCCATCAGGCAGACTGGAAGGAGAATGGATGATCTCGAGATACATGGTAGGCAGGGTCTGGAGTTTAATAACATGGGGCTAATATGAACGGTGGTGCCTCTTCGTGATAATTTCGGAATTTGCTATCACGCTGAGAGCTCAGAATAGGGGCGGAGAGTAGAGTTGGCTTCAGATCTAGCTTCAGGTCTTGAAGCTGAGCTTGAAGTGGAGGTGAAGCAACACTCCCTTCACGCTTCACGTCCTTATTCACATAATTTTGTAAATTGTATAGGTACTACCACAGACACCGAGATTATTTATTGTAATTTTATTCGACTTGAATTCATTTTCCTATCTAAGCCCTTCTCGCGGGTCAAGCCCTACATACAACACCAACACTTTTACAAGAGTCGTCTTGCACGCCGTGAGGCTTTCCTAAAGCATCGCAGCCAAGCAACCAGCCGTGGTTTCAGATTAGCTTCAGGTTGTGGCTTCAAAGTTCAAACACATGACTGGAAGTGACCAAAAACTTGCATTGAAAGAGGACTTGTGACCAAGCTTTCAAATTTGTAAATTATGTTGATAATTCAGATATATTTTATATCTCGACATTTATGGTACAGTACTTATACAATGTGGATAAGGATGATGTTGCTTCACCTCCGCTTCAAGCCCAGCTTCGAGATCTGAAGCCGGATCCGAAGCCACACACTCGAAGCCGCGCTGAAGCCTCACTAATAGTGCAATGCAATGGGAAGATCACTGATCGAATTAATGGGGAAGGGGTCTACATTTCCCCAATAAAGCTCATTTATTACAGGCAGCGTGTTACTATTCGAGAGACACGTTGGAAACGCATCTTTGCCTCCTAACTAAATTCGATTTGCACTTCGTCCAGGTTTCAACATGGCGAGGTGGTGGGAGAAAACTTCTACGTACGCAACGACCAAACGTGACGGACGGTCATCCCACACATATTATTTGACCTTTCTGTACTAGCACGACTAATCCATGGCGGCACGTAATTGTTGAAGCATATCCAGTTACTGCATGTGGGGATAGACATGTGGGAACAGAGCCAAAAAAAAGGATAGGAAAACAGTGACCACCGACCGAGGAAGGGCGCATATAGAGGAAGTGGGAAGGCGGAAACAGAGACGGTCGTCGCGTTGCGAGGGACCAGAGGCGGTGACCGGGATGGCGAAGCAGGGTGGAAGAACAGAAGGGAAGGACGACCGGGGCAATGAGATTAAGTCGGGTGAAAGTACTGGAGTCAACAAGAATCATGATCAAGTAAGGGCGATTGCACTGGTTAGGAGCGAACGACGGCAACACTAGACATGCACTGGAAGTCTGACAGGAAGGTGGGACTTCTCACTTGGGCACAGGGACTGCTCGCTCTCGTGTAGGTGTCGCGGTGTGGTGAGCAAGGAAAGGTAGTGCGGAGAAAGGAAGCCCAGATGACGACAGGCGGCAACCCGGTCAGAGTGTATCAAATGTTACAGTAAATGATGCATCTTCCAGCTTTTCGGACGGATTCGCACAGTTGAAATCAATAAGGACACTCGAAGCATTGTAAGCGCCCGACGGCAGGCTATCCCGTGGGTTCCTGGCGATATACAACTCGGGGACGGCAACCCTACGGTCGTAACAGAAGGTTTCGAGAAGCCCGTCCTAATTCGGTAAGGTGAATGGGGTGAGAGGAAGGTGTCGTTGCAGCATGGTTTAGGGCTGTGTCTTGCGCTTGAAGTCGGCGTACGTCCGATCTCAGACCAGTGCTTGATGCGAGGGGTAAGCCAAGAATATAGTAGGAGTGTGTCAACTAGCATCCGTCGTCTGCCGTAATATCCGACTACTTCCTGTGGCGTTTCCGGGGAATACATTCACCATAGTGGCTTCTCGCGAATGCCTTTCTTCTAATGCCCACAGTTTGCAAAGACCAACAGAGGCGGGTTCTTTCGACACTCCTTATTTACTGCGGGTAATTATCTCCACCCTCTAGGTATCAGTCACTGTCATAGGCAGATCGTCGCCATCTACGCCTTTGAATCGCTGGTCCTCCGACGCCTGGGTCAAGCCACTTTGGAAATGCGAGCTAGTGTCGGTTTTTGTCACCTCCCGTAATGCCATGGTCGCATATGCAGCAGTCCCCAGGATGAGCCGAATCTGAAGGGCGAGGAATCGGCCGTCGGGAGCAGGTGTAGGGGAGTCGTAACCTAGCAGCTGATCTTCGTCTGACTGTGCCAGCGGGACATCTGGGTCTGTGTACCGTAGCACAGACCATGACAGCTCTTTTGGCAGATGTAGGATATTGCGATAGGAGCCGCTAAGTGTGTAGTCCCTACAGTTATATGACCGTGAAAACATATCGCCAAAAGTGCAACAGTCTCACTTTTGAGGCCGTTGAAAGTTGTCTGGATCTAGCCCATCCATGACGAGGTACTCTCTGTACTTCTCACCCAATACGCCCCCAGGGAACGCAACATCATTGCCTGGCAGTGGCATGACAACATCGAATATTGAGTACTTGTCAACGTCCTCTTCTGTAAGAGTTTTCACGCGTGGCGCTTGCCAGGGCCTTTTATTGGTTTTGTGCCCGGTAGGGGGTTCCTCTAGAGTGATGGATAATGGTGAGACCGAGAAACGGGCGAAGATGACCACGGACCTACATCCACGCCGGGCTGTGTGTTAGCTTCATCACCGACGTCCATACCGACCTCAACCTCGGCCTGTTCTGCTCTCCCGGATTCGAGAACAAGGTCTCCGGGAACTGGTTTGTCCGCACCCCATGTCTTGATGCGCTCGGAAACGATCGCATTCCACACATACGACTGATACGCGTGAACATACATCAGCCTTAGGTTTCTTGGAATCTGTCGGCCACAATATTTTTCGTGAGTGCTCAAGCAATCACAATAACTAAACCAACCGTCGACAAAGCACCGAGGGCATTGCGCGTCTCCCCACGCTGTTTCTTGTAGCTCTCCAGAATGCATCGCTCTGCCACTACCCTTCGGGGAAGGAGCTCAAGAGCCTTGTCCAGATCGCCATCATCGAGCCACGCGCGTCGAGCCGCGAGCACACCCGGATGCTCACCAGGGCGAGGTCGAAGAATCAAGGAAACAGCGAGATGCCAATCAGACTTGAGTAAAGCGAGCCCGATGGAATGCGTAGGGATAGCAGCCGTGCCAAAACGCTGCATGCCTGAGTTGGGCTATTAAAAAAGCATGCTCATGGGCAACTACCAGAGAGGGCTTACCGTAATAATTGATGAAACCATGCTCTTTGATAGACTTCATAGCCTGATCGAGTGTTTCGATGGAATTGACCTGTACATTTCTGTGTGTAATTGAGATGAAGATTCCGCAGTAGCTAGCAACGTGCTCACCGTAATGTGATCACAAAGGCATTGCCCTTCAGCATTCCAAGCTCGAGCGCAGCTTTTCGATAGGTAAGATCCGCTATCCTTACTCCGCGCTCTCCTCTTTCGCGAATTGCATCATCGGCACCATGCCGCGTAGGCACACCGTTGGCAAGTTTCCAGACATCCTCAATTGTTTTAGCCCCGCGTCGTACGGCTACACGCTGCACTGTCACCCCACGCTTATCCTTGGTGCCAGCTGTGGAGAGGTCTTTAACCGAGACGTGTAGGGCGCGGGAGAGATATTGTAAGGCATCATGCGTGTCTCGGTTTGTTTTTTGGAGTGTGAAATGTATGTAGGGAGGATAGGTACCCCGTGGAGCGCGCTCAGTACGGGACCCTCCTGTACGCGTTTGCGTTAGCGACGTCCGACATAGGAATGGGGCTAATTACCTCCTCTTCCACCACCACCTCCGTGCCCCCTCCTGGCCCAACGAATAACAATTCGCGACCCATCGCTAACGTTTGTGGCGTCGGTCATGTCGGTCTCGCTGTCCAACTTCCCGTCAAATAGTTCTCGTAGAGTTTGGTGGAAGCTAGTGCGTGTTTGTTTTGAGGCGATGGGCTGTGGTGCGGGACGTTTGTAAGACACGTTCAGGGAATTGGGGGAGTACGCACCTCGGATATTACTCTTCGATGGTCCTCACGCACTGGCCTCCCCCCGCGCCCTCCTCGACCCCCCCTGCCGCCCCGATCTCTCCCTCTTTTGCTACTTCCCTTCTTTCTTTCATCCCCTGTTGTTGATTCCACGCCCTCCTCGACAACGGACGAATCGGAAACCCCGCTCTCGCTGGGCTTGGCGGCCAGCCGCCCGGCCCAACCTGCATCACTCACGAACGGAGGGTTGGGGCCCTCAAGAAACATCTTCTTGACCTCTTCGATTTTCTCCGCAGACAAGAACGGAGTGAGACGAGTTGTAAACAAGTCCGGCCAGGGCAATTTGGGTACACTAGAGGAAGCCTGCTCAGCACTGTCTCCAGGAGTTGTATCGAGAGCCCCGGCAGACGTGTCGGTACCAAAGGCCTCTGCGCCTTCCTGAATTTCACGGAGATCGCCCGAGGGAACGTCTGCATTGGTCTCAGACGGTGTTTTCACCACGTCCTTTGCCTTTTTTGCAGGAAGCTCGGGCATTCCCAGGGACATAATGTGAACGACATTATAGTCCTGATCAACTTCATAGACTAAGAAGTCGGTGAATCTTCAAATAGTCAATAACATTCCACGTGTATGAGATCGACGACGCACCTCTGTTTGATTATGCCACCTATTTTCGGGACGTCCTTCGCGATGTATTCCGAGATACCCACGTCAGACTCCATAAGACGAATGATCGCACCGTTTTCATCCTGAAGAGGAGGGGCCGTTCCAAGCAGAGAGTGGCTTGGGGGCAGGATGGTTTCCTTTTCATTCGCTGTGACAGCGGCGGTGGGCGTGGGCGCTACCGGTAAGGTTGCAGGCGAATCAGAAGCGGGACCTTGAACGTTCAGCTCTTTCGTGGTATCATCCACTTTGAACCTTTTCGACAGTGGTGCCTCCGTGGTGCCGTCCGAGGACTCGCCCTCTCGCTCGCGGAGCGAAACTGGGCGCATTTGTTATCAAGAGAGGACGAGAATACACACACCGGACCGCTGTCCCGATTTTCAATACTTGAGCGGGTTTACCCCGAATTGCGCGAGTCCAGCGATAGCGATAAGATGCCTCCATATCTCAACACTTACGCCGTCCGCGCAAAAAGTCACGCAAATCCAGCTGCGAAGGGACTCCTCGAAACGATAGAGAGAAAGCAGTCGAATCTATGCGTTAGCGTCGATGTAACGTCGTCTAAAGACTTTCTGTCCATCGTCGACACCGTTGGCCCATATGTCTCTCTCATCAAGGCAAGTCTCTGCTAGGACTTTTTGGTATTATGATCATGAACAAAGAAAGGCTCTGACAACCTTGAAGCTAGACCCACATTGATATCATTGAGGACTTTGAGCCTTCGCTTATCCCTCGCCTGCAAGAGCTCAGCGCCAAGCACGATTTTCTGATATTCGAGGATCGCAAGTTCGCAGACATTGGTAAATCAGAAATTTTGTCAGCTGGTGCTGCGAGCTGAAGTTGGTGTGCCCCCCCCCAAGGCAATACCGTCGCTTTGCAGTACTCCTCCGGAGTGCACAAAATCGCGACGTGGTCACACATCACCAACGCACATCCAGTGCCTGGCCCATCAGTAATTAAAGGGTTGGCGACGGTCGGCCTCCCACTGGGTCGTGGCCTTCTCCTTCTCGCCGAGATGTCAACAGCAGGCGCTCTGGCACGCGGCGCATATACAGAGGATGCGGTCCGAATGGCACGCGACGGGCGCGACTTTGTTATCGGGTTCATTGCTCAGCACCGCATGGAATATGTTGGCCTCCATGAGGGAGAAAAGAGGAGCGAGACTGAAGACTTTTTGATTTTGACACCCGGTGTGGGATTGGACGCTACCGGAGACGGACTGGGCCAACAGTATCGTACCCCGGAACAGGTCGTCACCGAAAATGGATGTGACATCATCATCGTTGGAAGAGGTATTTACGGCAAGCCAGGAAATATGGATGTTGGAGAGATCCAAAGGCAGGCGGAAAGATACAGGAAAGCCGGGTGGGATGCGTACCTCCAACGCTTGAACCGTGAGCGTGAATAGATACTAAATGTCCTTACCCACTATCACGCCAGAAAAGACGCGAGGAATAAAACGTATTCTTCTGTATGTGCACGAATGCGTGCGATACAACTGATCTAATACAACCGTAAGGTTAAGCTTCATTTGCTTCTGCCTTTCGCCTTTCCTCTTCCTCCTTGGCTTCCCTCTCTTCCGCTTCAACAACTTCGATGTCTAGTGGGAACGTCAATATTGCAGCAATACCAGTAATTTGATTGAGTTCTGCAAGCACAATCATCAGTAGACGTAGTTCATCAACAGTATAATACGCACGCTGTCCACTTTCATGCATGCTGGAGAATATGAGAACCTCTCCTCGTTTCTCTCGCACGTCCTCCACGAGTGTGACATATCTCTTTCTGACTTCCGGATCGCCCGCTCGAAAGAGCTCGTCCGAAATGAGTAGTGTGCCGACAGCGCCTCGATCAACCGCAAGAGCGACGTGATCGGGGCCATACCATGCTCGCTGTTCATCTGAGGCAAGCATCTTGAAGAAACTGGTGGAGGAAAATTTTTCAAGAAGGCCATCCCACACAAGCTATACCCACTCGTACCTATCGAGCATAATGCCTTCTCTGGCAAACTTGGTCTCCTTGAGCCGGGAGACTACCTAGAAACAAGGCGAGGGCGAGGGTGAGGAACACCTCTAAGTAAAGTGGCAAGAAACGCTAACTTCGGGACTCTTCAGGACCTCTACCAAACTATGCACGTGTGGACTGTTCACATGCACGCGCATGAACTTCTGTCGCACACCCAGTAATACCTTGTTCCCCGACTGCGTGGCCTGGGCCATGATATAATCGAACACGGCATCGCGCACCCACCCAGGGCTCGCAATAACGATCGCACGAAGGGTGGGGTTTGCATATGGGATATGTCGAAGGAACGCCTGGTACAGCGTATCGTAGAAGCGCGCGAGGCCCTTTTCGTGAGCGGTGGCAGAGCCGGCGCGCTTGCGGGGGACTGGCATGTCGATACGTTGCAGCACGACGGTCATGTGCTGGGAGAGCAGACAAAACGCTGCCGTGCCTATCAAAGAGGTTCAGTTGGTGTTCGCACACCGTTGTGGGGCCAGGGTGAGATCGTGCTTGACCTTCGCCACAGACGACGGCGCCAACCTCCGCCCCACGTCCGGGCTGCGACGCTTCTTTGACTCGTTCGAGCGATATGCTGTCCCACTCTACCTTCTCAATCCGGACGTCGCGATTCGCTTCTATGTCCAGCGTGTGGAATGCTCCCATCTTGACATGGTCGTTCTCCTCCACAACACGTCCTGTGATCTGTAGAGACGCTGTGGCTTCAACAGGAGCCGAAGTATTAGGATCGCTAGCTCCTGTCGTTGGGGTGACCGGGGGAGTGAAAGCTATTCGAGTCACTTGAAGGGTTAGTGTCGTGCGAACGCGGTGCGATTCCGATGACCCAGTCGCAGAAACGTTTTGTACACGGCTAGAACAGAGTCAGGATACGGGAGTAGGGGGAAATATGATTTGTGGCGCATACCGTATTGCCGGGGCGCGTACGTTGTCTCCCTAACTCTAGCTCTGAATCTTCGGCGAGGGAGCGGGACGAAGAGGATTTACCTCTTGGATGAGGTTGTACAGATGCCACATGTCCTCATCTTCTTCCGGACGAACTTTGATGTATCCCTAGATACTGTTCGGAGATGACCTTAGCACTGTGTCGCGATGTAAACACGCACTGCGCCTTTGACGATATGCCTACTGACAATCTTCATCGTCGCTGAACGAATTCGTTCGATAGCCGGACCGGAGATTTGACACTCGAAGCGCTGTGGGGCCCGCCACTGACCGCTAGTGCCTGTGCCCCTTCTCCTCAGTTCACACTTGCCTTGCGCCGAAATCATGTCGACATTCGACGACGACACCGCACAGTAAGTTTTCACATAATATATCCACCGAGACTTTTTTAGCGCTCACCGTATTTTCTTAGTTCACGCTCCCAGAACGCGAGGGTTGCCCATCTTACCTCTCAGCTTATCGCGTCCTCCTCCTCTGCTCCCGTGTCCCGCTCAGACCCAGACGCCCTTGACGAGGAAGAGCTGTTCGCGGAGTTAGAGGCCGAACTCGAGAATGACGACGGGCCTCTTCGAGAGCAAGGCCTCAAAGAGCTGCAGCGCGAGTGATTAACCAACCCGTCGAACCTCTGCGCTCTGCCAGATTAATGACCGACCGTATTTGCTTTGGTTGCGCAGGATGGAACGCATGAAGCAAATGCGGGAAGACATGCATGGAAAATACGCCGAGCTGACCGATGAGAAGGAGGTCATCCGCACGAGTGCGTGAGTTCTCTCTCGCGCTCTATATACCTCGAATCCTGAGCGTAACGTTGGCTATACGACAGGTCTGAGCCGCTATGCATAATCCACTTCTACCACAGCAACTTCAGCCGCTGTGCAATCATGGACAAGCACCTCGCAGTACGTGGATCTCTTCCGCCATTGAACCTGTGGTTCTGATCATGTCATTCAGGCGCTTGCCCCAAAGTACTTCAACACAAGGTTCTTACGTGTTTTTGTGGAGAATGTGCCTTTCCTTGTAGAAAAACTGGGAATCAAAGTCTTGCCCTGCGTCATATGCTTTATAAAGGGCATCTCAAAAGACAGGCATGTGCAGCCGCCAGCAACTCTCTTTCTTGTTTTAACTTTGCGAGCAGAATTATTGGCTTCGAGGAACTTGGAAATGTGGATAGCTTTAGCACCGCCACCCTTGAGCTCCGGCTGCTGCATACAGGTTCGGACTTTTCGTGCTATCTAGATATACGATTAAAATATGTGGTTCCAGGCGTTATCCAAAAAAATCCCCACTTCGTGCCTGTTGTCAAACATGCACGGGCTGTGGTCTCCCACGGAACTCGCCTACGCCATGATCGCCACGATGACGACGACGACGACTTTGACCTTTGAGTACTGTATATACACCTCCGAGTCGACAACTTCGAGCTTGCGGATGAATAAACCTAGATGGCTTTAATCACCAGGACAACATGTCACGCATGCGGATGATAAGGCCTATAGAATCGGCCCGGTCGTTGTCAGGAATGAGGCTCATATTGTCGCTGTTCAGCTGAAGTACTCCCTATACAAAGCTTGAGTTACTTTCACAATCACGAATACACTCCGTCTTACCTTGGTCTCCTCGTATGTCCCCCAGTGGGGTCCTGGAAGTTAGAATCAGGGACAGTGTGGATAATGAAGCAGGACCGAACATACGGCTCGTTCCCTTGCCGTCATTTGGAGTCAGGGAGACTGCGAAGGAGATCCAGTAATCCAGCATAGCACGGCTCAGCTGTGCAGTCTTTTGTGGCCCATTCTTTGCCAAGTCGCTAAAGAGGTATGGTAATTCGCTCGAATGGAAAACTCCAAGAGACGAGTTGGTGTCCGACTGGCGATCTGTGAAGATGTAGGCGTAGGATGGAGCAGAAGTTGTTTGGCTCCAGAAGCGGCGTTGAGCTTGGAAGATTATGTCCCCAACTAACCAGGCGGAATATCAATGCTGGGTCGTTTAAAGCGAGTGAAACCCGTACGGATCGCGGCTCCCCGCTTGTATCCAGGCCCAGTGCCAAAAGTCTCATTTCCCGTACCGAACGGCGAGCCAGCACTGGGCTCATTGGGATAGCGCGAGATCAAGTCGTCCAGCCCAAGCTTGAGGCCGCCCGAACCATATAGAGATGGCGTAAAATTGGCGTTCAGCCAAGTTACGATATCTTGAACCTGAAAGTTCTGTGGAATGAAGCTTGTCCCTGTACTATTGTTAGCATGTGGCCGTCAACATGGAAGGAAGAGACCTTCGTCGAGATTTGTGCCAGCCATAAATGGTACCTGTCCACCGGCGCCGCGGGACAGTCGCCTCGCGGGTGAATCACGAAGGATGCCTTGGGGTCCGTCAAGGACGGGACGAAAGGGGAATAATTCAATGGCCATTGCAGCATTCATGCCGGCGCGGAGATCAGATGAGCTGGCGGACATGAGACAAGAGAACGTGTTGTTTGGTGATGGCGAGCGCGTCGCACAGGACGGTGTATTCTGTGCAAAGAGCATCCAGGAAGGAATTGCACGGTAGGGGTCGAAAATAGGAAGTGTAGATGCCATCCCCGACATGAAGATCTACGTGGTCATTACGTGAATTGAAGAAGCGTGACCATGTCGGAGAGACAAGTGCGTACAGCAGCTCTGGCCACGGTGGTAAAATTCTCGTTGAGGTAGTGATAAGAAGTAGACAATGCTCCTGCACTCTGTCCAAAAACAGTGACCTTTTGCTCCGCGTGTTATCAATTGTGCTGAGGCTGGGACAAGTGAACAGACCTTGCTGGGGTCACCACCAAATGATGCAATGTTATTCTGCACCCATTCAAGAGCGGTCCATTGGTCGTACAGGCCAAGATTGAGGGCTGCCCGTGTTTGAGCCTCAGCTCCTTGAGGGAAGCCAAGAGCCCCAAGACGGTAGTTCATAGAAACGAAAATGATTGGCGTTCCCTGTCAATGATGGCCGTCTTTAGGAGGGAAGGACCATTTCTAGTTCGATGATGTGCATACACGAGCCACTGATTGTTGGACTAGAGGAGCTCCATCGTACAATGAAGAACCTCCACCTGATTTGTCATATGTGAACTCACAGGACTCTGTAATGGGATGTCCACCGCTCACTATAAAATCCGCCCCCATAAATCCAGACCATGACCGGCAAATGGGAGTTTATGTCAACACCGGACGGTCGTAATACGTTGAGAGTAAGACAGTCTTCTGACATATCCGCATCCGAATGCTGCAAAAAAACTTATTGGGCTCTGAAAATGGGGGGGGGAGTGCTAGGAGGGACTCACAGGCTGCAAACATTGGGGACCGTAATTGCTTGCCTTGAATGATTGCGGGGAATCGAGTGGGGTCTTGAGCAGAGGAGGAGCAAAACGAAGGTTAGAAACTGGAGGCTCGGCAAAAGGGATTCCTGGAGTGGGCTGTGAAGAGCGGATCTCATGGATGGATAAAAATAAAATGACCTCCAAAGAAATCCAAGTTAGAAGGTTGGAGACGCCTTCCGATGAGAGTTGTGCCTCTGAGATGCACTTTGGGAGAGCGGCCACGGTGCAAAGTTGCTAAAACTATGATTAAGACGGTAGAAAGCCCAAAATACAACATGAAGTCTAGTGGTCAGTCACGGTGCAACACGCACATGGCGCACTAGCACGCATGCTCATGTCATGGTCATGCATGTTAGTCGATCGATCGATCGGTGTAACGCGATCACGTGCGTGCCTTGACAGCATTTGGGATCTACATTCCACGATCGAGAGTGACGTCGTTCATGATCAAGGTCGACTCGGAGCAAATGGTTCAGGTTATATATTCGTTCTTTCATATCCACCTCCCTCCATGACAATGGTCAAACGTGCTTTATCCGATCCACCCCAGCCTTCCAAGAGGCTACACCTTGAACCCCCTTTCACCGTTGGCAGAGTTGCGTCTCCTGAGGCTGCTGCTGCCGCGGATGCCGACCTTCCCCTCGGAAAACTCTTCAGAGCTTTGGGAAATGTCCCGACAATGTCCCCAGAAACAGGGGATGCAGTGGCTTATTGGATGAGGATGGAGGACATGAGAAGTGAGAACGCCTGCTTCTCTACCTCCCCTCTTCTAATGTCTTATCAGTTTTTGATAACCGTGCACTTGCACAGGCTTCTGCCAAGGCGTTCGAATATCACATCCCGCTTCTCATATTTTTTATTTTGAGCCCTCAGGACTATGACACTCACGATACGAGTTCTCGCCGGGTTGATTTTACTCTCCGCAATCTTTCTATTCTCAAGGTCCGTTTCTACTAGTATTCTCCGAGTGTAGAGAACGCCGTGACCCAGAGCATTTATGATCTAGAATTCTCTCGTGAAGCTCAACATACCGCTACATGTATCCACCCATACGCCCCGCCAAACGCTGCCCTCACATGTTATCTCGCTTCTGCAATCAGTGAACGCCGCTTGGCTGTTTGCAAATATCGAGTATGAAGTCGATGAACTTCGGCGTGACATAGCTGTTTCCAGGCTCGCGCACGACAATGGAATTCTCCCTACTTTTGTCCACGACAAGTTGATCGTTGAGCCAGGCTTACTCTCGACAAAGCAGGGTAAACCATATACCGTGCGTCCCTGTCTGTTCAGAGAGAAAGCTACCTGTAGCCCAAGAGCATCAGGTCTATTCTCCATTTCAACGCCAGTGGCTGTCTACTATAAACGAGAACACAGAAAAGTATTTAGCAGAGGCTGCATCCCCCGGCGCCAATTCTCCATCTGTGAGGAATCACTCTGTATTCGGCAAGTTATTTGAAAGCGAGGTTCCCTCTCACGTCGAGGGATACCAATGTTCCGATAAAGACGAGATGGCTGTTGTTTGGCCCGCAGGAACAGATGCGGCACGCGAGGTACGCCTGATCGAATAATTCCGACAAGCCTTTTGATTGCACAAAAACAAAGATGCTACGTCGCTTCCTCCACACAAAGTCCAGAAATACTCATTTAGGTCTTGCCGACCCTCTAGAGGAAGGCGAAGAGATTTCCGAAAGACGAAGCAGAGTAATGACCTACAAAGAGAACAGAGACCGTGCCGACAGGGATACCACAAGCCGTCTGAGGTAAACGACAGAACACTAGCACTACTGTACGCTCGGTAACCTTTTTCACAGCCCCTACCTTGCAGCCGGTGTTATCTCCGCGAGAGAATGCATTCGTGCCACGCTTGGACTTCTTGGGACTAAGGAGGTGCAAGCCAATCGAGATTCTGGCGTTGGGATGTGGGTTCAGGAGATCGGTAATTATCCATATCATCCATCTTGACTTTACTCTGGGGTTCACGTTCGTCTAGCATGGCGTGACTTTTACACACACGTCCTTGCTGCCTTTCCACGTGTCTCGATGGGACGTCCATTCCAGGAGAAGTATGCTGGTGTGCAGTGGGAGACGAATCCTGAGCATCTGGAGGCTTGGAGAGCGGGTCGCACAGGAGTGCCAATTGTAGACGCTGCGATCCGACAGGCCAACTCAATGGGTGCGTTAGCCTATCGCTATGTACGGTAAAAGCTGAGTGCCATACTACAGGTTGGGTGCACAATCGCGCGCGCATGATTGCCGCAATGTACCTCACTAAGGATCTCATGATCGATTGGCGTCTTGGTGAGAAAGTAAGCCACCTTCCAAATTTCGTCCCAAACATCGTACATATCAAATTTTTCCCCGCAGCACTTCATGCAACAGTTCATAGATGGTGATCTTGCCTCGAACAACGGCGGTTGGCAGTGGAGTGCAAGTACCGGCACGGATCCACAACCATATTTTCGCATTTTCAACCCTTACTCCCAAAGTGAAAAGGCTGACCCAAGTGGTGACTATATCCGTACATTTGTTCCTGAACTTAGCAAGGTTTTTGGACCCGAAATTCACAACCCCTCCGCCAAGCTGGCCGAAAAGTTGGGCTACCCGAGACCATTGATTGACCATAAGGAGGCACGGGATAGGGCGTTGAGACGTTACAAGAACCCAGGGTCGAAGTGATTGTATCCCATAGCGTTTGAGTTATTCGCACATCATCATCTGTAACTAGCCAGAAGACGTTCTGCAAACAACAGCTACTTCCTGCCTGAAGGTGATGGTGCAAACGTCCTGAACTCATCAGGTCCGGGGTATTGTTTGTAGTGTCTCTGATTCGCCCAATTCATCCACCTGGGAATGCATCACTTGGAAACGTACGTACGCCTAAGAGATTGCCGCAAAAGTATCTGCTTGGGGACATGAGTTGTCAAAGGTGACGCAGGATGAGCCTCCGCGCCACCCTCTTCCGGCTATGGAATAAGTTCTGGTTGTTATATGATGAACAGACACTATGATTACTGATCTAGCGTCAGGGTCCGCACAATACGCAAAGCTGTAAGTATACAGTATCCAGGTACGTAGCCGGTGCCCTCAGTTTTGGGTCCTGTTGGGATCTCCGGAGGTAGTTCTGGAGGGCACATCACGCCACAGAATCATGATGTACGGGCACCCTCGCTCTTGGATGGCAGTGTCGCACCCGATAGCCCTCTGCGCGCATTCGCTTGTTCGTAGTTTCTGCCGGAAACACGGGCTGTGCGCCGAAACAGTAGGAAAAAAACCACAGGACAGGCCGAGAGCGCCAGTGGAATACAACAAGATACAAGCAAGCGTGGATAGCAGCGTCGGATGGACTAGTATGTTGTTGCTGAGGCACCTAACACCGAGCTATAGCTGCGTGGAGTGAAGTAAATGCCGGTTGCAAGACAAGAGAGAACATGCATGATACAGTATTTGCTTGTAAAGGCCCGGAAACAGAGTGGGCCGAGTCACCCACAGATTTGAGGAAGGAAAGACAAAGTTACCACTGGCGCCTCTACAACCGTACTAGGTAACTTAGCGACGAGCTCATAAAGGCCTTTAATACGAATCGCTGTTAAAAGAGTTTATTTCTATCCCGATGTCGTAGTTGTATTCCTTGTCTTGTTCTATGCATTATTGCGGTTCTTCGTGGGACCAGCTTCGACGCGGCATTGCCAGTTTTCAGTCCAGGGCGTGAGCGGGTGAGCTGTGATCACGTGATATATGTGACGTGAAGGGCGTCCCTTGTAATCTGAACTATACCTAATATAGAACAAACAGGTTTCCTAATCCGTCCGCCTTGCCCGAGCCTGAACCTGAAACTGAGGGGATATAAACTTCAATCCTGGGGTGGTAGCACAGGCCTACCTCTTTACCCACCTCAAAGAAGCACCAAGTCCTCTTCGTCGACGATGTCCTCCAACGTGCCTCCCTTCTCCCTCTTCCCCACATCCACCACGGCGCCCTGCGCCTTTGGCCTCTTTGGCCAGAATCCGCGCGACACCCACGCGACATACGAGGACCTGGTCGCAATCGTCCGTCCATCGTACGGACGGCCCCCAAAGAGGACGAGGAGCACCAGGAATGGCGGCAACGGCAACCAGTTCTTCCAGGGCGTGAAGAGATTTTTTGGAGGCCTATAGAATCCGTTCATCGCCACCACCATCATCATATCATCACATCAGCTTTCCCCCGTTTCAGTGATGGCCCGTCTCCCCCATCACCTTCTTGAACGCGCATCCACTACCCATCCATCAGTGCCGCGGGCGTCACATAGCGCGCGTCGTGCTCACCCCTAGAGATCCCACCGTCGTAGACCCTTGAAAGCGCGAGTCGGGCAGCCTGCACGGCTCACGCTGATCCAGAAACATCCATGGACCCTTTTAAATAAATAACAACCACTATCATTATGCGCGGCTTGTGTTTTTTCTTGACGGCCTGTCCTCCATTCATAAATAGGCACCATGTCCTTCCCGTTCCTTCATGCGGCTCATCTTCCCACTACGGACAAAGGATTCTGTCCGCTCATATATCTAATTTAGGGCTAATTTTGTATCTATATCATATTGCAAGTGTGTATTACTATTCGTCCTGTGTTTTTCAAAAAAATGAGATGCTCCGAATGCCTGGGCCCTACTATCATCTACCACTCCCGCCAATCAATCATGCAAAGTTGCCACTCAACCGCCATCACATCTATCACGTCTTGTAAACCTTGCTGTTAAGATCTCCGACAGAACTGTACTGTACAGTACTGTGTGAGCTGCACAACACTAAATAACATGGAAACGTAGAGATCGTGGGCGCATACGAGTAGGTGGTAGTCGAGACCAGAGCGACTCCCCTATCTTCGCCGTGGGCGTACCATCTATGAGATATCCTACGCGTTATGTCATAATCTTTACTATCTTCTCAATAATACCAGATTGCTCGTGCCTATCTAAAATGGTTCATGGAGGGTAAGACCTCAGGCGCACTGCTAGTGGACCCAGAAAGAAGGTTTTGTTCTCCCCAACGTGATTCCGACGATTCGCTGAAACAGCGATCATTTCGTTCGCTGGAGCAGACCAAGGATCAAATTTCCATCTCCGCTTGAATATCAACAGCAAAAACGTGACAGAGATGGGATTTCTCCAATAAATAGATTTTTGACTCAAAAAAAGTACGCAGGGCATTGGAGTCGTTTATATTAGAACATTTTGCTACAGTACATTGGTGTAGAATGTGAAGTTGAGGAGTCACCAGATTTGGCGAGTGAGTGGTAAAGCTTATCAAGCTAGTGGCGGTTGCCTGGATACTGTAATGTGCAAATCCTTGGCAGTGGCTCACGCAAGGAACCTGTCTGAGAAAACGAGAGAGGCACAGGGACAACCGAATGACAGAAAGTACAACACCAACAAGACTAAGGTTGATATGAACTAGAGCCCGAGGCCTTGCCGGAGAGAATCAACGAGCTCCCATTGATTAGTGTCGCCGTGAAGATCAAATATGTTGACGCCTAGGAGCCCACGCTGCCTCGCATATGTCGCCTTGAGGCCGAGGCTTTCAACGTCGTCGTACGTGATGACCTGAGCCCCGGCTTCGGAGCGAAGAAACGGCGTACTCGAACACAAGTCCCACTCGCGTGTGAATCCGCCACAACCGACGTAGACTCCGGGCCTGGTTGTTGTATTCTTACATAGCACGCCCTGGTCCACGAGCTCACGGAATTCCACCTGTCCGCTATCGGCGCCCTCATCAGTGACCACGTGCACGTTGGACGGCGGAGCGTTTTGGTCGCGCTGACGCAAACGTGTCGCGTTTGAACGTGAGATGTATCCGTATGACGGGACACCGAGGGCTACTTGGCTCGACTGGAAGCCCGCGGCGGTCCACGCTTTTACCGCAGCGTCGGCACTAGCTACCGGCATTGTGGAGTTTTGGCAGCCGTCGGCGAGCGGTGCGTTCGGTCCAGGGTTGGGTGAAGCTGAAGCCGGATGAGGTGAATCGCCGAAAGGAGTGCCATACAAAACCCACCTGCCCACGCATCGTAATTCATGAGTAAAACCCAATCGAGAACGTCCGCAAAGGCGTGAACATCGTCCATGGGTTGCCCGTTTGCACCAGCAAATGGAGTAGTCTGGACCGCAGCACTGATTCGGGCAGTGGGAGGAAGCGCAGCTCGCAGTAGTTTGAGAAAGTCGAGAAAGTTGGTGGTATCTTCTGAGTCAACGTAATTCTGTGAATCTCCTGGTTGACCAGGATATTCCCAGTCGATATCGATACCGTCAAGGCTGTACTGGTGATAGGCCGCTGCGATGCTGGCGACAAACCTCTGGCGGTTGGAGTCATTTGCCACCGCGAGCGAGAACCACCTGAGGCGAGAGGGTCAAAGCATCACAGCTTCACGCAAAGATCTACGTACTTGCTGCCATCCCATCCTCCGAGACTCAACTTGACCTTCTTACCCTGCTGGTGCGCGAGACTTACTAAGCGCGGGAGGATCTCAGGAGCCATATCCGAGCCATCCCAATCGAGTGCAAAAGCATCATTTGGCACTGCGAATGCGAAATCTATCCAGTCAAAGCGCGAGAAATCGATCCGCTCGGGTGGGAATACTTCGGAGACCCAGCTGGGATAGTACGCCATCATCAGAGGTGTCAAAGGAGTGCCAGTAGTGCTGGGGAGGTCGTGGGTGCTGTTGAGTAGGACAATAGCCGGACCGGGATCGGAAGCAACGGAGGCGTGATCAATGGTCCCGGGCGCCGGTCTTGTAAAGCCATCGGGGGATGTGCCTTGAGGCAAGAAGAGCACGGGGCTATCAGGAGATGGCGGAGATGTCGGAGCGCTGTTGGACCAGATAGCTGTCTTGGCCACTACGACAGTAGCAGGCGCATAGACGGTATGGGGCTCTGCTCCCGCGCCAAAGTTACCGCCCACGAATGCCTGGGCCTGCGGGAGATTACCGAGCATCGAAGGTGAAATTAAGGGTAAAGCAAGGGACAGGTGCAAAAACAACAGAAAGAGCGATAAAAAAGGGAAAGACATATTCTCAACGGGAAAAGGGCGATGACAGCACAAGAAATCACCACCAGGGTGGGCCAAGGCAGAGAGAAAGGCAAAGCTATCCCGGAAAGAGGGCACATAAAACCGCAATAAGCATATCGGGATCCAGGCTGGAGCATAAAGTCGGTCGGGCAGATTCGAAAGGAGGCACTGGACAGTTTTGATCGGGAGCCCGATTCCGACTTAGAGTTTTCGGCGGCCATTGTTTGGTTTGGACAAATACGGAAAAATGCAATTGTGCTGCTTCCATAAATTGATGTCAACCATCGACGTTCTGTGGAGAGCTCTAGTCCGAGCTAGACCGGCTATAACAAAGAGCTGAAAGCCGGAGAGGCAGCCAAAGGGCACACCACGGCGGTAGGAAGGACGTGCGGCGTTACGGATCTGGCTAGCAAATTGTAATATATCGTACATTTATGTGCTGACGTTCCTAACAAAACAAGATACCGAAAAGTTCAGTGTGCAAACGGGCCAGAGCATTCACCACCTTATTGCTGGAGGAAAGGCGTGTATCTCACATTGTAATGAGACTATGAGGATCGCCTTTGGACGTCACGAGAAGATCAGAGAGAGCGAAAGATGTAGGGAAGGGATGAGGACTGGAAGCAGAGTTCCGATGGGGGAATCCCTCAGGCTTAAACGAGGGATCATAGTTAGTTTAGTGACATTACCCTGAGGAGCTCGAAGAGAAGCAGGAGAAGCACGATCACTGAGCGATGACAAGCCACAACACCTGGTGGACATTGGTCAATAGTCTCCTTACAGTCTTATTGCAGCAAACTCCTATCGATCGTGACAACGACCACAATACGGTCCGTGATTTCCGCACCTGCGATGTTACCGGTACACCTTTTTCTACGGGTGTACACGTGTGTATCTCATATTAAGACGGCCCAGTTCAGGGGATGTTGATGAACGGTGGGGTTGACATGGACGGAAACCAGGCCGGTCCAGGCGTTAACGAGACTCATTAAGAAAGCAGAGAACCCGGCAAACTGACTCGCGTGAGGTCTGGAACCAGAGGAATGGCTAACTGAGCGTCTCTGTCGCCACCAAAAACCGTGCCCGATGGGGCTGTGACTCGTTTCAGATCATTTTGCCGCCCTGGCGCTTCATTTCCAGCTGTTGACTGGTTCCATCTGCTAAAATCGACCTCGTGGATCTCCGAACCATTTAGTCTATGCGCTAGATATGTGAGTTTGAGTGCGCTGAAAGTGGCCTGATTGCGTCCGGCAAGAACAAGAGAAGGCAAGAGGAGGATCGTCCAAGAGGATCAAACGGGTGCTGTTTGTTCTCTTCTTATGAGAAGGTGTCCAAGAAAATTCATTTGTTATTTCACTCAAAGAAAACCCGCGAAATCTACGGGGAATCGAGATCCGCTTATAAGCGCCCATCTACTGTATTTCATTCTTACCAATTTGGACACATGCGTTTGGCCCGTCCCGCGTACAACCCGCTTCTGCATATTGTCTCTTATAAAAACATCCTCTCATAATGTTTGCCTTTCGTCACTTCTGCCCTTTACATGGATCACATGGATCACTATCCTCGTTGCCTCTCTCCTCCTCCGCGTATCCCTTCTCCTCAGCTTCTTCCCACCCCCTTACCCTCACCTCCTCTTCATCATCAACAATTGCGCCCACGGCTTCACGCGTTGTCTCAACCCAAACCACCATCACCCCTCACCAATCCTACTCCCTCGGGCTCACCAACCATTTCCCAACCGAATTTGCACGCTCCCCGCGCGCAGCCTCCCCCCCCTCTCGATATGAACCTATGGCTCGACGGGGACGACTTTGGTGCCAGGCGAGCGAGAAGTCAATCACCACCCTCACCGTGCCCCACTCCTGAAAGACTAGCCCAGTATGACTGTAAACGCCGGCCCAACACCATTCCCATGTCACATTCTCGCTCACGGCCTCGCCCGCGGTCCCCTCCTCCCAGTCCCGGCCGACCTGCCACACCACCCCCAGTTCCACCCATTCCTACTCACTTTTTAAGTGTGAGCCCCGGAAAACCCGTGCTTCAGCCGCGGTCCACGAACCACCTCACCACCGTTAATCGCATCCCAGATTTACCACCCCCTCGGTCATACGAACCTTTGTTACGGAAGTCCAGGTCAACCAATGCCATGACGTGTATCCGCTTCCTTACCCTTCCTGATGACCAGTAGGAGGGCTCCCATGCACTGGTTGATCCCTTGGCCAGGTCAAATGTGCACCATTGATTCTTATCGTCAGCCCGAAAGTTGTAGCCCTCCGATCTTCCATTGTTCATTAGACATTGTACTCCAGCACTTTTTTTAACAACAATTCTTCCGCTACGCAATCACGAATACCTTACTGTATAATCCAGCTAATCGCCCAATCGCAGGTCGTAGCCCACTCCCATCGCATCCTACCGTCCATTGTGTTTTCTATTGCCCATATTACTAGTTCTTTGTTACGTAAATTTAGTACTAATAAAATCTCTTGAGCAGACTTGGACGCGTAGCTTGTGAGCATTGTTGTCGCCCGTGGCTAGCGCCCCCCCAAAAAAATTAACGTTATGTTGAGTGTTCACCCTCCGGTGTATGCAAACGCCTGTACTATACATTGGGCGGTCATCGTTTAGCAACCATGATGGGTCGAACGAAACCTTGACCCATCGGCGCTAACTTCCGTCACATGTTACACGCGACGAGCGCGCTCAGTGACCCTACAGATCCGTGTACAATTCCGCGCAATCGCAGCGTCTTTGCAAGGTCCGACCGGATCAACCAAGGCATAATAGGACCTAGCGCCAGGCATAGCCGCAAGGGGCGCACTCTCAGCCGCCTCTCCTTATGAGGATACTGTTTTGGCGGCGCACTTTAGATGGACTGCATGACAGTGGAGCAAAACCACGAGACTGCCACTAGCAGCAATCGTTTACGATTGCTCTGTTCCTGGTCCATCGGCGATTCCGACCCTGCAAGCCCAAATGGGCGTTAATTGACTATTTCTGCGGAACCCCGGGCGATATTAATACGGGCAATTGGCCGTGCATCGATGGTTCATTTTCAATGTTGCACTAAGGGAAGGACCTGACATGCCCAAGATCCTCCACGGACAGGAGTTTATGGGGGTCATGTGGACATATATATCCATACGTATCCCAAAACGCGGCGGGGGAGTGGGTCAAATTTGCCCGACGGACGACGGACGACTTTCCCCGGGTACCAGTAGGAACAACAGTCGACGCGGACGAGCTCACCAGGATTGGGGTAATGAAGAACCACCCGGACGGTATATACGGCACAGGTTATCCGAGGCGAGGCTGTCCATTGACAACAGCTCATCGACTGACTCGAGTCTCGAGTCCCTAAAAAAGAGTCATTTGAAAATGACCCTCTTTCCCTCGGCGTGCCGATCAGCGCAGGAACGGAGCCAAGTCCCGGCACAAACTTGGTAACTCGGTAACCACGTTGCCGCATCCTTCCCCCAACTGAGGAGGGACAGGACCGTCGTTGTGGTTGCCTCTCTGGGAAACGGGAAGCTGTGCGAATCGCGGACAAACAAACAGACGGGAGATTGCAGAACCCCCCCTCTGCAGGCGCGCGATCGCCGCGGATCGCCGCGGTGCGAACACACGAACACCTTTTCGCCAGCGGAGAGGAGTGGGGTGGAGGGCGTTTAGATGAACGTATCGGCGAATGGTCGCCGTCCAACTCTCAGAAAACCCTACAACGGATCGCGCAGCGTGTAAACACGGCCAAGCAGGCCTTTCAATCTTAGCGCCTAGCGCCATATGCGTCTTTCGACGGGCTTTGACGCCACAATTCTTCTCGTCGTCATTACACCACTTCTCCGTATGTCGACCAAAAACGGGATGATTTTCCACGGTGGGTCACTTCCGGCAAATTGAGGTTCGGAGATCAAGTTGGCAAATCACCATTAGTCGCAACAAGCGCCGGCTTTTGACTTCCGAAAGGCAGAAACGATATCTACGTCCAAGCTCTGACGCACAGCTATTGCAAAATAAGATAGCCGAGGATAGCTCTCCTTGCTCTGCACCAAAAATATAGTTTTTGCCACGAAAATTTCGGTGGCATACCCAATCTGCTGTAGCCCAACTAAAAGTGGTAGCGATGGGTGCCTCGGGGCGAACAGACAGGCCGCAAAGGACTAGTTGATAGATGAAACGCGATGTTGTAAATATTTGGGGCTGCGCTAGGGACCACCAACAACCCAAAGTATTACGCATCAGGTCCTAGCGCGTTGTGAAGGCCGCGTTAAAAGGTAAAGACAGATAACGCACGCGCACGGTCTTGAAATACTGTATACGCAATTTTTTTGATAACAACTCGACAACAAGAAAATTAATACAGACTACATAGCCATGAATAGGCGAGTGAAAGAGAAATGCGTCAGCTAGAGCTACAATGGTGTGCATCGTGCGAATAAGAGGGACCGTACCGGATACTCTATACTGGCTGGTCCGGGTAATGGCTGTGAGGTCATGTACGTTCGTCCAAGCGTATTGAGGGTCCCATGCGAGAGAATCTCAAAGTCCCATTCTTTCGGCCAATGTCCGGTCGCGGTCGCTTCCATTGTACCCACCACCTCCGCCGCCCGAACGGCCCTTACGGCTATGCCCACCACCACGTCGAGATGTCCGATCCCTATCTCGTTCTCGTTCCCGAGGACGGTCCCGCTCACGATCACGCTCACGCTCCCTATTTCGCTCGCGCTCACGCTCGCGGGGCTCACGTGGAGCCACAGGGGACCGGTGACGGGACCGCCGTTCAGCATCGCGTTCCCTCTCTCGGCTCCGACCACGTTCTCGCTCTCGCTCTCGGTCACGCATCCGCTCTTGTTCCTCGTCAGTGACCGTTTCGACCTTCCCGCCGGGCGCCTTCCGAAAGTCTGGAGACTGAAGCGGCGAGTTTTCAGGCGAGTCCATGTGATGGGACGCGGAGCGACCACGCGTCTGTGTTTGCAGGCGGGGAAGTGCATTGCTGGAAGTGGCAGGGGATGCGCGTACTTCAGAGAGGCGCGGCTTTTTATGTGCACGTGGGGCGGTAGGAGGGTGCTTGTTGACGCTTCCACTACCACTACCACCACCACCTCCATTCCCATGACCGTTCCCATTGGGGTTACCGCTAGTCTGTGCTTGCCCATGTAGAGGTGCCTGTTGCGTGTGACGAGACGATGCGTTCACTGGACGAGTAGGGGGCAGTACAATCTCGTAGGACTTCTCTAGTTCGTCTCTGGAACAACATATGGGCCCTCCATACCCACGGAATCAGACGGGACTTACGAGAGGGATCGAATGACTTGGTGAGATTCTATGAATGCACAAGACCGGAAAGTTAATAAAGGTGTTTTGTGTTGTATACTTTACACACCTCGAAGCGCAGTCTCTAGCCTATTGACCGCCCGTCGGAGACCACGTACTTCCTCTTTTAGTTTTCCGGTTTCACTACTTTTCAGCAACTCATAAAGCTCGTCATTTTCTTCTTGTAAGAGCTTGGCGCGTTGCGCGAGGGCGGTATTCACTGTACTAGATGACGATCTAACACTGGTTTCTGCCGAGGCGGCATCAATGTGGGTTAGAAGTAGAGATATGAGGGCGGGTGGCAAAGACAGTGGTTCTGTGAATGAGGCATTGGGTTGGGTCGAGAGATATTGGCGTAGGGTGTTGACCTCGTCCTGGCATCGCCCCGGGAGCGCTATTTAGTATACACAAGAGATAATGTTGAGCGAGGAAACGTACAGTCAACTCCGCGAGCTGAGAGTCTTTTTTACGTAGAAGTGCCTCCAGCTCCAGCTCGCGGGACGACGGGAGGTCCATGACAGCAGCAGACTGACCGTGACAGAGGGCGCAACAGGCGCGTCCTGCAGCTCTGGCTCCCGCTGTCTCACCTACCGCGCTAGATGACGTAAGCGGTTTCTTGTTTCAGAGATAGTACTCGTCGCCAGTCAGACTATTCATAGCACGATTCGTACACTATCATAACACAATCAACTAACGCTTCGCGGCTATATAGATTATCTCTGCGAGAACTCCTCTTCCGTCAAGGTCAAGAAGGCAGTGCGACGTAATTCTTCACAACGTGGCCTGCCGAAAAATACACCGGCTTTACTGTAAGAAATGGTTAGAATGTGGTGATGACCTACAGCCTCACAATATCCTCGCGTGATTGCGTTCATGGAACATATTGGTCGACCTCGACAACCCTTAACTTAAACATTCATGCTTTGCGCCCCTCTTTCTTGTCAGAGGGACAACGCTGTGGGACCCTTGAACTGTAGCATGCGGTAGCGACGCAACTGGATAGACGAGAAGGTGTGAGGTAGAATAGACTAGACCAAAGAAGGTTTGCCAGCAAAGTGAGATATAGAAGGACAGATGAAGCAGCCGGGATGCTCAACTGCGTGACGGAAAGGGAAAAATGCATATCGCTTCTCTGATCAGGGATCATGGAGCCGCTACTGAACGCGACACATCAACTACTTCACAACGACCGATGGAGCAACAAGAGCACGGCACAGTCCGGATCCTTCACATGAATTCGCGAATCGGTAGCCTCGTCCATATCTTCGTTCGCTCTCATTTGGTGGTTGGTTAAATCGGTTCTGAACACGTGCACAGGAAAACATGTGCAAATAGGACACAAACTTTTCCTTGCATCCGTCTCACACCCACTTGCACTCTTGTACAACTGGACTAGACAATCTCTTCAAGGTAAGATATTGTGGCCTACATTACTTTCCATCATCCTATTGCACCCTACGTGCCCTGATGACAATCATATTCACACTGTACGAACAGCATTTGCCATCTCTGGCGCGCTGTCGTGACTGTTTTCTACAACGGTAACTGATTCTCGACCCTCCCTTCCTGCTTCTCGTACTGGTTTCATCGGTTCCCTTGCTGATCCATCAATTTTGCTAGACATGAATCATTCCATGAGTTTATGGAGCTCGGAGCTTGCTTGCTACCCTTTCTTGTCTCCTTACTTTACATGCCCGCAACTATATTGCCTTGTTGATGCCTGTAATTTTATTCATAAAATTGTGTTTGATTATTGAGATACCCCCGATGTTTCCTTGACGTGTTCTTCACCGTCGAATGCATCTGGGGGTAGCTGCCCTTGCACTTGGGTTAAAGCCCCTTTGAAGATATACAAGAACGGTCCGGCTGATATCGGAGGTGGATTGGACTGATATGCGACGGGTAGTGTGCACCTAGGGCATCGGAATCTATATTGACGCTCATGTCCGCCTTGCGTCCTGGACAAATTCAGTCAACGGAAGCACCGAAGCGCACGGACATACCTTTCAATGAGTATCGGCTCGCAAGGCAGTGCATTCAGTTTGAAGGCTTTTGCCTTGGCACCATCCTTGTCTTTTGAGCGGACTATGATCGCGCCGTCTGTCTGCCGATGCGGCAGCGAAGACAGAGCTGCGTCAATAACGAGCTAGAGTAGTATGAGAGCTATTTGAGTCGTCGAAAGGAAGAGACTCACGATGAATTCACCGCATATACAGTCTATAGGGCGGAGTGGGTAAGCCGGGCACATTGATGCCAGGGAGGATGACTCACAATAAACTTTCAACGCAGCCACAGAAGACGCAGTCGGTCGTGCTGGAACCAGTCAGAGAAACGAATAGATTTGAAAATAAAGGCACACCGTCGGCTGACGTTGAAACTGCAGACCTTGAGACAACCTTGGGCATTCGCACAACGCTGTGGGTGTGTGAGAATTGCGATGGAATCGCATTTCCGTAAATGACACAAAGGAGATCTCACGTGACGGTAATTAGGATACGCGAAAGCCGACTGTGAAGCGATGCACTGCTCAGACTGAGCGCTGTCGTTTTCCCTCTCCACTCACTCCCATCTCCACGGTCATGGCCGAGAAGGACACAAGTGCACGTCTAAGGAAGGCGGTTAGAGGTAGCCTGCTGCCCATCTTCCTCTCTACCACGCTGATTTTTACACAGAAAACAACCTCTTTCTCGTCAAGCGCCTCATCCAACGCATAGACATGCGGAACCCCGATCCTGGTCCGAAGAGGTACACATCTTTGGCGTGGGCTGTGGTTGAAGGAAATGAGGATATGTTTGAATTTCTCTTGAACGCCGGGCACGACGACGACGAGCTCAGCAGGGTGCGGCCCAATGAACATCCCCCTTTTATATCCCTCTCTTATCAGCTTGCGACAGGATTCAGAGAACAGCACAATTCTCGTTCTTCTTGCCGACATAAAACCACCCTTGACCAGTCTATACGCTTCCTCAAACCCCGAATTTATGGGTGCTGCCCTCCGAATGGCTAGGATGTACTACGACCGGTACCCATTCATTCTAGACTGGTCGGATTCGTCAGGGAAAACTGCATTGCACGTCGCGGCTCTGAAGGGAAACGAGGAGCTTGTTAGGGTGTGTCCCTTTCCCGTGATCATATTATTTATGCCCAATATTCTCTCCCTAGATGCTGTGCGATTTGGGGGCCGACTTTGACCTGTCTGACAATCAAGGAAACACCCCGTTGCACTAGTACGTCTTGACCACATATAAACGCCCAGCCTTATTGACGTATGACTAAGTGCAAGCGCCTGGGGACATATTCCTGTGCGTAAGCTATGATTTGGGTGTTTTTGAAGACTGACCATTGACACAGATCGTGCAATTATTGATTGAGCGAGGTTGCCAGTTTGCCGCAAAAAATAATCATGGATATTCACCATCCGACTATGCGTACTCGTAAGCTCCCACTTATCGCCACGGCGTCCATCTGAAAATGCAGTTCTGTGGGATCAGCTATAGTATCCGTGATATACTCGAGAACACTGCTCGTGCACAAGTGGAGCTCAACAAGAAGGCTCGGCGCGTGTTTGCTCAGGCCGCTGCCCGAGCGGCAGAATTGGATGGCTATGAGCCATCGATGAAATGCTTGGGAGTGGGAAATTCAACGCGGAATCGCAGTGGGTCTGCTGCCAGTTACACGACTGGCACATCCGATAGCGGGGATGTCGAAAGCTTGCCGTCGGGGCATTCGTACAACAGTGGCATCGCGTCTACTCCCTCTCAGCATACATATCGTTCGGGTGCTTCTTCATCAAGCAGCACGGGCACATTCCCACCTCCCGCCTTTTCGTATTCCGGCAATTCGCTTTTATCCTCCGTTTCTAACCCGGCATCTGCGCTATCACCGATTGCATCACGTGTGCTAGAGCAGGATGCTAGTGCCATAGAGGCATACATTAGGCGGAATCGCAGTCGTAGTAGGTCCACGGACGTCAAGACAGTAGAATCGACTGTGCCCTCACCTGCTGCACCGGTCTCCTCCGGGCCATCGGTGAATGGGGATGACCTCACTTCGTTGCCAAATATGAGCGGGTCGGTTGCTCCGCGACGTCGTCTACGCCCCTCGTTGTCTGCGGCACAGCTTCGAGGTTACGGTAAACCACCTTTCATCGTGACGGCACATACCTCTTCACAGGACATGACACCAAGACATCGAGCGGGCACCAACCCGACTGCGACCAAACCAGGTTCTCCGCGATCGCCGCTTGCAGACAGTTTCTTACCAACAACTTCTACCACGCGGCCTTTTCCGTCGCGTAATAGCTCCCTCAACGCGCTTTCAACGGTGATGATGGACGACAAGGAGGAACCCGAGAAGTTCATCGGTCCTTCGAGCGACTACGCGGTCTTCCCTGATCCTCCAGAAGAGGATACGAGTCCGAACGCGACGCCGACGGTGACGAATACACCGACGACGGGTCGTCGACTACCGTTCAACCTACTATCGAGACCTCTACCTAGCATTGATCTTCATCACGGACATGGTCATCGGCGAGGGGCATCCATCCATTCTCTGCGCTAAAAGTTCCTTGTATAGAAATGCTGTTGTTATCGTTCTTGTTGTTGTTTGTCTTGTCGGTGCCACAGGGTGGGCTTGTAGTACTACACCTTATTTATATTGTCCTGTTCTGTTCTGTACTTAGCACCGTCTGAAAATGTAGCGAAGCCTGAATCGATCTCGGAGATTGCCAGCGGCGATACTGCGCGAGTCAATCGGAGGTAAGAACCCATATATAGCCGTATTCGAGGCACGCTGTCAACATCCGTGTCCTGTCGAGGCTTTTTGACCTCTTGAACCCCTCCAGCTCTCCGTAGCTCACTCACCTTAACAATGTCTCTTACCCCTGTATCTGGTGTAGACCCAGACCCTACAACCCAAATCCCTTGGCCTGGGGCACGGAAGAGGTCCGATCGTGAGGTCGATGCCCCAGACCCTGCCCCCGCCAATGGTGGTTCTCGCTACAATTCACGACGCCCATCCGTAATATCTAAGGCTGAAATGAATGGAAAACGACGCCTTTCGACACTCGACCTTTTCAATCTCAGCATATCTATGGCAGGAGCGCAGATTGCATGGACAGTCGAGCTTGGGTAAACTGAACAATGCTGCGCTGTGGGGACACTCCTGACCTCAATCAAATCAGATACGGGACACCCTTCTTACTTTCCCTAGGCATCTCGGAACAGCTCACTAGTCTCGTGTGGCTGGCAGGCCCAATCTCTGGCTTGATTGCACAACCAGTCATTGGTGAGCATAGCCAAGGCTTACGCGTTCAGACAATGTAACGCTTCCCTAGGTGCGATCTCCGACTCGTCCACGTCCAAGTATCGTCGACGGTACTGGATAGTGCTGTCAACCGCAGCCCTCTTGCTGTCAACTCTGTCCTTAGCCTATTGCCAGGAAATCTCCGCTTTTTTCGTAGACGTATTCCGAATCGGCGCAGGCGACTGGGATCCGAAACAACGCCGTCAGGTATGATCCCGTGCTTACTCGCGCCGGCCTTCTTACATCACTTATTTACATCACTTACACGTAAACAGGCGTCTAACGTTGCCATAGGGCTCGCTGTTTTCTCGTTTTACGTCCTGGATTTTGCCCTCAATGCCTTGCAGGCCTCTCTCCGCAACCTCCTTCTCGATATCACTCCTCCAGAGCAGCTCAGCGCCGGCAATGCCTGGCATAGCAGGATGACCCAAGCGGGAAACATCGTCGGCTATGGCTTTGGTTTCCTTCCTTTAGCGAGCCTTCCAATTATCCGCCTGCTCGGTGGTGATCAGTTCAGGAAATTCTGCGTTATCGTCATATTTGTCCTCGTAATCACTGTCTGGATTACGTGTTACACCCAGACCGAGGAGGAACGGATTCTACAAAGGTCATCCGAAGGGTACGTGATCTCTGTTTCAGAGATTTCTGCCAGCGTTTGACGACCTCTAGGACATTCCGGGAAATCTGGAACAATATTTACATCGCAGTCGTCGCGCTTCCTAGACCAGTGCGGCGTGTGTGCTATGTACAGATCTTTGCCTTTATGGGTTGGTAGGTGCTCGTCGCTCCTCCCGCAGCCCATCACTAAGTCATTGTTTTGAGGTTCCCTTTCCTATTCTATTCGTGAGCAATGAGGGGAATCATCACCCTCTCTGGTTGTGCTTATGTCTACTATGTAGCACTACGTACGTTGGCCAAATCATGGCGCAACAATACGACAGGGAGCCAGACAAGGACCTGGCCACCCGTACTGGCGCCTTAGCAATGCTTCTTCATAGTATTGGTATGACCCGTGCATTCAAACAGTGAGATTCAAAGCTGACTTTGAGTCCTAATAGTCGCCGTTGTTGCTGGGATAGTTCTTCCTTACCTTGCACGACGAGATGTTCGCTTGCTCGCTCAAAGCGACGATGAAGATGCCGACGCCGAGCTTACGCGTCTCAGAGACACCGTTAGGCGATGGCAAGTAGAGGCTGCACGCAAAGGCAAGCCATTGCGCCTACCGATAATGCCTTTCTTGTTGCGCAACATATGGATGGGTGCCATGTTGCTATTCAGCCTCATCTCCGCTTCCACATTCTTCATCACAAAGGTTTGGCAGGTAGGTTACCGTCTACTCGCTTGCGAAATCGCACTGACTCCCTTCCTAGGCGATCTTGGCTGTCAGCTTGGTCGGTATCTGCTGGGCAGTTGCATGTTGGGTACCTTTCGCTATCATCATGGAGGTCAGTGGCCTCACATGCCATACTTCTGGCACTCATCTACTCCTCACCAGTTCCTTAAAGAGTTGGATCGCCCTCCACCCGAAAGGCCTGTACCCACCGCAAATCGCCGTGCTTCACATACTAGGACCGTTTCCAGCCCAAATCTACTCAGGATTGCTCTCCTCAATGAACGCCAGCCATTACTCGCGCGGCGCCGCTCATTCGAAGATCAAGCGGATAACGGGGACTCCCGCAAAACCCCTCTTGCGGGAGGGACTATCCTTGGTATCCATAATCTAGCCATCGTCTTCCCGCAGTTCCTCGTGAGTTTATACCTCAGTACTCCTTATTGAGAATCTGACAGCTTCCCGGGCTCTCGAAGACTGCGATCGCGTCCAGTGCGATATTCAGGCTCGCGGATGCAGAAGCCCACAATGACCCGACGAACACTGGCGCATTCTATGGCAAGAACGGCGTTGCATGGGTTCTTCGCTTTGGTGGACTTTGCACTTTGGTAAGCGCGTTCTCCGTGCCTGCTTTTCCTAGACCAACGTTGTTTGGATAGTTTGGGGCCGTCTTCTGCCGTATGGTTCCTCCAACCCACACGGAGAGAGAGATGAGACGTCGCTTGGGAGAGATGATGGTGCTCAAACAGGAGCACACCCCTTGAGACAACTCTTTCTCAAACTTGAGTCGCACATCTACTGGGTCTCATCGGACTCTATATCGTTGCACGCATATCGTTGAATGTTGTTTACGTTTCACGTCTCGCAATCACCGCTCTGATATATCTCTTTAAAAGCCTTCATGTGGTCAGGATACATATTACATATTCCCAATCACGCCCGTCCCGTGTGCAGATATGGCGACAGGGGACATATGTGATTGCTGGACCCTGCGAATCAAAAAGGCTCTGAATGGGTGGGAGGTCTGTTTTTGAGTCAGAGGATGATACGGCCAAGCTTGAAGTGCAGAGTTCCCACCTGTAGCTGTGAGTTTGTAAAACATCCGCACCGATAGAGCTCGCGAGAGCCTGGTTCCGAGGCGCGCTGCGGTCTTGAGGCGACTAGAAACCTTTACCCAGTTCGAGTTTGAATTCCCTCTCCCACAGATCACCGCGGCCGAAGCTCCGGCATGCTCAAGATACGATACTTCGTACTGTATCTCTACGTCTGCTTCCGCAAACGTTTCTAGGCGCCCGCGAATCAGATAAGACCTGCATGGACGGGGACGGGAGGCCGATACCTGAGCCATATATGGGAGGACAGGACACTGGCACAGTATCACCATCTTCATCGACGGCGCCTCCTCGCCCTGTATGGTAGAGAACCTGCTTCTCGATAAGGGCGTCCTTCGGGAGACCTCTCACAGTCAAGAAGAGCGTCGGAGTGGTGTCTCTCTGTTACAAACCAAACCAAAAAAATTGAGATTAAAAAAAATTTCTTTGGTCTAAGTATGGGGCGACCGAGCGCGAACTTTGGCTCACTCACATCCAAGGTTTGCGCCGCCGCTACAGCGTGCGAGATGTGGCGTTCCTGAGTAAGCCAATAGAGGACTAGTTGCGCGTGGCCGTCCCACCCTCCGCCGGCGTTATTCGTCAGCGCTTTCACGATGCGATCGGCGTGTTGCGATGCGAGAGGAATCTCCGTTGCGAGAGATTGGGGATACGGGATGGTCAAGGAACATGGTATGAGACCAATCTGGCCCGAGACGAAAACGCGTTCGTCTACCTGGATGTGGGGTGGGGTGTCAGAGGGAGGGGTTCAAGGAGCGGAGAAACGGCTAAACTGTCTCACAACGATTGCCTGGGAGTATGGGCCGATATTTGCTGGTGCCCAGTAGCTCAAACTCTGCACGTGCAGTGCCTGCCGATCGGATACTTTCTGCTCGGCATAAGCGACGCAGTCGAGCGTTACCCGCAAGGGATGGGGAAGGTCCACAGCTACGCAAGCACGTGCTGGCGGACTCACACCGAAGTAGGTGGCGTAGACGGCATTGATGGAAGCGAAGTTTTCCATGGATGAAATGAAAATGTTTATGTTGGCGATATGAGACAGGGACAGCGAGTGTTCTGAGAGACGTTCTTGTGATTTAAAGTTAGCCAGCTGACAAGCGACATCCATGGGACCCTTACGTTGCAGGATACGGAAGCATTCTCGAACCTCGTCTTCCAAGGGCATATCGGATGTATCACGAGTGCCCCTATGGATGTTGCCTATGGAAACCCAGTTCCCGAAGTGTATAGATGTCGGCGTCGTCAATCGAGTTTCCAAAGCTTTGTTGGAACTATGAAAGCCTTGCGGCTCGATTCGCCCGGGGCTTTGGCTGTTATTCAGTATTCGGGCTTGAAGGTCTTCCGCGATATGGCGGTAAGGTTGGTCAAGCAGGGTTGGAACCGCGACGTCGAGCGATTGTTCTGGTTTTGTATCAAGGGAAGCACGTCGGATGCGTAGGAATGCAACGGTGGCGAAGTCATTGTCTGAGTGAATGACGGTCTCTGTCTCGAGTCTGTGAAATGGTGAACATGGTCAATCAAAGCGTGTAGAGGAGCTCACAGCGTGATGCGTCGTTTGAAGAGTGGACAATCGATGGTCAGCGTCTCGTATTCACCACCCTCTCCACAGATGTGCGACCCATACAAGGTATTCTACAACGAACCCTCATCGCCATTAATGACGGATAATAAAAGAAGCTCTACTTACCAGCATCGTTAATGTTGATTGCATTCCCGACAGAGTTTTGCCGAGATGCGTAGTATTGAGCCCGATCCCCGCAACTTTTATGAGGACGGCTTCCACTCCCGCCCTGATCATTTCTGAGAGAAGGTCTGCTTGATCTCGCTGCCATAGGTAGCTCAAGGGCGTTAAGGACAGTCTTTGACAACTAATTTTACGTACGTGAATAGATTTATGAGCGGGTTTCCGAGGAGGAGTACTCACACGTGCTCGACGCGGATGCGCTGGTAATTTGAAAGGATGGCACCAACGGATACACCCTTTGCGTCAGGGTGTTGAGACTGCAGTATACCAGACGCTCAATGAATGCGGGAAGCAGATGCGTTTACGGAATCTGCATTACTTTGACATCAGTGAGCAAAGCATACAGATCTTCGGTCTCGTCTCCGTTGATCCCTCCGCGTTCCTCTGCATCTCTGCCGCCGTACTCTGAGCTTTGCACGAGCGCCGTACCGCTTATAACCCTACGGTAGAGAGGGACTTCCAGGGCACGAGCAACGAATTCAATGGCATCTTGTCCCACTGTTTGGTACAGGTACGAATCGAGCTCCTCTGAGGTCCATAATGAACATAGTTTCGAGGCCAGACGCGGGGCAGTTACGCGCCTTTTCCGTGCTCGGGTCGCAAAGAGGCAGCTGCAATTAATTGATGGCCGTTCTTGTGGCAGTGTAAGAGGTTGTAGCAACTGTCCTTCCCACCACTGAGGAGAGCGATGTATTTCATGCTGAGATAGCGTAGCGCCTAACCGGGCCGTGACCGCGATAATCTCGAGTCCGAGTCAATCACGCCTCATCCTCAAATACCTACGATGCCTACGGTCTCGGTCGACAAGGAGGACCTCTGGGAGCGGCTCGGGCAGAAGTTTTGTGTGTGCTGCTATTGATGTTTCACGATCATCTGGACTTAGTCGTTTCACGCAATAGCATCAGAAGAATTCGACGAGCTCTGCTTCGAGTTTGGCCTTGAGCTCGATGAAGACGTGAGTGCCGCGTGTGTCAAATTTTTTCCTCAGAGCTCGTCACAATGCATGGCTTTAGACTACGGAAGAAGTAGAGGCCGCGATCAAACAAGGCCTACCTGCAGAGCGCCCGGTGAGTGTGTCTACGCGTGACTTGTATTGTACTCACCTAGGTCCTCAGCAATTGAAGATAGAAATACCAGCAAATAGGTATCCAGCGCGTTGTATTCAAGGACGACGTGCGTTGACCGTGTCCTCAGATATGACCTACTTTGTATAGAGGGCATTGCGCGCGCGCTGTGTGTGTTCTTGGGAAAAGGGACAGTGCCAGAATATAGATTGGTATACCCTCCCGGAGGAGAGAAGAACATCATCGAGGTCACTGTAGCTCCCGAAGTAAGTTGGATTCTTCAGTGGTTATTTTCTCGTTCTAACGGCATCTCAGACAGCTCAAGTTCGCCCTTACTTCGCGTCGGCTATCCTTCGCAATGTCCAATTCACGCAACGCTCGTACGAGTCATTCATAGATCTACAAGACAAGTTACACCAAAACATCTGCCGGAAGCGACAGTTCGTCGCCATCGGCACGCACGACTTGGATACAATCACAGCGCCGTTCCGTTACCAGGCAAAGCCACCCAGGGACATAAGATTTGTCCCTCTGAACAAAACACAAGCATACACTGCTGAAGAGCTTGTAACGATATATGAAGTAAGCTAATCAAGAACAATACAGGGACGCAGTCATTGACGGACGATACAGTCTGATCGACATCTGGGAAAATACTTGCCCATCATCCGAGATTTCCCTGTCTATCCCATCATCTATGATAAGGAAGATCGTGTGCTCTCCTTCCCACCCATTATTAACTCGGAGCGCAGCAAGATAACAGTAAACACTCGGAACGTCTTCATCGACTTGACAGCAACGGACCAGACGAAACTAAATGTCGTGACAAACATCATGGTCACGATGTTTTCAGAGTACTGCGAAGAACCTTTTACGTGCGTCCGTACTTTCGTCGATATTATCCTGTTTGTGTGAAGAGCACTATCCAGCATCGAGCCCGTTAAAATCATCTACCCGGATGGTAGAGTCGTGATCACCCCCAATCTTTCCTCGCGGCAGACACAGGCGCACGCCTCGTACATAAACTCGTGCACAGGGCTGAATCTCTCCGCACCACAGGTTAAGGACCTCCTCGAGCGCATGTCGTTGCGCACAGAGCTCTCGCCTGGTGAGGCTGATACGCTCCATGTGACTATCCCCCCAACGCGGCCCGACATCCTGCACGAGTGCGACATCATGGAGGACGCGGCGATAGCATACGGATTCAACAACTTGCCAGATACGTTCCCGGCGACGAGCACGGTTGCGCAGCCGCTGGCTGTCAGCAAGCTCTGTGACATCATCCGGCACGAGTGGGCGTACGCTGGCTGGGTCGAAGTTCTGCCCCTCATCCTCGTACGTGTCTTCACGGCGCGCTTCCCCCACCGCCCATCACCTCACGACTAAAACCTGTTTTTTTTTTGTTCTTTTTGCGACCAGTGCTCCCACGAGGAAAACTTTGCTTGGCTCAACGCGGCCGACGACGACCGAACGGCGGTCAAGATCGCGAACCCAAAGACGCTCGAGTTCCAGGTGGTGCGCACGTCGCTCCTCCCCGGCCTGCTCAAGACGATCCGCGAGAACCGCTCGCACGCGCTCCCGCTGCGCATCTTCGAGACGTCGGACGTCGTGTTCAAGGACACCGCGCGCGAGCGCCAGTCGCGCAACGTGCGGCATGCCGCCGCCGTGTGGTGCAACAAGACGGCCGGGTTCGAGATCGTGCACGGCCTGCTCGACCGTGCGATGGCCATGCTCGAGGTGCCGCACATCCCGGGAGGAGTCCCCTCCGCCGCCGGCGCCCAGACGGGCTACTACATCAAAGAGCGGAACGGTACGTCGTGATTTTTCGCCGTGCAGACGGGGAACCCGGTTTCGTTTTCGCTGACGATCCGTTCCCCTCCCCTCCCCCCCCCTTCACCTTACTTTAAACAAATTCTCGTTGTTCGTTGTCGCGTTGGGGGGACTGTGCGTTTGTCGCTTGTGCAGACCCGACGTTCTTCCCCGACCGTGCGGCGACGATCTACTACCGTGCGCAGCCGACCGACTCGTCGGCAAGCGCACGACAACAACAAAAAGTTGACGCGACGATGGCCGGAACGGACACGAGGCGAGGCGCGAGGGACGTGGGCGTGGACGTGGAGATCGGTAGGCTGGGGATCTTGCACCCGAGCGTGCTCGAGAAGTTCGAGATCGGGTACCCGTGCTCGGCGCTCGAATTCTCGCTTGAGCCGTTCAAGGCAAAGATGCCTGCCATGTGGACGAACGATGATATCTAGGCTGGCACGCGCACGCGCACCACGGTGTCGCATGTGGGTAGACGCACGTATAAAGTAAGGTCTTTTTGATGTATTTTAGACCTCTTGTTCGAGGGCGGGGAACAAAGAAAGGAAAAAGGTCCATTCCATTTGTGATGCACGATCGCCGATGAGCTTGTAAGTTGTCAGGGATAGACAGGATTACTTATAACGACCTTTATGGGGATGACTGTAGTATGCGTTACATATAGCACTCTGTAAACGAGCGTTGGGCAAAGGAAAACAAAAAGAAGCAAAGAGTGTCGCAGTTCTCTCATAACATCCCCGCGGCGCGCATGTCCGCCATCAGCTGATCATCGTCCCGGAATGCCTGTATGATTTGCCGCTGCCGTTCAGGGTCGTGCGCCCACATCGCTATGATCAACTCGCGCCGCGATGTCTCTTCCGCCGTGCTGGGCGTTATGGGTGTCAGCGGTACCGCCCCCCCGTCCTCGGTAACATCCACATCCGCGTCCAGTTCGCTGTCCTCCACGTCGTCGCGAGCGCGCCGAGAGAGGCCGAGTCCCGTACGGAGTAGCGTGCCCACGTCGTAGATGGGTACTCCCGCAAAGCGATTCAGGCGCGAAGAAAAGGGATGCGACTGGCCGGCAGCGTCGCGCGCAGCGACGGTCGTTTCGCGCTGCGAGGCGAGGATGTTACGCTCCCAGCGTTTCACGCGCCAGAAGCTGAGCAGCGATGTGAGGAGGATGAACCAACCTAGAAGCACGACAAAGTATAACGCATCAGATATGGTCTGGTCTTACGAAAAGAAAATGCAGGGGCGCACCGATGGTCATGAGGAAGAACGAGAGCCAGTCCGTCGTTGCCTCGTTCGCAAAGTTCATGTCGTCCATGGTCGCCCCGGGGATAGTCCCGGATGGCACTCCGTCGACCATGGTAATGTTCAGATTGCGGTAATAATCCTCGGCTTCCTCTTTCGTACCAAAGATTGGCTTGGTGGGCACGTTGCCTTGTTCCCCGTTGCCGTTACCGTTACCGTTACCGTATGGGCCTCCTCCGACGTCCCACCAGCCATTTCCGTTAGCGCCTTCCTCCGTCCTGGTCCGAAGAGCAAAGCCGTATTGGATGAGGGTGACGCCAAGCCCCGCACGTGAGCCGAAGCGTGCAGCGTGCGTGGTATGGAGGAGATAAGTGAGGAGGAAACCGACGAATTGGAAGGATATGGAGATCAACAGGTTCCAAAGGAAGGAAAATAATGAACCTGTGGGAAGGTTGTCGATGATCATCTCGTTGAGCGAGGATGGCGCGTGAACGGTCGTTTCCCAATAAGGTGGGACTGCGTCGGCTTGAGCTGAAGCGTACGAGGGTGGTGCATCCTTTTGTGATTCTTCCGGAACGAGGTAAACACCGTCACCTGGGGATGGAACTGGAATGAGAACGAAATAATGATGAAAGGGGCAGAAAAAGGTACGGACCGTCGCGAAGTTGAACTGGTCGCGAGGGCTTTGCTGTTACATTTGCAAAGACGCCGTCATTGTTCGTGCCACTGCCGACGACGCTAGGGTTCGTCAACTCATAATCTAAGTGTAACCGGTGGACCAGCGAATTCGGTAAAAGTGATCTGGCCGTCCTGCGAAGCCAATTTGTGCGAGGAGCATCTATAGGCCGTACGTCCGATGGAGACGGGATGAATCCGTTGGAATTGCCAATGTCGTTCGGAAGGGCTGATGAGGAGGGGCGTGGGGGGGAGCCTGGGGGAGGTAAACTTGCGTAGTCAAAGTTTTCAAAGTCGTACATTCCAGGTGTAGACGTATGAGGTGCTGACGAGGAGTGGGAGGCGGGGTAAAGCGGACGAGATTCTGCGTTCCCGTCGTGATGTTCCTCTTCTTCATCGTCGAAAGCTGCCTCCATCTCGTCGCTCAGGAGAGGATCTGTATGAGGATTTGGGAGGGGAGCGTATCGGGCGGACATATGGAAGGAGAGTGATAGAGTCAAGTCAAGGACGGGCGTGTGAGTAACTTAACCATTAAGGTCAGGTCATATAATTATAAATCGAAGGTCAAGAAAGAGTAGATTGCAATAATAAATCAAAGGGCTTTTCAAGGGAGAAACATCCCCGGAAGCATCTATAGTACTATTACTACAACAACTGCCCTCTGACTAGGTCTTCCCCGCCTAATAACCAGCCGTGCAACTCCAATCAAGTGCTACTTCTGCACCCGTATTTGTTTAAAGTTGTCACAGCCTTGGCGGTCATCGAACATAGTCGTCTCCCCGACAACCTGATTGAATACCCTTGCCCCTTTACTGCAAGACCCCAGAGGGGAAAGGGACAGACTGGCCTGGGAAGGAAAAATACGTCAGCTCGGAAGAACGTACACTCGGTCTGGGCCACCAACTACGAACCTAGTCATGTGCGATATATGTCGACGTGATTCGCCTCCCTGACGAGGCGATTAACACGGTGGCAGCTTTCCATGCGGGCCTCCATGAGTTGGCCGAAAAGTTCTAGAAGTCGGGTGCCTGTCTCGGCAGAGGCATCTCGCCGCATGCGGCGGTGGCGACGTTGAAGGCTGTGCGGACCAATTCCCTCCAGTTTGAGTTTGAAGCTCTGTTTGCGCTGCATCCAGCGAGATTTGGGGTGCACCTTGCCAAGTGAAGGCGGAGGCGTTGTAGGTTCAACTTTGATTGACTGCATCTCGGAATCCTCTGTGAGGCTCCCGGATGAGTCAGTAGACGATGAAAGAGCTTTCGCGGTGGCGGCGGCGGTTATAGAATCGCAGCCCTTGGTGGTAAGAGCGAGCTCGAGAGCAGCGCGGGTACGGTGTACCCAGAGGGATTCTTGCTGGTAGAAGGAGACGAGGGAGTTAAGGAGGACGACAGATGTGTCCGCGGGGGCATCTGTGAGGGTTTGAGGTGGGGAGAATGGAGGGGTGGGAAGGGCAGTGACGTGCTCTTGGACGGGAGAGTCGGTGAGGGTGAGAGTGGGCTTGACGTCAAGGGAGAGGAGAGACATGTCGCTATTAGGGATGAGAAGGTTTGACCGGGGGGGGAAGTGGAGAAGGGAAGGGACGAAAGCGGGGGAAATTGAACGAACGGCGGGTTATAAAATGAGGGAGAGCCTAGTAACAGTCTCGACCGTAAGATCTAGTCCAGTCCAGGATCAGAATCAGGACCTTTCGCATTGTCGGGGTCGGTCGCTACCTAAGGTAAATAATACAGCCAATGACAACAAGCCTTTGCCGCGGAGCCAATCCCAACCAAGGTCCAGGTCGAGCCAATCCTGGCCTAGACCTCCACTCGACCAATCCCTGTTATCCTTACCTCTTCCCTTTCCCATCCCACTACACTACACTATGTTACTCTTCTCCACCATCACCATCATCGCCTCCCTCTCATCCTTCGCACAAGCCTTCCAGCTTTACCATCGTGTCCTTCATCCCTCCTCACCTGAAAACCCCTTCGTCAAAAGGGGCTCTATCCTTCTTTCAGACCCCACCGGCAACACCCGCATCCAGTCCACGTCCACAGTTCAACACGACCTTCCATTGGCCGAGACCTCTGCACACGTCACAGACGCCCTCTACCAATTGGCTCTCGACCCCGGCAAAAGTGACTCCCTTTGGCTCATCTCCTCCATCAAAGCAGTAATTCTTATTTCAAAATACCCCCAAAGCGTCCCCCACTCATTTACCTTTTCTGTAGTGCCACCTTGCTCATGCTACTGATGAACACATTGTCGTCCATCTCCCCTCCCCCGGCGGCACTCCGTTCGCCCTCGATTATTTCCTCGACCCTATCCCATTAGACGGCACCTGCCCGCCTAGTCAGGTGTTCAGCCCCACTCTAGCCTTGCCTCAGAATGCCACGATCACTTTTTCCCACCCTGGCCAACCACCGTTGTTCGTCATCATCGTTCTTATCCCAGATCGGCGCTTAAATATCCCTTATAGACCAGAGCTGCGTGTTCCCCCGCCTTTGACTGCAACCGGCGATCCTGTCCCACTGGTACCGGACAAGTCAATGGTGCAAAAGTATTGGCTTTTCATCGTCGTCGTCCTCGGAGCTCTCCGTACGTTGCACTTCTTGACTTCTCTCAATCATCGATCATCCCTCATGTTCCTGCATTAGTCATTGCTCCTCCTAGTGGAGAAGAGGGTCCACAGGCATCGTGATTGCCCGTGCGTTTGTACCGTTTTGTTGTCTGTTGAGTGGGGGTTACGTACGAGTCTCATTTGTTCACGTGGTCACCTCCCCCCTCTGATCATCTTCGTCAATGCACGCGCACACACACATGGAATATAATCGCGTCATCTCCGGTAAAATTCCGCGCATCGTGATGTAGGCCATCTTTGCGCCACACAGGACCTGTTCAGTTTACTCGATGGCATAAATGGCGCGCGTATGCTGATACGTGCGACCACGATTCAGAACACGCTCATGCCGTTCACGATCCGCCCGGTGGTTCCAGCAGACACCCCTGCACTCTCTCGCATCTGCCTTCTCACTGGCGATGCTGGGCAATCAGCCGAGCCTCTGCATAGGCACGGTGAACTCCCGGGCTTGGCCTGGGCTCTGCCTTACGTATTAATTTCTTCGAAGGCTGCACGTACATGGGGCTTTGTTCTCGTGGACGAAACGGCGGCGCCAGACGAAGACCACATCATGAACGTTGTAAAGGGATATATCCTCGGCACCTCGGACACGCGAGCGTACGAAGCAGCAACCGAAGCCGAGTGGTGGCCCCATCTACGAATCCGCTTCCCGCTCGGAAACGATGGGGATGAGAGAACAGACACAGATCAAGAATACATTGATCTCCTTCACCGCGCGCCGGATCCGGCACTCGAGGCGTGCTTAGCGGTGAGCCCTGCGCATATGCACATCAACTTGCTGCCGGAGGCACAGAGATGCGGCTGGGGACGGAAAATGATCGGATACGCTGTGAACCATTTGCGAGGGCAGCAGATTGGCGCCGTCTGGGTTGATATGGATGAGAGGAACGTAGGGGCCAGGAAATTCTATGAGAAGGTTGGGTTCCGGGGAATCAAAGGCGCGCCGGATACGTTGGTGGCACTTGACTTTGAATCTTGGAAAGCAAACTGAGCCAATCAGAGAGATTGGGGGTTGGGATTGGTAATGACGTCACTGGCTCTACAGGATGCGGTTGCACTAGAGTTTTGGAAATTCATTGACATGTCTTTACCCAACAACCCTACTTTGTCAGAGCCTGAAACAGAGCAGCGCGAACACCGCGGGCCTCGTGTCCACTTCAGGGATGGTTCGCGCTTTCAGCCTCAGCCTCATGCTCAGCCTGTTAAGGCTCTCTCTACCCCACACGACGACCATGATGCCCTCCCCCATGTCAGCCACCCACAACCCGTGGCTCGCCCTTCTAATGAGAGCGCTTCCCCTCAGCGCTTCACTAATCCGTTTGGCGGTAGCGAATGGGGTCCTGACAACCCCATATCCAACCCCGCGCTCGACGGTGTGACGCTCTATCACACCCAATTACCTGTCTGCGGTAGCGGTACCCTCAACGCCCATCGTGATGTCCTCGAACCCAGTCGAGACAGTTTCCAGACGTCATCTCAAGCCGAGATGCCACTCACACGTGATAGGTACCTCTGGTCCTCGTATCAGCACCCTTACGAGATCGAACCCCCCTCGAGCGTGTACAACAACGCCACGTTCGGTTCGAGACGCCCCACCATGGGCTCAATCGGGACCCAGCGTGACGGCGTCTGTGAGGACTCTGCTCGGCTGTTACCGCCGCGTTATTCTATCCAAGACTCCTTTGACGTCCCGCTGGCTCCCATGCCACGGAGATTTCGAGGCGGATTTGCTAACATGCTCGAGCTATGGCGCGTGTACTGGCAGCAGGCCCCGGATCAGTCCGAATTCGTCGTCCCGTACGATGCGTTACTCGGCGATAGAAATCCCCGGCCTGGGCTAATGCACTCGCGATCGAGTTTCGGATACGACCCGGACGACCCGAAAATCACCGGAACAAAAAAACTGTCGCAGGACGACCCTGAGGATGCCGAGAGCCAGTGCCGACAAGAGATGAATCTTCAATACATGTCTTACCGCCAACGCCGCAAGGAAGCGCAAAAGATTAAGATACAGTTTAACGTGACCTGTAAATTTTGTTTTTCCTCGTCCGACTCGTCCGTGCTATCACCCTGGGCGCTGATTTTCACTCCTCTTCCCACCCCCTTTTGTTCTTCCCTCGTTTAGCTATTCTCAGCCGCCAACAATTCATAATGAAACTAGCTCGCTGTCTCATGGCGTTTGGCGCTCCCTCACATCGCATCGAGTCGCAACTCGTGGCTGCTGCACGCATACTTGAGGTCGATGCCGAATTCATACATCTTCCAAACCTCATCATTGTCTGCTTTGGCGACCCTGAGACAAAGACCTCCGAGACGCACTTTTTGCGATGCAGTGGCCGCCTCGCGCTGGGGAGCCTACAAAGAGTGCACCAGATCTACCGGCGCGTGGTCCACGATGAGATGAGTGCGCGCAAGGCGACAGAGGAGCTCGTGCAGGTCCTAGAAGGCAAGCCAATCTATGGGCTTTGGACGAGATGCTTTATCGCTTTCTGGTTGTCTGCGCTGGTCTGTCCCCTGGCTTTTGGCGGCTCGTTTTTGGACATGTTCGTTGCTGGTTTTGGAGCCTTTGTGCTGAGCGCTTTGCAGCTTACCGTCGCCACGAAGAGCACGCTGTACGCGAACGTTTTTGAGTGAGTCGAAGCTTCTCCCTTCCTTGATGGATGCTGAGCATCCGCTTACCAGGATCACAATCGGTATCTTCATCTCGTTTCTCGCTCGTGGTCTCAGTAGCTTGCACAGCCGGATCTTTTGCTACTCTGCTATTTCCTCGGCTGGTATCGTTGGTATCCTTCCTGGCTATCTCATCTGTAGGTTCTGGTCGTTATTGGATCCGCTCTTGTGTCGCTCAGCAGCTCATCAGTGTCGAGTTCTCTGGAACTGGCTTCTAAGAACATCCTTTGCGGCTCAGTCAAGATGGTCTATGCTCTCATCTACACACTGTTCCTTGGCTTTGGTCTCCAGATAGGCTCCGATCTGTACCTCCTCTTCGATGTCAACACTCGACACCATCTTGCCAACATCAACGCCGCACTGGCTCGAACTATCATCTATACTGGCAGCTTTGTCGTAGACGATGGCACACTGACGCGCCCAGAGCTGCCGTCTTATGGTTCATTCACATTCGCGGATGGCTCGGCACCCTCACCTATGCACATGCGTGAGGGTTGCTATCGCCCTCCAGAGTTCCAGTGGTACCTCCAGCCATTCCCGTTCTGGTCACAGTTCATCACCGTACCTATGTTCTCGACGCTCCTCTCGTTGAGCAACCTACAGCCCTGGCGCGAGCTAGACCTCATCGTGATGGTCGTCATCTCTTGTATTTCCTTCGTTGCGAATAAGGCAGCGAACCACTTCATCTTCAACAGGTCAGATGTTGTGTCGGCGATTGGCGCGTTCGCTGTTGGCCTATTGGGAAACGTCTACTCGCGTATGTTTGGAGGGACTGCCTTCACAGTCATGGTCACAGGCGTGCTCTTCTTGGTCCCTGTACGTCTTGCGTGATCTCGATCACGTCCCGAGACCACCTTATTACTTTTTGCAAACTGACTACCTTTTTTTTTTCCTCTCCCAAGTCGGGTCTCTCGCAGGCTGGTGGAGGGGCGATCACTGCGTCTGGCAACGGGATTGACATTGGGAGTGCTATGATAGCCGTCACCATCGGTATCACCGTTGGACTCTTCATGAGCCAAGCACTTGTGTACATGTTCGGAACGAGGAAGAATGCGGCCATGTTCTCGTTCTGACCTATCTGCCGCCCTACTAGGCGCGCGCTTGCCATACAGGTATCTGTCCATGGACATTTTCTTTTCCACGATCGTAGTAGCGGTTCGGTTCCCTTGCCTTTGCGTGTACAGACCAACCCCCTTTTTAATTGTTCCGACCTACGTGAACTTGAATCACTTTCCCCGCACTCTTCCCGCAGATTCGCATCAGCTGTGCCCACACCACGTCACATTTTTTCTATCGTTTCCTTCTTTTCTTCTCAGGATGAGCGCTCGCAAGCGAATTGTTGCAGCGTTTCCGTCCCATCCTACACGCGTACCTGTCCACCAGTGTGGCTACTATACTGTACTGTAGATTCCCGCGCTGGGCCCGGAATCGTTCCCTGTATTGCATCCCGTGTTCAGCGGATATCAGACGTAATCGCTGCTGACCAACCCGGCGGAATCTTTGTGATAAAACGAGATCTTCAATCACGCACTATTTCCGTGATAGTAGGGTCTTGTGATAATGACCCTCGCTAAAGCCAGTGCTGCGATCCGTGATATTTATCAGCAGCCGCCGGTACTGTAACTGTCACTGTCCCACGACTCCACTCTCCACTGAGACCTCATCGCATGGTATACCAAACTAGAAATGCCAACTTTGTTGGCCAAAGGGACCCAGTGTTTGTCACAAGTCTATTTGTGTTCACATTGACCAGGCTATTTGCAACCATTCTGAGTCATCCCATTGTCCGACCAACGCCCACACCGCCATTTGATCTTTTCATGCTTTATCTCATCCACACTGTCGTTGAGCTTGTATTCCTTGCCTCATTTTCCTATAACAAGCACACCCATGACACCGGGGCCCCTCTACCTCCGGCGCTTACTTTTGCTGCTCACATGCTGAATCTAGGTGTTCTGTTCATCTTGGCCAGTCACTCTGGGGCTGGATCACGTTTTCGTGGGTGTAGCTGTTAGTGAAGCCCATACCACGTGTTTCGTGTGTGTCTAATCCGAG
>WTXC01000309.1:0-19695 GCA_022496195.1 Lactifluus subvellereus | reverse complement strand
TCTTGTTGCCACCAGAGTCTGATTGGTAATCAACTTGTATTGGAGACGAAGTTGAGACTGGGGATTCCAGCTCAACTTCCTACTGTTCTTATAGTACTAAGTCCTAGTCACTATGAGTCGTAAGTAAGAGTCAGTAGTACTCAACAAGAGTCACTACTATGAGTCGCGTATCAGTCAGTATCAGTCACTAGCGAGCGACTCATAGGGAGTCGCTCTGAGTCGTGTACCAAGTCGCGTCGCGTCGCAGTCACAAGGAGTCAGGCATCACATGACATACGGTCATGTGATAAGTAAGGAAATCAGCGTGTCACATGACATAGGGTCATGTGACAGTACAGGTCACGTGTCAGCTCGCGAAGCGAAAGATAGAGACCTGAAAGCAAGGGCCAGAAACCGTAACACCAAGTCCTGCTTCTGATAGTACTTCCAGTACTGTGGACGATTTGACAATAGTTCTTCTCTTGATTACAATGGCTCAAGACGTAGGCCAACTGTCGTGCACAAGTGACAAGGGTGCACTGATAGCGCAGTGACCTCTAGTGACTTCAATGCAAAGGTGTTCCAAGCCAAAAGAGTTCCCTTATGACAAAGGGGGAGATAGAGGGTAGAGAGGAGGGGAGAGTGTACTGGTGGCCTTGGAAGGTCTGGTCTGGTTCGGACTGTTCTAGGGGTGCTTCTCACTGCAAGGGATTCCTAGGTTCAATAGGCTGGATTGTTCAAGAGGTCGAGTCTGTTGTCTACTGCACAAAGGAGTGTGCTACTTATAGTTTCGTGAAGGCCCCTGTCTAGAGGGCCGCGTAATCGTTAGGGCATAGGGCCCATGCATCTAGTAGGTTCCAGACTCTGCGTCATAAGGACGCGCAAGTGTATCAGTAAGAAATCAAGGGCGCGCACGAGGTATGAGATCAAGGGTCATAGTGATTGACCCAATAGCAAAAGTACTCAATGTCCGGTGAACGCGCGGCCTGCCAACACGCTGCAACACGTCTGCACTACACCCTGGACCCAGGGGAACACGCCTTTAGCGTTCTGTGATGTGCCGATGTGATATGCGTGATGCATGCACATGCATGTGCCATGCGAGTGCCGCAACCATGCGAGCGTACATGAGGCTAGCAGCCTCCTTCCTAATCAGTCCGTATAGTATCAGTTCAGTGTCCATAGTGTCAAATGAGTGCGTAGCGGTTCAGGGGCACTCCCTAGGAGTCCCAATTCCATCCTTGTCTTGTCAGTAGGCCAGCTGTGAGCTCCAGGAGCTCCCACACAGACTGGGTTGCACGCAAGTCAGTGCGCGTGGTGATCGTGGTCGTAACAATTATCATCCTTTCCAGGCCCGCGAATGTCATTATCCTTGAGGTCCTTCAGACAAGATTGCCAACTTCCATTCGGATCAAGAACAAGAAGAGCACGACGTGCCGCACAGTAGCATCCAGCATATCGTTGAGTATGGAAGTTGAATCGGTTGTATAGTGTTCGCATACGTGTACAGGCCCTGTTTCCAGTGCCGTCAACATTAAGCTTCTTGAATTGCCACAGGCCCGAAATAATTGAACGGTGGCGTCGGATTTCCGCAAGAGCGTCATCAGCTTGAGCGATGCAAAGTTGACGTTCCTTCTCCAACACAGAAGCCAGCTCAGGTAACTGTTGAAGGCGTTGCAGAAGGGGTGAGGGGAGGTAAAGAGGCATAGATTCAGCAGGTTCCACAGGTAGTGACTCAGCGGCATCAGGGGTAGCAGAGAGGAACTGCGCGACAAGGGGAGCAACACATGGTATATAAGCCAGCTGCGCCTGACGCCACTGTTGAATTCGGTTGTGTAGTGACAGACGCTTTTCTTCGAGATTGGCCAGTTGCTTGCTCGTCTGAGCTCCTTTCATCTGCAAGACTTCAAGTCGAAGGTGACGCCTAAAGATTCGGGTCAGCCACACCAAAAAAAACAGATTATCCAGGGCGTACTGTTGTTCTTCGAGATTAGTGTTTAAAAGTCTGGTCCGGTCCGGTTTTTGGCCTTCCAAATGGGGCAACCGGACCGCAACTGGTCTGCCACTCCACCCCAACTGGATGCAACCGCAACCAGACCATTATAAACCGGTTGCTTCCAGTCCGGTTGCGGTCCATAACCGGTTGTAACCGGTTGCAGACACAACCGGTCCACAACCAGTTGGGACCGGTCTTTGACCTTTTTGGACAAGCTTTTTTCACCAGTCTTTTGAACAATGGATCAATGATATGTTATTCTTGTAATACAACAACACATGGATACAGTAGAATAACAGGTAATAAGTTACAATAACATCCAATAAAGACATGGGTCGCGGGACATGGCGCGGCGGCAGGTGGCGGTCCTGGCATGGCTGGGGCGCTGGCGATGGTGCTGGCGTGACGGTGCTTGCGCCGCGGCCAGGACGGTGGTGCTGAGGGGGTGCTGATGTGACGGTGCTTGCGCCGCGGCTGGGATGGTGCTGGGGGTGGCAGCGGTGATGGTGCTGGTGAGATGGTGCTTGCGCCGCGGCTGGGACGGTGCTAGGGCAGCGACGGCGATGATGCTGGCGTGATGGTGCTTTCGCCGCAGCCAGGACGGTGCTGGCAAGGTGGCGGCGGCGGCGGCGATGGTGCTGGCATGACGGTGCTTGCACCGCGGCTGGGACGGTGTGGCATGGGGTGGTGACATGCTGGTGCCGCGGCAGTGACGGCGCTGGCGCCGCGGCGGCAGCGATGGCGGTGCTGGCGTGGGGAGGTGACAATGCTGCCGTGGGGAGGTGACAGTGCTGCCGCGGGGCAGTGGCGATGACGGTCCTATCGCAGGGCGATGGCGGTCCTGGCACGATGGGGGCGTGGGAAGTGATGGTCCTGGCGCGGGGAGGTGCCGGTGCCGGTGCGAGGCGATGACGGTGCTGCCGCGGGGAGGTGACGGTGCGGGTGCGAGGGGATGTGGGGAGGTGACAGTGCTGCCGCCGCAGGGAGGTGACGGTGCTGCCACGGGGAGGTGACGGTGTGGGTACGAGGCGATGACAGTCCTGGCGCTGTGCGATGGTGGTGCTGGCACAGTTGCGGTGGGGGTGCTAGCGCGATGGGGAAGATGGTCCTGGCGTGACGAGGACGACGGTCCTGGCGCGACGGTGATGATGGTGCTTGTGTGATGGTGATGACAATGCCGGCGGCACGCATAGCACTGTAGGCCTGGGCTGATACATTAATAAACCCACGTCCACTGCGTACGCACCTGAAAAGACTGAGAGCAACACAAAGTCGTTGTAAGACAGTAATTCTGTGGCTGTGAATGTTGAGAGTGTATCAACGAGGAGGGCGCTCACAGGTCTGAACAGGCGGATGGAGAGAGGGCGAAGGCCGCGGTATACTTTGAGGCGATTGTGGTCCCAGCTAGTGACTGCCCTTCTCGACAAACTTGTCCGCTTCGTAAAGTTTGTGGAAATGAGCTGGTTGTCGCCGAAGAAGAAGCCAGTGCGGACAAGTGTGACTGTGTGAGGACGTGCTGCAACCGAAAGTCCAGTCTAAGACCGGTTGCAGCCGGTCTTTAGGCGGTCTATTGGAATCCAAATTTGAGGATGGACCACAACTGGGGCATTCTGAAATCCTGTGCAACCGCAACCGAAAGTCCGGTTGCCACTGGTCCAGTCCGGTCCAGTTCCGGTTTTTTTCTGGTCCTATGGACCAGACTTCCAAACACTATTTGAGATCAAGCGCCATTGTGAGGCAAGTGGTCAGGGTGACCTTGTGAGGAAAGATATGCCCTCGAGCTGCTTCAGCTGCTTCCTCCTTCACAAGGTCAAGTCGAACATCTTGAAGTGTCGTGGCTAAGGGTGGGTGTAAATGATGTGGGAATACAAGGGGATGATACGACGAACACGAGGCTAGTTCAACGTATGGGTTGGGCTTCAACCTGTTGTTCTTCCACTCCGAGACCATCGCCTCCCATTTTTGTACCATCTGGGGAGGAAATGTCAACGAGAATTGCTGGAATATCAAGCGATGCTTGTCTCACATCGCATAAGCCTCTTTAAGGTGCTTAAGAAATAACGAGCCTAAAGTTCCGATCAGACACCCGGTCTCGATATAATGAAGACAACATATGGAACCCAACAACCTTCCGGAAATTCCAACCACACCACTGGTCATTAAGGGTCTCATGGCGTGCACCTGGACCCATTTTGCGGATACTGGTCCCCAGCGCGTTTGTTTGAGCCCAGGTGGTTTCTACCTCCTCCCCACAGGTCCGACCAACACTGTCCATATAACCAAGGCAAAAGGTCTTGCAGTTGTCGCCATGCCCATTGATGTGCCAACTTGGAATTCTGACCTCGACCAACGTGGCAGGGTCAAGCTTCAGATCGTCAGCAAACTCTTCCATGCGGTGCCAGAAGTTTTTGCACCACTGGCAGCCGATATCGTACGTTATGACAACCCGCGGGAGTTTCACACCCGCCAGTGAAGAGAGAATGATGTAGTCCATGTTGCAGTACCTGATGTTGCCCCATTGAGTTCGGAAGTGAAGGAAATGGAACTAAACACACCGTTCACCCTTCTGCAGATCACCCGCTCCATTTTTTTGAATCAGGCAGTGCCTTGGGCAAACACAAAGACCTACGCCCGTTACACTGTACCCAGGTGTACACCTGACCACAGCTCGGACAAGTGCATCGTGCTCTGATTGACAAGTGTTGATCTAGTTCCCACGATGAATCAAACAAAAACACGTGGTTCAACAAACACAAACCTTGGGTTGATCTACATATTGCCTGATGTGTTCCTGGTAACGGCCTTCTTCGACGAATGATGCCCACCCCAGGGCTAACTCCGGGTCATTGATACCACGGTCCTTTCCCTTCAGCTTAAAGTTCGCGTCGGCAGCAAGAAATAGAGTGTATAGAAATCTACTTTGTAATTGAGCACCAACGCATGACAGAAACATGTAAAATTTAAATGCACAATAGAGGTCCAGCCGACTGCCATCCTTCAGGCAGGTTCCGATCAGGATGAGGACAAGCTGGGCATTCAACAGCCAATTCTCCTTGGGCAGTAGCACCCGCACCTGCTGGATCTTGCCCACGGCCTGCACACTTCAGCATTAGGAGGTTTCGCCAAACGCAAAACACGCAGTGGAACTCCGGATATCGGTACTGTACCAATCCGCTTCAGAACAATATTACTTTGGAGTTAGCAAGAACTTACAACTGTCTTGTTAAGCTCAAGGTTGTCAGTCTTGTGAAGGACTGTGTGGTAGAAGTCATACAAGGGTGTTTTCCCTTGTAGCGTGAGCTCGTGGAATGTGTCGAGGCAGTCGAAAGTGAAAGCAGTCTTAGGGCGATTAAACGTGGCAGGGAACCAGCGGGCACGCAAAAGTTGAGTGCGTTGGTGGATGATCCCGTTCATCCAACAATCGCAGAAATTGACTGAGATGTGATGGACACTGGTTGTGTCAAAGATGCAGAAGGTTTTAGGACCGGCAGATGGAAGAGGACATGGAGCACCGCCATGCCCAAGTTGAACACAAAGCCCAAGACTTTGAAGGGTAACCACAGCAAAAAAATGGCCATTCCGAATCTATAGATACCATTAAATGAAGCAGATCAAATGAAAGGAACTGAAGACACACCTCGATGCGATGGAGAGGATGGTCCCTATGAGCATTCACCAGACAACCACGGCAGCGCAGGAGACTGCCACTAAAACAATCCTTGCACTTATACACACCATCGACCTTCTTGCAGGAAATACAAAGTTCTTGATCGAGAGTGTCGCCGAGCCCGTCATGCCGCAGCAACTCGTCTAGGCAGCTTTGTCGAAAAATGAGCCATTCAAAGAGTTTCGTCTAGTTGTTCTTAGCGATTAATTCAGATATATCAGAGTGAGAACACATACCAAAGTCGTATTCGGCCGATCCCTCTTTGGTTTCGGTGGTTGGGGTGGAACGGAAGTCTCGTATCGTAATTCAGTTGTTCAAGGTCAGGCAGAGGTAGGTCTAAAACGGCACCGTCTGGTAGCTCCTCCTCGCCGACAGAAGGGCTAAATAGGGGATCAGATTGCAAGTGCCGACTCCCAGTCAGGTAGCCCTGTCGACCACGAGCATTTGTTTTGATGGTGGTAATTCGTGAAGTGCGGGTTACAACTGAGCCAGTACTAGTACTAGGTGCCTGCACCGCACGAAACGCTGGAGCGGAAGAGCGTGTTCGTTTATTTGCAGGCTGAGCGGCTGGTGGAACGGAGTCAGAGTTGATGTTCCTCTTACTGCTCATTGAGTGAGCAAGGAACAAGTCAGTAATGACTTGAGTGACTGCCAGTGACTCAGCCCGGGAACCAATCACTCGATCAAGTCATATGCCTAAGTACGAAACTGAATGTCTTTCAAGGATATATATGTCTATATCTCTACATGCAAGCTTTGAATAAGACTGAATCTGTTATCCTACATATGTATATTATTTTTTTTCAAAGCTGAGCATGGCCAGTAAGTGGCAGTAGCTACCGACACTTTGGCAGGCTCAACTTGAGTCTGCCGATCTGACTGTGGTGCTGTTCCGTGGCCCGCCTTGATATGTGCAAGTCACGGTCTTTGTCTTCCTTGGTGAACCTGGAAAACAGCAGTCAAAACAGCACCATACCTAGGTCTGAGTCGACAAGCGATGTATGCACAGCGAGAGAGTGCAGATGCATTGACACATGACATATCACACGCCAGTGTGTGACTGTGTGTCAGTCAAAAGTTGTCATTGGTCCGAGGTTCTACTACAGTAGCACACAGGATATGTATATATTCTGGGCTGGCACCATGTTCATGCCGTTTCTACCTGACATTGGAATAGATGGGGTGGCCCACTGAACAGATGTCTGTTCTCTACTCGACTTAGTGTGCTTAAATACAGTGTGAATGTATATCTTGATTTATCTTATCATTGTTATCAATGGCGAGTGCATCCAGGTGTGTGCACCTGACACGTTCTCATCGCACCTTGCTCTGGCAGCCCACTCTGCTCACATAGTGCCGGATCAGCATCCCCCTAACACATGCTGTATTTTGCTAATGGCACATGGCTTTATACCCCACTGGCATCGCTTCCAAGGATGCAACTGCCCTGACTCACACTCTTCATGTAGCATGCTTTCTTGTGATTTAGAGGATACAGGGATGATAATAGTGAGGACGGGACCGGACAATACCATTTGCCCCTATACGAGGGCATGCTCCTTAAGAGCAATCCTACACATTACATGATAAATAAATAAAATCTTATCTTATCTTAGCTGGTCTGTCGAAACACATCCCAACATGCTTTGCGGCATTAAGATAGACAAGAGGCCAATAGTCCGCTTCCCCACCTAACCTTCGGATTGCATTGCCCCAGTTGCCCCAGTTTCCAGGGACGGTCCGCATCCAAGGAGATCAGGAACTTGAATTATCCACCGAGCCACCAATGCGGCCTCACACTTGGCTAGGCCAGGCTAAAGCTGCCATGAAGCCGGCACTTTGGCCCGGCCTATCTGGGCCGGGCATGGCCTGGTTCCCGGCCTGAGGCTAGCCAAGCACACTATGTACGAATGATAAGAATACAGCAAATGTTCTGGCATAGGTAATCTGACAACATGACTCCACGAAACTACTCCATAGCGTCCTCAAGCAGCCCGAAGATATCCTCATCTCCACGATTCCTGACAATCCTGACGAGGCCTTGTGCTTTAAGATCCTGATAGACATCGCAGGCCTCATCATATGTCATGTAGGACTTCTGGCAGTTTCCACTAACTCCAGATGTGAGACTTTGAACATACGGCCTGTTTGAAATGGATAAGTCATGAGGATAAGAAAATATGAGGGAAGGTACAACCAGCTGTCAAATACTCCAGTACGCTTACCAGCGGAAACAACATAGTATTTTCGGCGCTTTCCAGGAGACGTGAACGGCAAAGTCAAGGGAGCTGGTTTACTTGAGGTCGACGAAATGATGAGTGACATCATTGCCCTGCAGATCAATGCTTCGCTATCGTCCTGGAACATTCCATGGTAAGTAGATTGCGAACGCCTAAAAGACCAAGCTTACCATAGATGCCGTCACTTCGGAGGGAAGGAGGTGGGTCTTTAGTGTACCCATTGCCGGTGAAACGGTAGTGGAGACATCATCTACATCTGAGTCATCGCTTACAGTGTGAGCAGGAGTCGGGAAACCAGTTGATTTCATGGCTGCAACAGCATCTCGAGGGGAGGAGGGATGGGGCCCCGGAAGAACTCCCTCAGAGTTGTAGCTTCCACCAGAGGTTGTGTCCGCTACACATAGCACTAATCAGATTTGTTAGAAAGTAAACGAGAAATTTACTGGTTGGGGTCTCAAGGTCCTCGCTGGTATCTACCTTTACACGTTGTTCCCCTTGTTGAATGTGAGCCAATCGTCGATGATCTTAATCACGAGCCTCACGTTTAAGGATGTTACAGCTCGACGGGCCGTGAGCACGACTTGTGCGACTTGGGCATGGGCAAGGAGAGAACACGTGTGAGGCGATGAGCACGTGGTCCTGATCGTGACACTTACGGTGGTCACATCGACGCGAGAGAGAGAGAAGCTAAGTTCTTCGAAGTAGGGCAAGCACGTGACTAGTGCGAAGACCCAAAGCTAAGTCGTTGCAGCCGACTTAGAGAGGCGTGAGAGCGAAGCAGAGCCTTGCTGAGCGATGAACGCGAAAGGCGACTTGAAGCGGCAAGTTCAAGTAAGGCAAAGTGGCTTAGAGCGGCGAGCTCAAGTGAAGAGGCAAGACAATTGAATTGAGAAACGAAGTCAAGCTTAGGGCTTGACTCTACGCAAACTAAGGCCCTTATATAGGCCTGGTACAGGGGAGTCACATGCTACTACTACCGAGTCATAACGAGGGTAGTGGAGTAGTCCGCTAAGTATAGTACCAGCCCCACAGGCTACTGTGGAGCGGGGTGAGTCAGAATCGAGTCAGGGCTAAGTATAGTATGCGCTCCACGTCCAGTGGAGCGCAACGAGTCATAGCTATCGGGGTCCAGAACATGAGGCGAGACGCGGGCTAGGTATCGTAGCGAAAATAGGAAAGAGACGGTCCGCTCAGTCCGAAGGGGAAAACGTAACAAAGGAGAAGCCGTTGCTGCTTCTCGAATGTCTTTTTCCAAGGTGTGATATCGATTTTGTGCTGGGAGAGTCTCATAGCGGCGAGAGATGATGAGAAGTTGGGAAGCAGAACAAAAAAACAGTAGCCCCGTCAACATTTGAAATTCTCTTGATTTGTATATATTGGTGAACTTACATGGAATTATTATAATTATGTGAAAGGTCAGACTTGCTTGACTCTTCGCCGTGTTGAACTAAATCCACCAAACGAGGGACCTCATGGGAAAAAAACGATGGACCACAGCAGAGCAATGGGCCTGGCTCGAGGGGCTCATCCCTGCCTTTGTCCAAGCTCAGCAGGAGAAGTCGACCGGAACCTTCTTCGAGGACACTTACAATGAGTGGCACGAGAAATGGCCGACCCCAGCACCAACCGAAGACGATATCAGACACGCAAAAGGAAGCGCCGAGAAGGCGCTGGCAGTCAAAAGGAAGATTATGGACAATGTAGGTATTTATTGAGATGGTTTCGCAACGATATATTTACCTCTATGTTCCAGCGCATAAAATTCTGGTTTCATAATCATACCAGAGGCTCTTCGTCAGGTGCCGGTACCAGGGGTGTGCTGAAATTGTCCTCGCCGGCGAAAGTCGTGCAACCCTGGCAGGCATACCTGAACAAATTTCAAAATACGAAGCTGAAGGAGAAAATCGATGAGGCCTGGGAGACGTACCTGAGCGAGGTCCCAGAGGGCCAGAAACCAGAGAAGACGCTCTTTGAGATTAGGAACAAACTGGCCCAACAGCTGTATGAAGCCGAAACAGCCGAGGTCAGACGGGAGGTCGAGGAACACCGTCAAAAAATGAGGAACAGCGAGACGTCTGATGACTCTGATCTCGCCGCAAGGAACAAGTCCTTCCAAAGGTATGACCTCCAGTCGAGTTACAATGTCTCAAACTTACATATTCTTTGGGGAAAAGTTCAATCGACAAGCTTCCTCGCACCCTTCAGATCGCTATGGAATCCATCACTAAACAGACAGGATGGAACGTCCTCGTAATCGTGGGTGGGCTGAACCTGCGTTTGGGAGGGAGAATCACGACGCTCGCGTAAGTCAGTCACTGGCATTGAGTATTCAATATCAGACGTACCTTCATTTAGCCTTCATCAAGGTACGACGATGGACGGAAAGACCTTTGAGGCCTTCTTGGAGAATGACCACTTCGAGAAGAAAATTATGTTGAAGTTTGATGACTTTTTGCATGAATCCTTCGGTAAGAGAGTGTTTCAAAGGCTTAGTGGTTGAGTCTGATATACGGTGACGTGACGCTGACGTTTAGATCCAGCGGAATGTGCTGCTTGAGCCCTCAGTGCGGGATCAAAAGAGAACACTCCTGAACCTGAACCCATCACGTCCTCTGATTCCGAAGATGACAAACGTCCCAGGAAAAAGGCAAAGTCCCGGTTCAGCTCAGGAACACCCTCCATCAGTCAACATGAATTCAAACAAAAGAAGGCAAGAGGATTGCAAGGAACAAGAGGCTCCTACTGGAAATGGGCAGCCTAGATGAAGAAATCCGGGACGTTGACCAGGAGCCAAGGAACCTTGGGCGGAATCCGGACTTAGTGTCTCTCCGTGATGTGTAGGTGTTTCTTATGTATGGTTGTACCATGCTCACTGGCATCTAGTCGCACGGAAACTGCATTGGCACCGACAGACCTCACGGATGATGCTATCAATGTGACGGGTAGAGAACCTACCGTGACCACGGATCTCGGGCTAGCGGATCATTTGTCACCTCCCTCACCCACAAGCCAACCAGCTGCTGGCACCAAGGCAGCAGCAAAGGTGGCTTCACCTTCCGCCAACAACCCCTGCCGCGATTCAAGTCCTGAGAACCCGGAGATGCTCCCAACAGTTGAGGATGGACTTGTGGTTGGTGCCGTGCCGGGAGAGGGCCAGGATTCAGGTCAGTGTCATCATGATTCGTGTCCTCCTGAAACTTGCTAAGTGTTTTAGCCTCTTCCCAAGGTATTGCAGCCACTGCTCTTTCGACTCATAACCGCAGCCATTTGCCTTCACCATTTATCACTCTCGACGCCCCTGCAGATTCATTCTATGCAAACGAGTGGTTTGCATCGTGGCTCACCCATTTTAGGAAGGTGTCAGCTAACGTTTATTGGCAAGCTTTGGTGACGGAATGGGCGCAGTATGAAGCGTTGAACCCACTAGAAGGGGTGAGTCTCCTTCATTCGTGTCTTTTATTTTGCTTCATGTTCCAATGCAGAGGTTGCCCACTGCGTCACATCCAGAGGAGGTCCATTGGTGGATCAAGCGAAAAAGACTTATCAGCCTCCTCCCGCACATCGAGAAACCATCAGAATTCGGAGCGGTGTGGAGGATGTGGTGGGTAAAGATGCAGCCGGCTTGGCGTGGGGGTGAGTCTTTGGTCAAGACGCTGCCACCAGATGCAGACTGGGAGCCTATCTTGCGTGGCGGTTCAAATGGCCTCTCCATGGTTGTTATTGCCCTCTCATGGTGGATCCATGCCACAGGGTCAGATATTGACCATGATTTGGAGCTCTCAGCCGCCATCGACATGTGAAGTGGGTATTTTCAGAACTTGTAGCGATGTTGTCGGCTGTGAGCTTAGGTGCTAGCAAGAAGCACCCCCGTGAAGAAACCTCCCAGGAAGAACCAATTTCAAAGAGGTGTGTATGGCCCTCACGCTATACTATCATGATATATAACTGAGCGTTGGCAGAACTAGAACTGCTGTCTGACAAGACTTTCAAGTTCTCTGTCAATTTTTCAGCAACTTAATTACATAACTTGTACTGTGGCGGCTCGACTATCTAAGGTGTGCGTCATGCAAAATCATCGCGTTGTGACTACCTGTGACCCTCCTACTGAGCTGAGTGTCTCTGCGTACGCTGAATCTGATTTCTGAGACCAAAAACTTTATGAGGCTCACAATTCTACATAAAATAAATTTCTGTCCGCACAGAGTTCTTCTGAAAGTGCAAAATAAGAAAACTGTGTGGCCAGTTTGTGATAAAAGGGCTTCGTGCCAACGGCATAGAATTTATACTGCAACTGTCACGAAACGCGATGCTTTTGCGTGACGCATATCTTACTTGTTACTCTTCTCTGCATAATGTTCTTGCGTTAATTATTGAGGCTCTAGTCTATATGCTATATGGTTGTGACCGATGCGGCACGGGTATGGGGTGTCGCGTGTGCGTGACCTGTGACTTACAACCAACCCATCATCACGCCAACCAACTTCATTGATCCTTGATACTAACTATAACTTTGACCTCAGTTCCTCTTCCTCAGCGGACTTGGGCCAGAAATGACATGGACTTTTTCGCGGGAGGAACAAGCCACATGCGACCGCCTACTCCTTCATTGTCCTCAAGTAGCCGACCATCGACGTGTTAGCGGAGATGTCTGGTAGCCTTTTCAGGTGCGTACGCTCTGAGCCTCATCGTTGGCTAGCACTGTCTTCGCCATTGCGCCAGTGCCATCATCGCCGTCATGGTCGTGGCAGCACCGTCACCACTATGCTGCAACAGCACATCATCATCGTTGCGGCCATGCTGGCACTGTTACCGCCGTCGCGATCATGCCAGCATCATCATCGCGGCCCTACCAGTACTGCGGCTGCGGCAGCACTGTCACGGTCGTGCCAGCACCGTCACCATCGTTGGGGCTACGCCAGCATCGTCATCGCTGTCCAGTCGTGCCAACACCATCACCGCTGCCCTACCAGTACCATCATCGCATTTGCGGCTGCGGCAGCACCGTCACCGACATCACGGTCGTTGCGGCCACGCCAGTACTGTCACCGCTGTCCCGGTTGTGCCAACACCATCACTGTTACCATACCAGTACCATCATTGCAACTGCGGCTGCGGCAGCGCTGTAACCGCCGTCACGGTCGCGGCAGTACCGTCACAGTCGTTGCTGCTACAGCATCACCGTCACCATCGTTGCAGCCACGCCAGTACTGTCACTGCTGTCCTGGTCGTCCTGGCACTGTCACCGCAACCCTACCAGTACCATCATCGCAGCTGCGGCTGCGGTAGCACCATCACTGCCATCACTGTCTTGCCAGCTTGTCACCGTTGTTGCGGCCATGTCAGCACTGACTCCGCGGCCCCACCAGTACCATCATCGCAACTGCAGCTGCAGCAGCACCATCACCACCGTCACGGTTGTTGCGGCCACACCAGTACCGTGACCGCTGTCCCAGTCGTGTCCAACACCATCACTGCTGCCCTACCAGTACCATCATCACAGCTGTGGCTGCGGCAACACCATCACTGCCATCACCATCGTGCCAGCCCGTCACCATTGTTGCGGCCATGCCAGCACCGACACCGCAGCCCCACCAGTACCATCATCGCCACTGCAGCTGTGGCAGCACCGCCACCGTCGTTGTGGCGGTGGCAGCGCCGTCGCCATCATTGCGGCTGTGGCAGCGCCATCACTGCCGTCACGGTCGCAGCAGCATCGTCACCGCCATCGCAGTTGTTGCGGCCACGCCAGTACCGTCACCACTGTCCCAGTCGTGTTGGCACCATCACTGCTGCCCTACCAGTACCATCATCGCAGCTGCGGCTGCGGCAGCACCATCACCGCCGTCACCGTCGTGCCAGCCTGTCACCATTGTTGCGGCCGTGCCAGCACCGACACCGCACCAGTACCATCATCGCAACTGCAGCTGCGGCAGCACCGTCACCGTTGTTGCGGCGGCAGCAGCGCCATCGCCATCGTTGTGGTTGTGGCAGCGCCGTCACTGCCATCACGGTCACGGCAGCATCATCACCGCCATCACGGTTGTTGCGGTCACGCCAGTACCATCACCGCTGTCCCAGTCGTGTCAACACTATCACCGCTGCTCTACCAGTACCACCATTGCAACTGCGGCTGTGGCACTGCCATCATGGTCGCAGCAGCATCATCACCACCATCATGGTTGTTGTGGCCACGCCAGTACCGTCACCGCTGTCCCGGTCATGTCAACACTATCACTGCTGCCCTACCAGTACCATCATCGCAACTGCGGCTGTGGCACCGCCGTCATGGTCGTGGCAGCACCGTCACTGTCGTTGCGGCTGCGGCAGCACCGGCACCGTCATTGTGGCTATGGCAGCACCGGCACCGTCGTTGCAGCTGCGGCAGCACCGTCACTGCTGTCACGATCGTTGCAGCCATGCCAGTACTGTCGTTGCCTTTGCAATTGTGCCAGCACTGTCACCATGGCTGTGACTGTGCCAGCACTGCCATTGTAGTCGTGGTCTCACCAGCATGGTCACTGCAGCTGCAGTCCTACTAGTACTATCATTGTGGCCACGGTGGCACTGCATCGTCATCATTGCAGCGCCGGTCGATTGGATGTCCCACAAGGGCCGGACAATTTGGAAGACTTTATTATGACTTGTCATACATATACATTCTACTGTATCATTCTCCTGTATCTACCTGTTCATTCACCCATCTTCTGTCCCCAAGAGCCCTAGGTGATGTTGAATATTAAATAAAATAGAAAGCAGGGAATTGTGTGACAGCTGTACCTGTCATAACAATAGGTTAGGGGTATGGATATGGTTTGGCCTGAAAGTGGTGGGTTACCTGTGCTGATCTCTGGAGTTACCCAGAATCTATCCACAATTCATTTACAATAGCAGAACCAATTCAATTACAATTACCCAAAACCTATTTACAAACCTATTACAATTAGATCACAATGGCTCAGAACCTATTCACAATCATATTACAATTACCCAGATCACATTCACAATCCTATTACAATTACACAAAATGCATTCACATCCTATTACAATGACCCAAATTGCATTCACAATCCTATTACAATCACCCAAATTGTATTCACAATCCTATTACAATCACCCAAATTGCATTCACAATCCTATTACAATCACCCAAAACACATTCACAATCCTATTACAATGACCCAAATCGCATTCACAATCCTATTACAATGACCCAAATTGCATTCACAATCCTATTACAATGACCCAAATTGCACTCACAATCCTATTACAATGACCCAAAACGCATTCACAATCATACTACAATGACCCAAATTGCATTCACAATCCTATTACAATGACCCAAATTGCATTCACAATCCTATTACAATGACCCAAATTGCATTCACAATCATATTACAATCATCCAAATTGCATTCACAATCATATTACAATCATCCAAATTGCATTCACAATCCTATTACAATGACCCAAATTGCATTCACAATCCTATTACAATGACCCAAAACGCATTCACAATCATATTACAATCACCCAAAATGCATTCACAATCCTATTACAATCACCCAAATTGCATTCACAATCCTATTACAATCACCCAAATCGCATTCACAATCCTATTACAATCACTCAAATCGCATTCACAATCCTATTACAATGACCCAAATCGCATTCACAATCCTATTACAATGACCCAAATCACATTCACAATCATATTACAATGACCCAAATCGCATTCACAATCCTATTACAATCACCCAAAACACATTCACAATCCTATCACAATCACCCAAATTGCATTCACAATCCTATTACAATGACCCAAAATGCATTCACAATCCTATTACAATGACCCAAATCGCATTCACAATCATATCACAATCATCTAAATCCTAATGAAAATTGCCCTACATATAATTACAACGTTGTCATTAAAGGTCGTGGTATTATACACATCGCCTACAGGGCAACTGCCCTAGCTATTGTGATAAAAGCGGTAGCTACTAGTGGTCAGCAGGTGGTGGTATTCCTGCTCAATCTGGAAATGGAGCTTGAGCACCACAGTGCGGTACCTGTGGATTTCAGCAACAACTCCCTGGTCATCGAGCTCATCGACAAGCTTGTCGACGTGACGGCGGAACTGGTGGCTACCTTCCAGGGCGAAGAGATCCCAGTCGTCTACGGCTGGGAGGTGAGCATTGGGGCACGGTTTAGCATGGAGGGGCTCAGCAAATATATGGGACGTTGGTGTCAGACGTCCCAGGATGAGGGGCTCGTCAAGGAAGGGTAAGTGGGCGTAGTACGTGGCGGGGACTAGTCGATTGTTGTGATTGGGGACAAGGACAATGTTCCGTTCACTTGGATTGTCAACAAGTCGATTCCATCGCAAGAAATAACCATTGTAGCCGAGTGTGCTGTCCTGCTGACCATGGCCTGGATTCCCGCAGGCACTGTGGGTGCGTGGAGTTGTGGCGTGGGGCTCTCTTCTTTGATTGGTGTGGGCAGCGGCGACGTCTGCATAGCTATGGAGGATAGGAGGGGCTGGGAGCCGCGTCGGAAGCGCAGCAGGCGTCCTGGTGGCAGCGACGTTTGGTGGCTGCAGAAGCTGGAAGGCGCTGGCAAGGTCATTGTCCGTACCTCGTCTAATGGATGTGGAAATAGCAGGGGCATCGACCCCACTTGGTGAAGTGGGGGCACGGGAGTTGGCAGTCGCTGTGTCGCTGCTCGAGACGGGGGAGGCGCTCCAGGTGGCGTGGCCGTCGTCCATCTTAATGGGGGCGTTGCAGACTCCACAGAAATTATTGGCGGAGAGGGGGTGGTCGAATTTGGTGCAACTGTGGAGGTCAGGGAGCAGAGAAGCTCGCTCAGGAATTGGTCCGCCTGTTCTTCTATCGTTGGCGGTCCACTTGGTGTTGCTGCTGGCATTGCTGCTGTTGTTGTCGCTGCTGTCATCGCCTCGCACGGTGAATACCTTGGTGGCGACATGGATGTGTATTGGGCGCTGCGTGTCGTCATCCTGCGGGACGGAGGGTGGGGACAAGTTTGGGGTGACAGTGTCTTCCCTTCCTTTCCCTTTGCTGAGGAATTGGTCTTTCTGCGAGCCATCTGAGGTCATGAGAGCAGAATAGGCTGGTGGTGGCATGCTGGGTGTGGTGGAGACGAGAGAGGGGGATGAGGACTTGAGGGTGGTCAGGGCATGTCTTATATAGGCTTTTCTTATTGCCGTGGGGTTATCTCGGTGGAATTGTCGGACTAAGTTCAATGAGTTTTTCAGGTTCTTCCAGGGTTCCCACATGTCTTCTGCTGCAGAGTACCCTTTCCATCTGATTCGGTACTGTGGTTGCTTTGTTCTTCCAAATGTGTGGTATTCTAGAATGGCCTCGACTTCGTACTCTGCTTCTCCATCGATGACATCAGGAGGCGGTTCTGTGAAGTTGGGGCCATGCTCTTTAGTTTCTACATACAGGGTGAGGAGGCTGGCATGGAACATGTCATGGACACGACGTAATTTCCACTGAGGGGGAATTGTGATTCGGTATACCACTGGGGAAATGATGTCAGTGATCTGGAAGGGGCCATAGCGCCTTTGAGTGAGTTTTGTGCTTGGTTGGGTGATGTGGATGTTCCTTCCGTCGAGCCAGACCTTCTGTCCTTTTGCGAATGGCTTAAATCACGCTCCCCTTCTGGCACTGACAAGGGTCTGGGCATTGGTAATGGCAGTTTGTGCTGCTATCCACCCTTGGTGGACAAGGTCTAGGCATTCTTGGAGTGATGGCATTTTCTCGGATTGTTGTGGCTGGTGTGCGTGTGGGATATGTCCCATGAGGAGTTGGAAGGGCGCTTGTTTGGTGGTGCTACTGGGCCAGGCGTTGTGGACGTATTGGGCGATGGGCAGGAGGGCGGACCAGTTGTTTTGTTGGTGGTTAACGTAGATGCGGAGGTACTGCTCAAGCCACTGGTTAGTTCGTTCGGACTGTCCATCTGTCTGGGGGTGGTATGCGGTGCTGATGTTCTGTTCAATTCCCAGCGTCTTGCATAGTTCTCGTGGGAAATGTGAGGCGAAGTGTGTCCCTCTGTCGCTAATGATCTTTCGGGGGATGCCGTAATGGGGGAACACGTGCTTGGCATATAGTGTGACAAGTTCTGGTGCAGTCATTGCTTCGTTGCAGGGGATGAATATAGCTGCCTTTGAGCAATCGTGGTCTGTTATCGTGAGGATAGAGTTGTATCCTTCTGATGGGGGTAGCTTGACGATTAGGTCAAGGGCAATGGTTTCGAATGGCAGAGCGTTGGGGTTGATTGTGATAGGCATAAGAGGCAGTGTGGGTTTGGTGGTGTTTGCTTTGGTGGCTTGGCAGGTGGCACATCCTTTGACATACGCGAGGACAGTTTGCTTCATGTTGGGCCACCAGTAGTCTTTGGCAATGAGTAGGCAAGTTTTTAGAATTCCAGGGTGCCCGGCTGTTGGTGAGTCATGGTATAGAGAGATCACTCCCCTCCTAAGGTCGTTGTCTGCCACGACAACTAGACGGTTGGCATGCCACCAGCCTCCCCCGGGGCAGCGCTCGATGGGGTAGGTGGAGGCCCAGGTGGCCAGGGTGTCTTTGTGGTCGTTCTGGAGGGTGAGGGTGCGGTCTTTGAGGTCGACACTTGTTGCAGCATTTGTAAAAAGGGCAGGTGGTAGGGCGAGGACTTCAGCATTATCCTGGCAGGCATGGTCGAAATCTGGTCAGCGGGAGAGGGCGTCAGCTTTATTCGTGGCCCCTGGGCGGTGTACCAGGGTGATATGATAATCCCCAAGCGTGAGGATGTAGCGGGTGATGCATTGGTTGATTTTCTGGGGTGACCGGTAATATTGGAGATTCTTGTGGTCCGTGATGACCGTGACCTGGTGCTGGGCGCCCATGAGCAAGTGACGCCAGTGTTCTAGTCCTCTGACAATAGCGAGGAACTCTCTGTCCCAGATGGGGTAGTTGCATTCTGTGGCTGTGAACGTCTTGGAGTCATACCCTACTGGTCTCTGCCATCCCTGTTCATCATGTTGGTACAGGATGGTGCCTGTGGCATTCTGGGAGGCATCTACTTCCAGTTCGTATGGGTGTGCTGGGCTTGGTTGCCAAAGGACCAGGTTGCTTGTGACAATCTCGATGAGCTGGTCGACTGCTGCAGTGCATTCATCTGTCCAGATGAAAGGGACACCTTTCTTCAGGAGGTTGGTTAAGGGGCGGGCAATTTCGGCGAATCCTGGTATGAAGGGGCGTTGATATCCTAGGACACCGAGCGTGGATCGCAGCTGCTTGACACTGGTGAGTACCTGCGGCCATTCCTTAATGCCCTTTAGTTTGCTGGACTCGATGCGCAGTGAGTCCCCATCAATGACCAGTCCCAGGTATTTGACTCGTCTTTGTTTGAATTGGCATTTCTGGGGCTTCAGGAAGAACGATGCTGCTTCTAGAATATCTAGCAGCTCATGGACCACGCATCGGTGCAGCTCATGGTCTAGCGGTGTGGCAACAAGGATGTCGTCCATGTACACAAAAATCATCCTTGGGTACTTGAGCTTTAGTGGGCGCAGGAGTTGATCCATTACTTGCTGGAAGGTGCTGGGTGCGTTGCACTGTCCGAAGAGCATGACGTGTGGCTGGAATAGGCCCTGTGGCATTTTGAAGGCTGCTTTCCATTGATCTCCGTCCTTGATCCTGACATTATGGTATCCCCATCGAATGTCAAACTTGGTGAATAGGGTGTGTCCTTCGAGGTCTCTGGTGAGGATGCTGATATTGGGGAGGGGGTAGACATCTCATATTGTCCAACTA
>WTXC01000308.1:0-19805 GCA_022496195.1 Lactifluus subvellereus | reverse complement strand
GACTGGAGCACCAAAACTGTCAAAGGAGGGCCAATCTTCCTCACACTAACCAGTAGAAGGGCACCTGAACAACCTCGGAGCCTGTTACGATACGCCCAACTGCTTGGACATGCCCTCCAAGCTACCTCCTTGGAAGAAGGAGATGACCTAATCCTCCAGATCAACAGAACGAATATTGCCCAAGAATGGGCAATCAAAGAACACCAGGGGCGAACTGCCCCCACGGCAGCTGATGTACCCTCAGAATACTCCCGACACTGGAGGGTCTTCTCAGAGAAAGAAGCACAGTGATTCCCGCCCAGCAGAGAAGATGACCATGCCATCAGATTAAAGCCCGACGCCCCCGCCATGCTAGACTGCAAAGTCTATCCACTCAACCCCAAAGAAATGATTGCCACCGATGCCTGGCTCAAGGAACAGCTCGACAAAGGATATATCGAGCTGTCAAGCTCCCCCTACGCTGCCCCATTCTTCTTCATTAAAAAGAAGGATGGATCCCTTCGCCCGGTCCAGGACTACCGCACACTAAATAGCTGGACGATACAAGACGTCTACCCCCTCCCTGACATTAGCATCCTGACCAGAGACCTTGAAGGACGCACCCTCTTCACGAAATTCGATATCCGATGGGGATATCACAATGTCAGAATAAAGGATGGCAACCAATGGAAGGCAGCCTTCAAAATGCCACAAGGACTGTTCCAGCCACGCGTCATGTTATTCGGACAGTGCAATGCGCCTAGCACCTTCCAATGAGTCATGGATCGACTCCTGCGGCCGCTGAAACTCAAATATCCGAGGATGATCTTCGTATACATGGACGACATCCTCGTTGCCACACCCCTAGACCATGCGCTGCATCGACGCGTGGTCCATGAGCTGCTAGACATCCTGGAAGCAGCATCGTTCTTCCTGAAGCCCCAGAAATGCCAATTCAAACAAAAGCAAGTCAAATACCTAGGATTAGTCATTGATGGAGACTCACTGCGCATAGAGTCCAGCAAACTGAGAGGTATTAAGGAGTGGCCACGAGTACTCACCAGTGTCAAGCAGCTGCGATCGACACTTGGCGTCTTAGGGTACCAACACCCCTTCATACCAGGTTTCGCTGAAATCGCCCGCCCCCTGACCAACCTCCTCAAGAAAGGAGTCCCTTTCATCTGGACAGATGAGTGCACCACAGCAGTCGATCAGCTCATCAAGATCGTCACAAGCGACCCGGTCCTCTGGCAACCAAGCCCAGCACGCCCGTACGAATTAGAAGTTGACGCCTCCCAGAACGCCACAGGTGCCATCCTGTACCAGCATGATGCTCAAGGGCGTCGACGACCAGTGGGATACGATTCAAAAACGTTCACAGCCACTGAACAAAACTACCCCATCTGGGACAGGGAGTTCCTCGCCATTGTCAGAGGACTAGAACACTGGCGTCACTTGCTTATGGGCGCCCAGCACCAGGTCACGGTTATCACGGACCACAAGAACCTCCAATACTACCGGTCTGTTACGCTCAGCCTTGGGCGTTCTAAGTGACTTGCTTATCGTTGACTTGGTTCAGCCCAAGTCCTGCTTCAGGGTAGTGCTGCGTGCACTGTGGACGATTTGGACAATGGTTCTCCTCTTGATTACTATGGCTCAAGATGTAAACCAACTGTCGGGCACAAGTGACAAAGGTGCACTGGTAGCGCAGTGACTCCTAAGTGACTTCAATGCAAAGGTGTTCCAAGCCAAAAGAGTTCCCTTATGACAAGGGGGAGAAAGAGGGGTAGAGAGGAGGGGAGAGTGTACTGGTGGCCTTGGAAGGTCTGGTCTGGTTCGGAGTATCCTAGGGGTGCTTCCCACTGCAGGGATTCCTAGGTTCAAGTAGGCTGTATTCTGAAGAGGTCAAGTCTGTAGTCTACTGCACAAAGGAGTGTGCTACTTATAGTTTCGTGAAGGCCCCTATCTAGAGGGCCGCGTAATCGTCAGGGCATAGGGCCCATGCATCTAGTAGGTTCCAGACTCTGCGTCATAAGGACGCGCAAGTGTATCAGTAAGAAATCAAGGGCGCGTATGAGGTATGAGATCAAGGGTCATAGTGATCAACCCAATAGCAAAAGTACTCAATGCCTGGTGAACGCGCGGCCTGCCAACACGCTGCAACATGTCTGCACTACACCCTGGACCCAGGGAAACACGCCTTTAGCGTTCTGTGATGTGCCAATGTGATATGCGTGATGCATGCACATGCGTGTGCCATGCGAGTGCCACAACCATGCGAGCGTACATGAGGCTAGCAGCCTCCTTCCTAATTAGTCCATATAGTATCAGTTCAGTGTCCATAGTGTCAAAAGAGTGCATAGCAGTTCAGGGACACTCCCTAGGAGTCCCAATTCCATCCTTGTCTTGTTAGTTAGCCAGCTGTGAGCTCCAGGAGCTCCTGCACAGACTGGGTCATGCGCAAGTCAGTGCACATGGTGGTTGTGGTCGTAACATGGTCGCCCCAGAAAATTAACCGACGCATTGCCCGATACATCCTCACGCTTGGGGATTACCACATCACCCTGATACACCGCCCAGGGGCTACGAATAAAGCTGACGCCCTTTCCCGCCGCCCAGATTTCGACCACGCTGGCCAGGACAACGCCGAAGTCCTCACCCTACCACCCGCCCTGTTCACCAATGCCGCTACAAGTGTTGACCTTGAGGACTGCACTCTCACCCTCCAGAATAACCATAAAGACACCCTTGCTACCTGGGCCTCCACCTACCCCATCGAACGTCGCCCCGGGGGAGGCTGGTGGCACGCTAACCGCCTAGTTGTCGTGGCAGACAATGACCTTAGGAGGGGAGTGATCTCGCTATACCATGACTCGCCAACCGCCGGGCACCCCGGAATTTTAAAAACTTGCCTACTCATCGCCAAAGACTACTGGTGGCCCAACATGAAGCAGACCGTCCTCGCCTATGTCAAAGGCTGTGCCACCTGCCAAGCCACCAAAGTAAACACCACCAAGCCCGCACTGCCTTTTATGCCTATCACAACCAACCCCAATGCCCTGCCATTCGAAACCATCACCCTCGACTTAATCGTCAAACTGCCCCCATCAGAAGGATACGACTCTATCCTCACGATCACAGACCATGATTGCTCAAAAGCCGCCATATTCATCCCCTGCAATGAAGCCATGACCACACCAGAACTCGTCTCATTATATGCCAAGCACGTGTTCCCCCACTACAGTATTCCCCGAAAGATTATCAGCGACAGAGGAACACACTTCGCCTCGCATTTCCCACGAGAGCTGTGCAGAACGCTGGGAATTGAACAGAACATCAGCACTGCATACCACCCCCAGACAGATGGACAGTCTGAGCGAACCAACCAGTGGCTCGAGCAGTATCTCCGCATCTACGTGAACCACCAGCAGAACAACTGGTCTGCCCTCCTGCCCATTGCCCAATACGTCCACAACACCTGGCCCAGTAGCACCACCAAGCAGGTGCCGTTCCAACTCCTCATGGGGCATATCCCACGTGCCCACCAGCCACAGAGATCCGAGAAGATGCCGTTGCTCCAAGAACACCTAGACCTTGTCCATCAAGGACAGATATCAGCGCAGACCGCCATTACCAATGCCCAGACCCTTGTTAGCGCCAGAAGGGGAGCGCGATTTAAGCTATTCGCAAAAGGACAGAAGGTCTGGCTCGACGGAAGGAACATCCACATCACCCAGCCAAGCGCAAAACTCGCTCAAAGGCGCTATGGCCCCTTCCAGATCACTGACATCATTTCCCCAGTAGTATACCGAGTCGCAATTCCCCCTCAGTGGAAACTACGTCGTGTCCATGACGTGTTCCATGCCAGTCTCCTCACCCCGTATGTAGAAACTAAAGAGCATGGCCCCAACTTCACAGAACCACCTCCTGACGTCATCGACGGAGAAGCAGAGTATGAAGTTGAGGCCATTCTAGAATACCGCACATTTGGAAGAACAAAGCAACCGCAGTACCGAGTCAGATGGAAAGGGTACTCCGCAGCAGAAGTCACGTGGGAACCTCGGAAGAACCTGAAAAATTCACTGAACCTAGTCCGCCAATTCCACCAAGATAATCCCACAGCGATAAGAAAAGCCTATATAAGACATGCCTTGACCACCCTCAAGTCATCATCCCCCTCTCTCATCTCCACCACGCCCAGCACATCCCCACCTGCTTACTCGTCCCTTATGTCCTCCGATGGCTCGCAGAAAAACCAACTCGCTGACAAAGGGAAAGGAAGGGAAGCCTCCGTTGCCCCAAGCTCGCCCACGCCCTCCATCCCGAAGAATGACGACGCGCAACGCCCCACACAGGTCCATGTCACCACCAGGATATTCACCGTGCGAGGCGACGACAGCAGCGACAGCGATGACAGTGATGCCAGTAGCAACACCGAGTGGACCGCCAATGATAGAAGAACAGGCGGACTGTTAGGCTCAAGCGTTGGCCTTCTGCACGACTTGTGCGACAGGTTGGTTCATTGACTTGGTCTAGCCCAAGTCTAGGCTTCAGTGGACTCTGGAGGGCCTGGAACGCACAGGCGGAGTGTGATTCACAAGAAGAGTGGACAGTCCCTTCAGTGCGATGTTAGGAAGGATTGACGAATCGTCCCTACACAACGCAATGAGAGGAAAGGCGGATCGACACTTCAAGGGGTAGGGCACAAGCTTGGCAAAAGCTCCTGCCTCTGCGCCTTGAGGGGAAGTGCAGGCTAAGGTAATCTCAGGACAACCTCAGCTTGCAGAACAGGGGAACTAGCTTGATTGCTCAAGAAGTCGAGTCTGAGTACATACAGACAAGGCGAAGCACTATAAGTACTAGGCAGGGTCAAGGGTAGTGCGTCACCATAGCTATGATGTCATGTACTAGGGCAGAGGGGTAAATGCGTCATCGTACAGGGTTGAGGGTAAGTGCGTCATCGTACAAGGCCTAGGGCCCATCATCAGTAAGCAATAGGTGGCCTCATGGTTCGCATGAGGCAGTGGGTCAAGGGGAAGGCATATAGGAAAAGGAAAAGTAGGGGTACTCAGTCCAGAGCAGTCCAGAACGTAACATGGACCAGTTCCTGAGCGAGCTTCTCCACTCCCTGACCTCCACAGCTGCGCAAAGTTCGACCACCCCCTCTCTGCCGACAATTTCTGTGGAGTCTGCGATGCCCCCATTAAGATGGACGATGGCCACGCCACCTGGAGCGCCTCCCCCATCTTGAGCAGCAACACAGCGACCGCCAACTCCCGTACCCCCACTTCGCTGACCGGGGTCGATGCCCCCGCTATTTCCACATCCATTAGACGAGGTACAGACAATGACCTTGCCAGCACCTTCCAGCTTCTGCAGCCGCCAAACGTCGCTGCCACCAGAACGCCCGCTGCGCTTCCAACGCGGCTCCCAGCCCCTCCTATCCTCCGTAGCTATGCAGATGTCGCTGCCGCCCACACCAATCAAGGAAGAGAGCCCTGCACCACAACTCCACGCGCCCACAGTGCCCAAGGGAATCCAGGCCACGGTCAGCTGGACGACACGCTCAGCTACAATGGTTATTTCTTGCGATGGAATCAACTTGTCGACAATCCAAGTGAATGGAACGTTGTCCTTGTCCCCGATCACAACAATTGACTAGTCCCCACCACGTTCTACGCCCACCTGCCCTTCCTCGACGAGCCTCTCATTCTGGGACGTCTGACGCCGATGTCCCATATCTTCGCTGAGCCCCTCCATGCTAAACCGTGCCCCGACGCTCACCTCCCAGCCGTAGACGACTGGGACCTCTTCACCCTGGAGGGCAGCCACCAGTTTCGCCGCCATGTTGACAGGCTCGTCGATGGGCTCGACGACCAGGGAGTAGTCGCTGAAATCCACAGGTATCGCACTGTGGTGTGCAAACTCCACTTCCAGATCGAGCAGGAGTACCATCACCTGCTGACCACCCCGGAGCGCTGCGTTGAGTACACCGCCCTCCAGTTGCAGAGGGACGCTGACCTAGTCCGATGCTGGCACAAGCTCAGAGACGAGCTGCAAGGGATCGAGGTACGCCTCTACGAGGCCGCGGTTATGTCGCGCATTGGCCTGAAGTTGGACCAAATCCTAGAGCGCCCCATCCTCCCCTCCATGTCTTATTTTATGCGAGGGCGCCCTGCTACTCACCAGACAGACATCGTCTCCACCCTCCCTGTCCACGCGCCGCCGCACGTTCACTTCATGAATGCGCACCCCCTACCCATCCACGAACGCGCCGCCATCCACGCCCTGCGACGCAAATGCGCCTGCCCAGAGTCCTCTCCCAATGCCAACGATGCCAGACGAGCCCTATCCAGTGAGCCAGCCACCTCTGACTAACAGCGTGGCAGCTGTTCCTTAGGGGAGGGCGTACTGTTACGATCTCACCTACAGACTGAGCGGACCGCCTTATTTTCTCTTATGATACTATGCTGACGTCCCTGCTCACGTTCTGGACTCTGACCCAATCGGTATGACTCGCCGTGCTCCACTGTGCTGTGGAGCGTGTACTATACTTAGCCCTGACTCGACCATGACTCGCTCCACTCCACAGTGGCCTGTGGAGCTGATACTATACTTAGCGGACTGCTCCACTACCCTTGTTATGACTTGATAGCATAGTAGCACATGACTCTCCTGTACGGGCCTATATAAGGGCCACACTTTGCGTACAGTCAAGCCTTAAGCTTGACTTCGTTTCTCAATTCGATTGTCTTGCCTCTTCACTTGAGCTCGCCGCTCTAAGTCGCCTTCCTCACTTGAACTCGCCACTTCAAGTCGCCTTTAGCCTTAGTCGCTCAGCAAGGCACTGCTTCACTCTCACGCCTCTCTAAGTCAGCTGTAATGACTTAGCTCTGGGTCTTCGCACCAGTCACATGCTCGCCCTACTCCAAAGAACCTAGCTTCACTCTCGCGTCGACGTGACCACCGGAAGTGTCACGCTCGGGACCACGTGCTCGTTGCCTCACACATGTTCACTCTTGCCTACGCCCAAGTCGCACAAGTCGTGCTCACGGCCCCTCGAGCCATAACAGGCTGCCACTGCCGTGCTGGTACCACCGGCGTTGACGCCACTGCTATCACCCGCTGGTGCCACTGGTGCTGCTGCGCCCGCTGCTGTTGCTGGTGTCGCCCGCTCATGCCACTGCTGGTGTCGCCCGCTGGTTCCGCCGCTGGTGCTGCCCCTGGTGCCGCCGGTGGTGCTGCTTGCTGGTGCCGCCGGTGGTGTCGCCCGGTCGTGGTGCCGCTGGTGGTGTCGTCCGCTGGTGGTGCCGCCGGTGGTGTCGCCTGCTGGTTCCGCCGGTGGTGCTGCCCCTGGTGTCGCCGTGGTGCCACCGTTGGTGCCGCCTGCTGGTGCTGCCGATGGTGTTGTCCGCTGGTGGTGTCGCCCGCTGGTTTTGCCGTTGGTGCTGTCCCTGGTACTGCCGCTGGTGCCGCCGCTGGCGTCACCCACTGGTGCCACTACTGGTGTCACCCACTGGTGCTGCTGCTGGCGTCGCCCACTCATGCCGCCGCTGGCATCACCCGCTGGTGCCACCGCTGGTGTCGCCCGCTGGTGCCGCCACAGCCACCGCTGCTGGTGGTGGTGCTGTCCTAAAGGGGGAGAAGACAATGTGGTTAGTGTTTTATGTTAAGGATGACACACCTGCTGTTTCCCTCAATAGAGGGCCCATCAGTTGATGAGCCACTGCAGCTTCAAGTTGGCGGAGGGGAAGAGTACTTACCTAAACTGGACGCCGTTTTTTGGAGTTTGAAACTCCGCATGAAAGTTGTGCAAGTCATGACTTCGAAACACAAAGACATGGAGATCAAAAAAGAATAAAAAATATATTTAGAAGTGCATTATTGTAATATGTACAGTACAGAGGTCTCTGAGGAGCAAAGGCTGGTTGCAATTTGCAACCAGTTGCAACCGGTTTTTCTGCGGTTGCAATATATGGTGTGGGAATTAAGGACCGGGACCAGGACCAGACAAAAATTGATGCAACCGGGACCGGTGGTCCGGTCCTAGTGTGGTCCGGTCCGGTTGGGTCCCAGTCTTTTTTCGGTCCATAGGACTGGACCTTAAAACACTAGTGGTGCTGGTCCTGCCGCTGCCATCGCCGTGTTGCTGGTGTCGGTGCTGCTGGTGTTGCTGCTGCGGCCGCATCGCTGGTGCTGGTGGCCTGGTGCTGGTGCTGACGCTGGTGCTGCCACCGCCGTCGCCCGCTGGTGTCGCCATTGGTGTTGCCCGCTGGTACCGCCGCCAGTGTCGCCCGCTCATGCCGCTGCCATCGTCGCCCGCTGGTGTCGCCGTTAGTGTCGCCCGCTGGTACCACCGCCGGTGTCACCCGCTCGTGCCGCCACCATCATCACCCGCTGGTGTCGCTGTTAGTGTCACCCACTTGTGCTGCTGCCGTCGTTGCCTGCTCGTGCCGCCGCTGTTGTTGCCTGCTCGTGCCGCTGCCGTCATCACCCGCTGGTGTCGCCGTTAGTGTCGCCCGCTCGTGCCACCATCGTCGTCACCTGCTCGTGCTGCCGCCACCCACTGGTGTCGCCATTAGTGTCGCCCGCTGGTACCGCCTGTGCTGCTAGTGCCGCCCGCTTGTGCCACCGCCGCAGCTGCTGGCACTGTCCTAAGGGGGGAGAATATGATGTCGTTAGTGTGTGTGTTTTTATGCTAGCGATGACACACCTGTTGTTTCTCCCAATCCCCAAGTCAAGAGCAGGGGTCCATCAGTTGGTGGACCGCTGCTGCTTGATGTCCGATGCGGAGGCAGAGAGAAAGAGTACCTACCTAAACCGGACAAGGTTTGCCGGAGTTTGAAACTCCGCATAAAAGTCACGCGACTTCGAAACATGAAGAAATGAAGATCAAAAAACAATAAGAAAATAAACATAGAAGTACATTACTATGTAGTCTGGTTGCAATTTGCAACCGGTTGCAACCGGTTTTTCTGCAGTTGCAATATATGAGGTGGAGATGAGGGACCGCAACCAGGACCGGACAAAAATAAGTGCAACCGGGACCGGTGGTCCGGTCCTAGTGCGGTCTGGTCCGGTTGGGTCCTGGTCTTTTTTCGGTCCATAGGACCGGACCTTAAAACACTAAGCATGGCAGCTGTCCCTTAGGGGAAAGTGTACTGTTACAATCTTACCTACGGACTGTATGGACCGTCTTCTTCTCTTATGCTACCCTGCTTATGCTTCGCAATGTGACTTGACTGATGATGCTCCATGCGGACATGGAGCGTGTACTATACTTAGCATGCTGACTCGTTTATGACTTGTCTTGCTCCACAGCCACTTGTGGAGCCAGTACTATACTTAGCGGACTACTCCACTACCCTCGTTATGACTCAGTAGCAGTAGCACATGACTCCCTTGTACCAGGCCTATATAAGGGCCTTAGTTTGCATAGAGTCAAGCCCTAAGCTTGACTTCGTTTCTCAATTTGATTTGTCTTGCCTCCTCACTCGAGCTCACTGCTCTAAGCCATCGCCCCTTTTTACTTGAACTTGCCGCTTCAAGTTGCCTTTCGCGTTCATCGCTCAGCAAGGCACTGCTTTGCTCTCATGCCTCTCTAAGTCGGCTGTAATGACTTAGCTTTGAGCCTTCGCACTAAAGTCACGTGCTCCCTCTACTCCAAAGAACTTAGCTTCGCTCCCACATCAATGTGACCACCAGAAGAGTCACGCTCAGGACCATGTGCTCGTTGCCTTGCACATGCTCACTCTTGCCCATGCCCAAGTCGCACAAGTCGTGCTCACGGCCTGTCGAGCCGTAACAAGGGGGAGTCCTAGTCCGTATTGTCTGCATTCTTCTTCACTGATTTTCCAATCATGTCTGGTAGAATATCCTCCACTTGGTTGCGACCAGTAGATGTTGTACCACTCATTGTTGATAAGTTTCACAGCAAATTCTGCTTGTCTGTATTCCACAAAGTATGCGTTGTGCATGCGTGCACTAAATTCCTTCCACTGTGCAGTTCCTTTAACACCTACTGGAAGATCGTCTGTTTGTCTCTGAGGCGTTACCAAGAAGGCCCTCCCATCTTTGGGGAATTGCAATTGCAGAGATGCCATCGTGAATATGCTTTTATATTTGTCTGCGGACAAGTTCTAGTCGAGATGGGGAGTCTCAACTTATGTCACGGTTACAAGGGACCGTGGCTCTAAGTGAGCACGTCATTCGGGGTCATGTGATCATGTGGATGTGTTACGGTTTCTGGCCCTTGCTTTCAGGTCTCTATCTTTCACTTCGTGAGCTGACATGTGACCTGTACTGTCACATGACCCTATGTCATGTGACACACTGACTTCCTTACCTATCACATGACCGTATGTCATGTGATGCCTGACTCCTTGTGACTGCGACACAACTCAGAGCGTGTCACATTTGTGCGTGCTGGGATCCCTCGCTGATCCTAGGACGCACAAGGGGGTCATGTACACTTTATTTTTCACCTATCCTACTCCTCCCACATTGCGTTTATGGACTGCCAGGTCCCTATGGCCTGAGACTCTGCTTGAGGCCATAACTTGGCCGCTTTCACTTACATCATGCTTACCTTCCTATTATAGTAGGTGTTCCCACGCTTCGCCTCTGGTGCGCATTTCACTAGTGCTACATTTGCATACCTCTGCGCATGCGCTGCCTCGGCACCTACTGACTCATACTGTATGATATGACTCACGCGCCGCCCTGCTTACTGTATGATGACTCAAGGCTTACTGTGTCCACTTACTAGTGTCCTAGGGACACTATGACTCGACCTGACTTGCCTCCCTGATGTACTTATATCGCATTGTATCGCCTTAGAGCAGACCCTAAGTCTGTTCTCTTGTAATCTCAGACAAGTCAACCGTCTTCAGGTCTTTACTTGTGAACCACCGCTCCTCTGGCTTATTGCCAGACTTCGCGTCACTTGCACAAGTGTCACTAGCATATGGTCAAAGGACTTAAGATCAAACACCATCTTAGCTCCCCAGCGAGAGCTCGTTATCAGGACTTAGGACCCTCACATCCAAGATCCCCTACTCCCCTGCTGTCATCACCGCCGCTGCCTCCAACACCAGTGGAGGTATGCCCAGAGCCTGGGTGTGACAGAGCAACTCCCTATGAGTTGCTCGCTAGTGACTGATACTGACTGATACGCGACTCATAGTAGTGACTCTTATTGAGTACTACTGACTCTTACTTATGACTCATAGTGACTAGGGAGTAGCACTATAAGAACTGTAGGAAGTTGAGCTGGAATCCCCAGTCTCAACTTTGTCTCCAATACAAGTTGATTACCCAATCAGTTGCCTTTGTGACAAAGACCTTCTCCTTTTGTCTCTACCACCACTCCGGCTTAGTAAGCCACATTGAAGCTTGTCATTGTGTGCTATAACACGTGGAACATCACAAAGCAGGTGCTTTAAGGCACACCTACTGGAACCAAGTACTCGGGCATCTTGGCCCACCTTAATACCCTCATGACCACAGCGTGCCACGAGCGTCACGTTACCACAGCGAGTCTGTGACCCCGATCCCCGTGACCATAGCAAGCCACGGCAAGAACACGTGATACATCCACATGATCATGTGACCCCGAACGATGCACTCACTTAGAGCCACGGTCCCTTGTAACCGTGACAGGATGTATCACGTGTTCTTGCCGTGGCTCACTATGGTCACGAGGATCGGGGTCACGGACTCGTTGTGGTAATGTGATGCTCATGGCATGCTGTGGTCATGAGGGTATTGAGGTTGGGTTTAGGGAAGGGTAGTAAAAAACTATCCTAAGGCTAGTGCTACTATAACTAAGGCAAAGTAATGGTTTCCTAATAAGGGAAAGAAAAGGACAAAAAAGGGGACTAAAGGAAGAAAAAGAGGGCAAAAAATATGCTGAACCAAACTGTTACGCTCGAGCTCTGAGTGTATTGGTCGAGGTTTGCCAGGTCACGTGATCAACCTGGACACTGCGAGTTTTTGTACTTAAGACAGGATGCAGTGGCAGTCCCCTTAGCCGTACTACCCTGAGTCAAGGGTTCAGTACAGGGGAATCAGGAGTCAGGCAATTGGCCTGAGGATCAGAGGGTTTACAAGATGGAGTGGGGAATACGATAGCCACCAAGGGCCAGAGCGTAGCTCGGTATTGGTATGAAGAGAACAAGCCTAGAGATGAGGCTACAATCTAGGCTACCTTATATAGGGATCACAGGGCGAGAAGGCCCTTTCGTATCTGGTCACGTGAGTCTCAGTATCATAGTCGAGTTGCGGGTTCAATGCGAGTCATGGGTCGATGTAGGAAATAAAGGAAAAGGGAAAGAAATCATAACACAAACACTCACCCAATTAAGGGAAAGACAGTGGCTGGTCTGGGTTTCTGCACTGCTGTGCTTCTTCAGTCCCTAGCAAGAGGATAGGAGTGGAGTGAGGTGGAAGTGGGAAAAAGACACTTGGTCCTGTTATCCAGTTTGGCTCTTAGGGGAGGGTTTATATATGACTTTGGGGATGATTTGTGATATGATTAATAATATAATAATAATAATAATATTATTATAAATATAGTATATCTGTGAGATGTGATGATCTGAAACAGGGGGAGTAAGGTTTGTGCTATTTTAGGTTTGTTTTATTTTTGGTGTGAAACAGGGGAGATAAAGTTTATGGTATTTTAGCACTGATGCTCAATTGGACCCTTTTTAATTTGTGATCTGAAACAGGGGTGATTCTATGTTTAGACAGAGATCTGTTGGGGCAGATTTATTTGTGCAAAAAAAAAAAAAAAAAAGTGGAGTCACTTTTTATTTTTGAATTTGAAATGTTGGACTATATATACTGGGGAGTTTTGGAGTGGGGGGCATTATCCCCTTCTTCCCACTTCTTCATTTTCTTCTCTTTACTTGCTGTGTCTGTCCCTATGGGACTGTCCCTGTGGGACTGTCCCTATGGGATTGTCCCTGTGGGATTGTTCCTATGGGACTATCTCTTTTTTTGTTTTGTAAGTCCTTGTCTTTGTTATTTAGGTTGGGTGGGGGTAGAAAGAAAAAAAATTCTAACTACTACAGTTCAAGGCATTACTTTACATCCTCTCTGTGGGAGTCTTAAATTTGAGTGCCCGACTGAGTGGCTGAAATTTAGGAAGGAAAGTGGGGAAAAGACGCCATTTCTCAAATTTTCGGTTTTTGGGCGCTTGTTTCAATTTTGGATTAGTGTAGTTGCCTATACTGCGGCTTGTGCCGTGTTTAATCGGAATGCCGGAATGCCTTGGGTGTCATCCCGACTCCACCCTTGGTTCCTTCTGAGTCACCGTGATGCCACTACGATTGCTTTTCCCTGTCTCAATCCCAGCTGTCCAAACCCTTTTCCAAGGCAGGCTTAGGCAGCACTCTATCAGTCTCTATGATCCAGTCCTTTTTAATCCTGTGCCAAGGCCCCATGGCAAGCTGCCGCCACAACCCCCCGGTGCTGCTCTGTCAGCCCCATGCTTGCCCCGCTGTTACAACCATGACCACCACGTGCACTGACTTGCGCACGACCCAGTCTGTGCGGGAGCTCCTGGAGCTCACAGCTGGCTAACTGACAAGACAAGGATGGAATTGGGACTCCTAGGGAGTGCCCCTGAACCGCTACGCACTCATTTGACACTATGGACACTAAACTGATACTATACGGACTGATTAGGAAGGAGGCTGCTAGCCTCATGTACGCTCGCATGGTTGCGGCACTCGCATGGCACACGCATGTGCATGCATCACGCATATCACATCGGCACATCACAGAACGCTAAAGGCGTGTTCCCCTGGGTCCAGGGTGTAGTGCAGATGTGTTGCAGCGTGTTAGCAGGCCGCGCGTTCACCGGACATTGAGTACTTTTGCTATTGGGTCGATCACTATGACCCTTGATCTCATACCTCATGCACGCCCTTGATTTCTTACTGATACGCTTGCGCGTCCCTATGACGCAGAGTCTGGAACCTACTAGATGCATGGGCCCTATGCCCTGACGATTACGCGGCCCTCTAGATAGGGGCCTTCATGAAACTATAAGTAGCACACTCCTTTGTGCTGTTAGGCTCAAGCGTTGGCCTTCTGCACGACTTGTGCGACGGGTTGGTTCGTTGACTTGGTCTAGCCCAAGTCTAGGCTTCAGTGGACTCTGGAGGGCCTGGAACGCTCAGGCGGAGTGTGATTCACAAGAGGAGTGGACAGTCCCTTCAGTGCGATGTTAGGAAGGATTGACGAATCGTCCCTACACAACACAATGAGAGGAAAGGCGGATCGACACTTCAAGGGGTAGGGCACAAGCTTGGCAAAGCTCCTGCCTCTGCGCCTTGAGGGGAAGTGCAGGCCAAGGTAACCTCAAGATAACCTCAGCTTGCAGGACAGGGGGAACTAGCTTGATTGCTCAAGAAGTCGAGTCTGAGTACATACAGACGAGGCGAAGCACTATAAGTACTAGGTAGGGTCAAGGGTAGTGCGTCACCGTAGCTATGATGTCATGTACTAGGGCAGAGGGGTAAACGCGTCATCATACAGGGTTGAGGGTAAGTGCGTCATCGTACAAGGCCTAGGGCCCATCATCAGTAAGCAATAGGAGGCCTCATGGTTCGCATGAGGCAGTGGGTCAAGGGGAAGGCATATAGGGAAAGGAAAAAGTAGGGGTACTCAGTCCAGAGCAGTCCAGAACGTAACATGTGCAGTAGACTACAGACTCGACCTCTTCACAATACAGCCTACTTGAACCTAGGAATCCCTGCAGTGGGAAGCACCACTAGGATACTCCGAACCAGACCAGACCTTCCAAGGCCAACAGTACACTCTCCTCTCCTCTCTACCCCTCTTTCTCCCCCTTTGTCATAAGGGAACTCTTTTGGCTTGGAACACCTTTGCATTGAAGTCACTTAGGAGTCACTGCGCTATCAGTGCACCTTTGTCACTTGTGCACGACAGTTGGCTTACGTCTTGAGCCATTGCAATCAAGAGGAGAACCATTGTTCAATCGTCCACAGTGCACGCAGCACTACCCTGAAGCAGGACTTGGGCTGAACCAAGTCAACGATAAGCAAGTCGCTTAGAACGCCCAAGGCTGAGCATAACACCCGCAGTCCCAGTGTCGTGTTTCTCTCCATGTTGCAACACCCCAAAGCCTTCTTTGGGACACTGGGCCAGGTCTGTTTGGGCAGCATGTTCACCCTCATTCCTTCATGAGTCATGGTGCACCTCCCCTTTGATTACATTTTATTCTTTTTTTTTTCACTATCCCTTTTTTGCTTTCGGGTGGCCATGTGTAGCTACCGCATGCCTCCATGAATAAAACCTGCTTGTGGGCCATTGTGCCCTGACAAACTCCTGTTCTCCTGTGTGCCCCTCTGAGATCCCTCACCATCTTCACGCCGCAACCTCTCCTTGGGCTCTTGAAGCTAATTTGTGTTGAACTCACGGCCCACTCACTCTTGCATCACCAATTGACCATGCCGCTCAAGGGAAAGAAGTCCACCACAGCAAGGCAGAAGCGTCATGATGGACATGCAGCATTCACAAAGCAGTCTATGAGGCAGCTGTGCTCCGAGGGCTCAGAATATTCAGATGACGCCACAGATACACCGACAACAGACATGGACAGCACTGATGAGAGACAAGAAGAGGTTGACAGAGCTGACACTGTTGACACATTGCGGCATCTTTATTCGATCTTCCTTCCACCTCAAGAGCGGCTAAGGGAAAATACCTGGGAGAAGTGCCAGAAAATGACCGGCAGGATGCCTGTGTACACAGGCAACTCACGAACAACAGCTTGGCGAAAGGATGCTGCCCAGAAGAAAGCTGCAGAGGGGTGCATGAAGATAGATGCATTTTTGTCACAAAAGGTGAGTTCTTCATGGACACGAATATGGAAACAATATCTCATTGCAATCAGAAGCACCAGCATAACACTCCTTCACCAGAATATATCTCAATCTCCAGTGATAGTGATGAGATCGAAAGCACAGTTCCGATGGACATCACAAACACTATGATCGACTCAGAGGACAAAGCGATAGCAGATTTAATAGATGACCTTGCTACGTTGTGCCTTAACCAACCGATGGCAAGCATGACCAAAGGCAATTGGCCAAATGTGAACATGGAAGAGCAAGGCTTTGAGGTGGAGCTTGACGTGCGCAATTCTCTATTTGATAGAGATGACTGATTCTTACTTGGTGCCATAGATTGCAATGACTGCTGCGGACGATGCTATGCATACCCAACCAGAGCTGACAAGGGACTCAGAAGTGCAGTCCCTGCCATCAGAGGCACCAGTCGTTGAGGCGGCACAGGAGCTATTCAGTCCAGAGGATGAGTGGGTGGGCAGGGACGCTGCCGAGCCTGAAGATATCACGGCAATTGTGCAATCCTGTCTCAAGGATGTCAAGAAGCACAAGACATCTCGCACAGTCAAGATGTTTGCCCAACTTATTGCCATGTCTGAATATGTCAAACTTCGCAAGTGGTATCAGAAGCGGAACACATGCAAACAGCCATGTCTCAGCGCAAGCATGGCAATTGCATGCCGGATGGGCAAAGGTCCTTACTTTGCACGCCAGATTCGACACAATGAGCTGTATCTCTGCCGACACCGACAACTTCCTCCCCCTAATACCTTTGCACAGCATGGGCACCACTCACTCCTTGACAATGAAGCGCTGTTGCATGATGTGCGCGTGTACCTTGCAACTCAAGCTCTGGGCACTGTAACCCCTCGGACACTGTGTCATCATGTAAATGAGGTTATCCTCCCTGCTCTCAAAATCAATGGCAAGATCGTTGAGTCAACTGCCCAGCGATGGCTCAGGTTCAAACTTGGATATGAGTGTAAGGAGTCCAAAAAAGGGATGTACGTAGATGGCCATGAACGCCCAGATGTTATCGATAGTGCTTAAAGGTCCAGTCCTATGGACCGGAAAATAACCGGGAACCAGACCGGACTGCACTGGGTGTAACCGGACTGCGGTTCCGGTCCACCTCGGTTAGCGGCAGCTACTGGTTACGGTCCGTGCGAGATCACGCAGATGTCCATAACTGGCCATAACCAGTCAGAACCGGGGTGGACCAGTCTTCATGCGACACATCACCACCTCCACCTGCAAGTCTGCGACCCACTTGCCACCACATCATCACACACCACCCCTCTCACTCGCAAATGTGAGAAGGGCCTGGTCTGCTTGGGGTGTGTCACCACAGCCGCCATGTCACCACCACTACCCCCTCTCGCTTGCAAATGCAAGATGGGTAGTCCTCTCTCTGGGACAATGCCTAGCCACCACCACCCCCTCTCGCTTGCAAATGCGAGTTGGGGGTGATTCTCTTTTTACTTTGCCTGAGACGGCTGCCACCTCACTGCCACCGCCATCACTGCCTCGCTCACAAGCGCGAGGTGAGGTTCTACCTGCGAGTCTGTGACACGACTGCGGCTGCCCTCTCACAACTGAGGGCCCTTTCCTTTTTTTTTGTCTCTCATCACTGGCTAATGGCTCCCCCACAGGTCTATGGAGAATGGCCGCTACCCCCTCTCGCTCGCAAGCACGAGTTGGGGGTGGTTCTGCTTTTAATCGAGACAGCAGCCATGTCACCACCACCATCCTACCATCGTCACCATCGCCGCCTTCATCGCACCATGCAGCGCGGCATACATGGCCTGGTCCATCCGCATGGGTGCAGCACGCATGCTGAGGCCTGCATCACCACCACCATCACCACCCTGTCTGGCCTGCAAGTCCTGGCGCACAGGCGCAGCACACATGCCAAGGCTGTCACCACCACCACCCCATTCCGCCATCGTCACCCACCGTCACATGCAGGTAGACATCGCCGGTAGATGCCACCATCTCCATCGCTCACCTCGCGCTTGCCTGCAAGTCAGCGCACGGGCGCCGCGCCCATGCCGAGGCATGCGCTACTACCACCATCACTACCCCGTCAGGCCTGCAAGTCCATGAGCATGGGCGCACGGGCGCAGCGTGTATGCCGAGGCGCGCGTCACCACCACCATCCCACCCCGTCCGGCCTGCAATGCCGAGGCGTGCATTGCCACCACCATCACCACCCCATCCGGCCTGCAGGTCCTGGCGCATGGGTGCAGCGCGCATGCCGAGGCGCATGTCACCACCCCGATCCCCCTCTCGCTTCATATTTTTTCATCAGCTACATTACATCAAATAGATTAGTGTAGTGTGTATTGTAGATTATATTTGTATCAATGAAAGTTTATTTAATTTCAACTTGCGAGAATGAGAGAACAAATGGTGTAGTAAGTGTATGAAAGACCGGTCTGAACCACATCTGGACCAGTCCTGACCGGTTATGGGAGCATCCTAGAAAAAACCGGTTCAGACTGGCTACAGGACTGGACCGGACCGCAGATAACCGGTTCTGTGCGGTCCAGTCCGGTCACAGCAAATTTTCTCAAAGTCTTGGACTGGTTCCGGTCCCGGTTATGCCAAAAAAGGAAAAATAACCGGACTGGACCGGACTTTGAAGCACTAGTTATCGAGGAGAGGAAGGTGTTTGTTAATGACACCTTGAGAAAGTATGAATGGCAAGTGACGTGCACATATTTTCCGATGAGACTGATCTAATTATTTTGATCCATAGCTTCATGGCAACTTATGACAAGAAAATGCTGGATCGCATTCCACCAAAACTTTTCTCAGGAGAGAAGAAACATGTCTTGATCATGCAGGACGAAACAATCTTTCACACAAATGAATATCGCCGGTGTACATGGCTTGCAAGGGATCAGCAGCCAATCCAAAAGAAGGGGAATGGACGCGCTATCCATATCTCAGACTTTATCTCTGAGACAATTGGACGGATCAAGCTTTCTGAAGACCAGATCAGTGATCAGCTTAAGCTTGCTGCTGAAGCTCGTCTTGCCACATTTGAAGCTCGAAAAATTATATACCCAGGAAAAGGCTTCGATGCATGGTGGGATCTCACACAGCTTACTCAGCAAATCAAGAACACGATCACAATTTTCAATTTCACACATCCAAATTGCGTTGCGGTCTTTGCATTCGATCGGTCATCCGCACATGATGGCTTTGCTGAGGATGCATTAAATATTAACAACATGAACATCAATGCAGGAGGGAAGCAGAGAAAGCTCCGCAACACAATAATCCCACTCAATAATCCTGATCCAGCACCCGGTGAAGAGAACACACGTGGTCAGGTCCAGTACATGTGTTTTCCTGATAACCACAGCGATCCAAAGCTCCAGGGTCAACCAAAGGGAATAAAGGTTGTCTTGCAGGAGCAGAAGTCTGTTTGGGACAGGTACTTGGCTGTGTGCAAGGAGCGTGGAGTGAAGATCATTGGTAAGTGTGCATCATGCACAAAATCCTAAATACGCAAAGATGCAGAGCGGTGGGTTGCTTTGGCAGAAGCAATGGGGCAAGATGGTGTTGCATCTACTGAGGATACACGACTTGTGGACTCTGAAATGCCATTGGCATCAAATGACGACTGGTGCTGCATGTACCGGGTGCTGTCGCTACAGGGTGACTTCCAGCAAGAGAAACCACTCATCCAATCTATCATTGAAGATGCAGGGCATGTGTGCCTGTTCCTGCCACGATTTCATTGTGAACTAAATCCAATCGAGATGCTTTGGGGCTATGGAAAATATCGTGCGCTCTCATCATTCTCGTATAGTAGTTGACATACTTATCTTTAGTACCCAGGATATCGCAACTTATCTGATGGACGGTTCACAACAGCAAAACTCCTTGTTCCACAGTGCCTTGATTCATGTGATCTTATTACAATCCACAAGT
>WTXC01000307.1:0-19808 GCA_022496195.1 Lactifluus subvellereus | reverse complement strand
ATGTGATCAACTTGTATTGAAGATAGTGTTTTAAGGTCCAGTCTGGTCTGGTTTTTTGACCTAATTTGGATTAGACTGGGACCGGAACCGGTTTGGACTGGAACTGAAATTTTGGATAACTGGACCAGACCTAAGGGGACCGGTCCATATCAGTTCGGTTCCGGTCTATGGACCAGTTGGGATCAGTCTTTTTCAGAACTGGCTTAGACCAGTCTGGATCGGTCTTCACTGTGGTCCAAGACCAGTCCCATAGCTAAAAACAACTTTATTATACTATTACCACTCTTTACTATACACTACTAGACAATATACATTAATGTATTACAGTAACATGGTCTAATATACTGAGTTCGAACGGTGTTGCGCTGCTGGTCGCGGTCGCGCTGCCCGTCGCAGACATGCTGCCCGTCACAGTTGCACTCCCTGTTGGGGTCGTGCTGCCCATTGTCGTCGCACTCTTGTCGTCGTCACACTGCTGGTCATCGTATTCTCGTCGTCGCGGTGTTGCTGGTCCTTGTGGCACTCTCGTCGCAGTCACACTGCTGGTGGGCATCACACTGCTGGCGGGCATCGTGCTGCTAGAGGGCATTGCGCTGCTGGTCATCGTTGCACTGCTGGTCGTCGTCACGCAGCTGGGCGCCATCGCCACGCTGCTGGTCAGTGTCGTGCTGGTGGTCGGTGTCGTGCTGCTGGTGGGCGTCGCGCTGCTGCTGGCGGGCGTCGCGCAGCTGGTCATCGTCGCGCAGCTGGGCGCCGTCGCTGTGCTGCTGGTCGGTGTCGTGCTGCTGGGTGTCGTCGCCGTGCTGCTGGTCATCGTCGTGCGGGAGAGAAGTGAACCCCTCCCCGCTCGCGTTTGGGGCGAGGGGGAGGGGGGCGTTGTTGCCTAGCACAAGAGATAAACCCCCTCAAGCTCGTGTTTGGGGTGAGGGAGGGGGTGAGGTTGCCTGTTGTTGCCTAGAACAAGATACAGACCTCCGCTCACGTTTGGGGTGAGGGAGGGGATGGCATGCCTCGGTTGTTGTTGCCCAGAACGAGAGTCCCTCACTCGCGTTTGGGGCGAGAGATGGAGACGGTTGTCACCCTGAGAGGTGAGTAAGCACATACAAACAAACGCAGCGCAAGTTCGTTTGCTTGCACAAGACATGAGTCACATGACCAAATGGTCCGTGTGCACTTGGGAGCTATATAAACCCCCACCCATTTGTGTATTTGCTTTCTTGGGCCATGCCCTGTTCGATTTATATTTACTATATATACTTCTATTCTGTACATTTTATTGTTTTAAGGTAGTAGTAGTAATAAAATTTTGGATTTAAGAGTGCTATAGTAGTGCAACCGAAAGTTCAGTTGCAGACCAGTTGCAGTCAGTTGTGACCAGTTTTCAACAAGCTCTTTGAAATGGGTGGACTGCAACCGAGTGGCATGGGAAACTGGCACAACTGCAACCAGGAAGAAGACCGGACCACAGTTGGGTCCGGTTCAGTTGCCGGTCTTTTTCTGGTCCATAGGACTGGACCTGAAAACACTAATTGAAGATGAAGTTGAGACTGGGGCTACCAGGCTCAACTGTCCGCACTATTTATACAAGGCCTGCCTCACTCGGCTAAGGCCCTAAGTACATCCACATCACTTCTAAGTAGCGACCAGTATCGTAGGTAGAACTGTAATGTATCCAGACACAAGTAGATGCACCTATGAGTCGCTGCAAATCCAAACAGAACAGGACAAGAGAACTGGAAGACGTGTGCGTGTCGAGTCACGAGTCAGGAGTCACAAGACGAGGTGAGTCACATGGGCTGGGTCATGAGATGCGTCACATGATGTAGGATCACATGACAGCTAGTACGAGTCATGGTAAGTAAACGTAACACACAAAGTTGCAGCTGATGAAGCATTCAGTGGCCCCACAGTCTAGGAAAGCAATGTGACCGGTTTGGGTCAATGCAGTATGGAAGGAGACTGCAATCCTCATTGTGTTAAGTTGGGGAAGGAAGATATCACGTTGGAACATGGCACGTTTGAATGCCATCTGTTTGAGAGTTGGGTATGTGGGAATGTCTGTGCACCACTTGGTTATCAATTCGTGGTATTCTTTGCTTCCAAGTCCTCGCAGGTAGTCAAAGACTTGTTGTTGCGTAGGCCTCTCAACTGGTTGGTCTTCAACCATTAGGCGAGTGGCCACAACTTTTGCTGGGGTTGGCATGAGCTTTTCTGGGCAGTTACGCTGGATGTGCCCTTGTCGATTGCACAGGAAACAGAGTCCCTTTGTGCACTGCTGGTCTTTGATGCTGTCTACTTGCATCGGTTCTGGTTCATTGGTCATTGGCAATAATGATCGCGTGAGTGGTGGAGTGTCAATTGGAGGTGATGGGATGCAAGGGTGTCGCTCTTCCCACTGTGCTTGCTTGTGGGGTTTCAAAGCCGTGATGATGGCTTGTCGTCTGCGACTGGATAATTTCCATGTCTCCCAGTCCTGTGGTTCATTGTGAGACATACAGGCATTGAGTAGCTGCAGGGGCAGTCCCTGCTTGAACTTCTCAAGCACTGCTGGGTCGTCCTCATGATATAGGGCTTTGCGTGCTAGGGTGGTGAACTGGGTGATATAGTCATCAATATCATCGTGAATCATGGTGAGGGTGTCAAGTTGTGCAGTGGCATGGTATGGTTCATTGACATTGAACCAATCTTGGATGAATCGTGCTTCGAAATCATCCCATTCTGGGTGTTGTTCGGCAATCAGCCATTCTTCTTGGCTTCATTGCCATTCAGTGGTTGCTGCCCCTTGTACATAAGTTAGGGCATGCATGATTCTAGTGTGGTCATGGGCAATGATCAGGTGGTCTGAATTCAGGTACTGATAGAGCTTAAGCTCATGGATGAAGGTGTCGGTTGTGGTTCTGTCACCTGTGAAGACAGGGGGTTCATGGCCCTCCAGTCGAAGGTTGTTGCCTTGCAGCTGGGGCACTGGTGGAACATTCTGGGGTGCGTTTGGTGGTACTGGTGCCAGGTCTGGTGGCAGGGGTCCATACCCTGGTGGGAACATCACCACAGGGGATGGTGGCGCACGCATGCTGTCATTAATGGTAGGGAGTACTCCCATCGCCATTTTCGGTCTGGTGGTCGTTATCGTGGGGCGATCGATAAGTGCTCCGAGATCTGGATCGGGGTGATGTCTATCTTTCGATCGATGGGTTTCGGGTTTGTCGATGTCGGTCGGATCTTTCGCGATTAAGCGATCAGTGGGGTGTATCATCGAGTTTCAGTGGTTATTGAGTTTGCCTTATATCTTGGCTTTGGTTGGTCAGAGGTTTGAGAGGCTTGTTCTAATGTTATGCTCAAGCTCTGAGCATATCGGTTGAGGTTCGCCAGGTCACGTGATCGACCTGGACACTGCAAGTCTTCGTGTCTAAGACTAGACGCAGTGGCAGTCCCCTTAGGTGTACAACCCTAAGTCAAGGGTTCAGCACAGGGGAGTCAGAAGTCAGGCAATGGCCTGAGGATCAGGGGGTTCACAAGGTAGAGTGGGTAATACGATAGCCACCAAGGGCCAGAGTGTAGCTCAGTATTGGTAGAAGAGAACAAGCCTAGAGACAATGCTACAGTCTAGGCTACCTTATATAGGGATGCAGGGCGAGAAGGCCCTTCCGTATCTGGTCACGTGAATCTTAGTATCGTAGTCAGGTCACGGTTTGATGCAGGTTGTAGGTCAATGTAAGGAACAGAGGGAAAGGGAAAGAAATCGTAACAAAAAGAGTGGATTGAGATGGCAAAGGAGCTGGTATGTGACACCTTTGAATGATCTTACAAACAGGAAGATTCTGGGGTGAAGATGAACCCACTCCAGCCCAGTTAACCATTGGAAAAAAGGTATGAGTTTATGTTTATTATCCTTAAGTGATCCCCTGCATAACCAACTGTTTTCAGTCATCAGCCCCACACAACGTGTTTGACAGCCTCCCTTCACTCAGCACCCCCGAGCCACATGAATTACGTGATGAGCTTGACAGGTACCTCAGCATAGATCCTGAGGCAGTGGAGGATGTGGTGATGTGGTGGCAAGGACACCGTGCAATGTACCCCCATCTCTTGTGCATGGCACTGGATTATTTGATGATTCCAGGTGTGTTCTTTGACCTTTCCACATCTCTGTCAACTGAAACAAACCCTTCCTGCTAGCAACATCTGTCAACATTGAGCAACTATTCAGCCATGGCTGCCTCATCTTGTCTCACGTCCGTAATCGGCTGTCAGCAAAATCAACTCGGGCTCTGCTATGTTTAGGGTCTTGGAGCTTGCTTAGTCTGGTGAAGGATGCTGAGATTGTGGCTGTCACAGCCCTTGACGACGTTGATGGGAATGAGGGTAGTATATTACAGGTGTCACATTTGTGCGTGCTGGGATCCCTCTCTGATCACAGTGCACACAAGGGGGTCATGTACGCTTCATTTTCCATCCACCTTACTTTTCTCTCGCTGCGCTTACAGACTGCTAGGCCCCTATGGGCCTGAGACTCTGCTTGAGGCCATGGCTTGGCTGCTTTCGCTTACATCATGCTTACCTTCCTATTATAGTAGGTGTTCCCACGCTTCGCCTCTGGTGTGCATTTCACTAGTGCTACATTTGCATACCTCTGCGCATGCGCTGCCTTGGCACCTACTGACTCATACTGTACAATATGACTCATGCATTGGCCTGCTTACTGTATGATGACTCGGGGCTTACTGTGTCTGCTTACTAGTGTCCTAGGGACACTATGACTCGATCTGACTCGCCTCCTTGATGTACTTATATTGCATTGTATCGCCTTAGAGCAGACCCTAAGTCTGTTCTCTTGTAATCTCAGACAAGTCAATCGTCTTCAGGTCTTTTACTTGTGAACCATGCTCCTCTGGCTTATTGCCAGACTTCATGTCGCTTGCACAAGTGTCACTAGCATATGGTCAAAGGACTCAAGATCAAACGCCATCTTAGCTCCCCAGCGAGAGCTCGCTATCAGGACTTAGGACCTTCAATCCAAGATCCCCTACTCCCTGTCGTCGCCGCCACTGCCTCCAACACCAGTGGAGGTACGCCCAGAGTCTGGGCGTGACAACAGGCATACATCAGCGAACCTGCAATACTCCCATAGCAATAGGCCTAACCCATAGCACCCCATAGCACACCATAGCATTGCATAGTTTATCAGCAAACCCATAGTTGGCCATAGTTGGCCATAGCATTGCATAGTTCATCAGTAAACCCATAGTTGGCCATAGTTGGCCATAGAAAGGGGCCTACTGCACAGCACTGCACAGCACTGCACAGTCTCATGCCACTGGGCAGCTGCTGCACCTGCTGCCACTGCACCCACACTGCTGCACCCATGCTGGCACTGCCGCGGCACTGTGGCACTCACCACCACTGCCGCTGCCACCACCGTTGTCACTGGTGGTGCTGCTCCCACTGCCACACCACTGCTGCTGGTGCTTGCTGCACTCCAGACTACTCCTATAACTAAAAACACCTTTATTATACCTTTAACTTTACTACTCTTTATTATACAATATTAGACTATAATATACTCTATTCTAAATGGTGTTGCACTGCTGGTTGTGGTCATGCTGTCCGTCACCATGGTCACGCTGTCTGTTGCCGCAGTCGCGCTGTCCATTGCCGTGGTCGCACTGACTGTCGTGGTCACCCAGTCTGTCATTGTGGTTGCGCTGACCGTCATGGACATTGCCCATCATTGTTGCACTCACTGCTGCTCCCGCTGTTCCAGTTGCTGCACCCACTGTCGTTGTTGGTGCTGCTGATGCTGGTGCTGTGCCAGTGCTGGTGCTGCTCTTGCTGCTGCTCTGGCTGCTGGTGCCGCTGGTACTGGTGCCTGTGCCGCTCTTGCTGCTGCTGTGGCCGTTGTCGCCGCTGTTGCTGGTGCCGGTTCTGGCTCCGGTGCCACTGGTGCTGTGCCACGGCCGTTGGCCTTGTTGCAGTTGTCATGGCCATCATTGCTGCTGGTGGGGAGGGTGATGGCATGGCCATAGAGGCAGGGGTCTGCTGTGGCCACTGCGGCAGGGACGGTACTGGCAGGTGGGGTTGGCTGGGCGACCACGATGGCGATGGTGGTGAGGGTGCTGCTGCTGTGTTGTGGTGAAGGGGTTGGTGTGGTTGCAGTTGCGGTGACAGTGCAGCAGCGCTGCCATGAGGATGCTGCTGTGGCCGCAGTGGATGGTGCTGGGTGACGTCAACAGTGATGGCAGTGAGGGTGCTGCCGCAGTGGCCACAGGAAGGTGCTGGTGGTTGTGGCTGCGGCTGTGGTGAGGGTGCTGCCATAGCCGGGTGGCGATGATGGTGCCGGCACAGCGGCAGTGGGGATGGTGTTGGGCGATGGTGATGGTGCAGCAGTGGCGTGATGATGGTGCTGGAGTGATGGCGACGGCAATGGAGGTACTGCCACCACTGCAACCGCAATGATGGTACCAACACCGTGACAGCTGGAGTGACGGTGATGGTGCGGCAGCAGCAGGGAGGGTGCTGGGCAACCGTATACTGCAATGGCAGTGGGGGTGCGGGGTGACGGCGATAGCACTATGGCATGATTGCAGTCTAGTCAGTTATACCACATTATGATTTGACTGAGGTACATAGCTGGTTATGGTGAACTCCACCTCTGCCAACACCCCAGTGGTTGGCCACTGGGGAAACAAAGACAATAAGTCCCACGTCGCTTGTTCCTCCACATGAAAACGTTGCTTGTGGCCTGAGTCGCTAAGGAAGAGGAACTGTGGGCAAGTCCTCAGTCAAAAGGCACCTACATCTGCCAGTGGATTGAGGGAAAGAGCCACCTGAATAAACGCATGGACAACTAGAATAGAAAATGGGTGTTGACCTAGAAAAAAAATGGATGCTGACTTAGAAAAAAACAGGCTTACAGGTCATGTGACAGCCAATGTTGAACTTTTTTTTCGTTCACACTCCCCACTTGACCACGTTCAATTGAGCATGCTGTCCTTGGTTTTTTTATCTTACTGTAAGTAACCCAGCCCTTCCTAGCTAATAATTCTGTATTCTGCAGGTATTGTTGTGCCCACGGGGTATGAACAGGCCCCCAGGTGTGCCCCACTGCATCGCCACCTATGCACCTGTGTGCACAGCATCCACGTCGTTCGACGTTGGCACAACCAATGACAATGACGCTGACACCCCATGCCCTCCACCCTCCAGTTCGTGAATGCCTGTGCTCACTTGCTCGGTTTCACCCCTGCTGACACCTCATGTCCTCCGCCCTCTAGTCCATGAGTGTCTGCGCTCACTTGCTTGGTTTCACCCCTGCTGACACCCTGCATCCTCTGCCCTCCAGTTTGTGAGTGCCTGCACTCGCTTGCTCGGTTTCACCCCTGCTGACACCCCACATCCTCCGTCCTCCAGTTGGTGAGTGCCTGCACTCACTTGCTTGGTTTATCCCCTGCTGACACTCTGCGTTGGCGACACTGCGACCACAACTGTGACAACTGCGACACTGCAACCAACCACAACCACACCACTGTGACACTGTGACCACGACCATGACCCCAACCATGACCATGGCCACCGCACCCCGACCCCCAACCACCGCAACCAAAACCACAACCACCGCAACTGCAACCACAACCACTGCAACTGCAACCACAACCACCGCGACCACAGCCATGACCACCATGACTGCAACCATGACCACTGCGACCACAGCCATGACCACCATGACGCAACCACAACCACCGCAACTGCAGGTGACAATGACCGCGACCGCAATGACTGCGGCGACAATGACCCTGACTGTGGGTGATGACGACCACGATACCTCAGCCGCAACGACCACGACCACAATACCATGACAATGATGGCGCGACACAGCAACAGCGATGATGACCGGTCTAGCAGGCTTGAGGGTATCCTAGTGTAGTTTACATTAATAACAATGTATATGTAGTTTAAAAAATCAATAAACCTAATTTTTTATTTCCTTTGAATGAGGATGACTGCAGGTATGGGTAGTGTGGGCAAATTGTACCACAATGAACCCTAACCCTAATAGAGATAACTGCTCCATAGTGCTCCATAGTGCTCCATAGTTCTCATAGTGCTCCATATCATGTCCTGTGTAGTACTGTACAGCTCTCCATAGTAAGGCCTCAACTGTGGAGCACTCCACAGTAAGGACCCAACTATGGAGCACTGCTCAGAACATACCCTTCACTATGGCCACTATGGCACTATGGCTCACTATGGCTCACTGTACAGTGCTCCTATAGTCTGCTGTAGACCTTCACAGCTGATGTACAGTTTGCAGATGTAAAGGGATAATATGAACTTTGAATGTGATATCCATAACTTGTCGACCAATTGTTTCAAAGCAGCAAAGCCAACCAATAAGTAAAAATACAGAGAGCAGCTGACAAAAGGTAAGAAAAGCCAACTGAGCAAGGTGTATGCAAGATGATATGTACGCGTGAAATTGAAGCAGGTGGAGCCTGAGTCAGGACTGCTGAGCACATGGTTGAAATCCAACTAAATCCACAACTTGAAAGTGGAACATATGATAATTGAGCAGGAGATAAACACAAGACAAGAGGGAAAGAAGAGAAACAGGGAATAGATAGATACAGAACGGAATGTCAGGGAAGAGCATTGAGTGATGGCTCCCCGTCTATGAGATAGCCCATGCTTGATCTGGGCCATTGAGCAGTCCCAATTCCACCCAGGTGTTTGGTGGAACATCGTATCCCCACATGCAATATCTTTCATGATGTTTGGATGAAGCAAGTCATACATGTCCTCTGGCTTCACATTGGAAACCTGGGGAGAACCTGTGTGGCCCATCTGATGGAGCCCCATCAAAAGCATCTACATAACTTAACTCAGGCTATGCCATGCTGCTCCCAGGCTGCTGCCACCAGCTCTCGCATGAGCACATACTTTTCATACTCTTGTTGTGAGTTGTCCTTTGCTTGTGGTGAACCAAGCAGCAAGTGATTACCACAATCTCTCCACACAACTAGATGACGAACAGCTGGTGAATGCTAGCCTGGATGGCATGCGACTGCATCGGGCACAGATCCACAATCTAAAGGACCTCCCTCTGTACGCATCCCCATCATCCTCTCCATTCCATCCAAACTAACACCCTCTCTAGTCATCACAGCTCTAGTCCATCAGCACAGATCCATGATCCAGAGGACCTCCCCCTCATCCTGAATGTATGCATCCCTATCATCCTCCCCATTCCATCCAAACTAACACCTTCTCTAATTATCACAGCCCTAGTCCCTTGCCCATGTCCACCTCTTCAACCAGGCCTCAGCCGGGGTGACCAACCTGTTCACCTCCATCATGCCACCCATGCCGCCCATGCTGCCCACGCACCTCCCTGGGCAAGGCCATCATGGTTGTGCCATGCCATGCCGCCACCTCCACCACTGTCAGCACCATCATTGCTGCTGCACAGGCTCAATTGGTAAGACTGGTTTATTATTCTAATGTATCGATTCTATTCTTGTAGGTGAACTGTAGCATGTCGTCTAGACATTTCTGGAGCGTCCACAGTACTGTCATTGCCATCACTGTTCAGTGCCCTCACCTCCATCACACCACCCACCCCGCCCATGCGCCTCCCCGAGCAAGGCCATTGCGGTCACGCCGTGCCATACCGCCACCTGCACCACCGTTGGCACCATCATTGCCGCCGTGTGAGCTGAATTGGTAAGACGGACTAATTTATTTCTCTAATGTATCTATTCTATTCTCTGTAGATGAGCTGTAGCACATCGCCCAGCCATTTCTGGAGCGCCCATAGCACTGTCATCACCAACGCCAACGCCATGCCTTGCCACCACCTCTGCCGCTGCTGGCACCATCATCACCGTCGCGCGAGCTCAATTAGTAAGACTATCTTCTTTATGAGCTCTTATTCTAATGTATCTAATCTATAGATTCTCTTCTCTGTATATGAACTGTGCCACTACATCCGCTGCTGCCAGTGCCATCATCGCCATCACCATGCCTTGCAACCACCCCACCACTGCTGCCAGTACCATCATCACCATCATGCGAGCACCACCATTGCCATTGCCATCGCGCTGTTATGATCTCACCTATGGACTGAGCGGACCGCTTTCACTCTTCTTACAATACCTTGCTTACACCTTGCTCTGCAGTCTGGACCCTGACTCGATAGCCATGACTCGCCATGCTCCATTGTAACATGGAGCGTGTATTATACTTAGTACTGACTCGACTCTGACTCATCCCACTCCACAGTGGCCTGTGGAGCCGGTACTATACTTAGCGGACTACTCCACTACCCTCATTGTGACTTGGTAGTTGTAGCATGTGACTCCTCCTGTACCAGGCCTATATAAGGGCCTTAGTTTGCATAGTGTCGAGCCCTAAGCTTGACTTTGTTCCAATTCGATCTTGTCTTGCCTCCTCACTTGAGCTCGCCACTCTAAGTTGCCTTCCTTCACTTGAACTTGCCACTTCAAGTTGCCTTTAGCCTTAGTCGCTCAGCAAGGCACTGCTTCGCTCTCACGCCTCTCTAAGTTGGCTGTAATGACTTAGCTCTGAGCACACACTCCTCACGTGCCCGCTCTACTCCAAAGAACTTAGCTTCGCTCTCGCGTCGACGTGACCACTGGAAGTGTCACGCTCAGGACCACGTGCTCTTGCCATCGCACGTGTTCACTCTTGCCAATGCTAACTTGCACAAGTTGTGCTCATGGCCCATTGAGCCATAACATAAGTCAAGCTTCCCACTAACCACCAGGAACGCCCTGCCCTGGATAACGAACAGTATTGGGAACACCTCAGTGATCTTAACAAAAGACATGCACATATTACCCAGTGGAGAATCCTCCTTGACGATGCAGTTTATTGCCACAATGCTACTTGCTTCCTGTCCTGTGCCGAAGGACCAACAGAGCAACACCGAGCCCTCTCCATTGAGGTAGAGAACTTTTGATTCATCGAACAGAAGTGGCTGGAAGACTTCACAGCATTTGAAGCAGCCCTTACCATCCTACAACTATCACTATCACCCTGGAGTCTACTCGATGACCGCATCTAGGACCCCTCCATGAAATCAGTCTACCAGAAATCCTTGAGGCCATCCTCTGGACATGAGAAGCCACAGACCAACTCAAAAGTGATGTCAGACACCATCAGCGTGATTGCCCAAGGACCTGCACCAACAGACCAAATAGACACCACTGCAACCTTGACCAGATCGTGCAAGTAGAGATTGACAAGGGTATACAAAACCCTGGGGGTACGTGCAAGGGGTACATGGGGTAAGGGTAAGGGTACAGGTTATAGTACCCTTGTTATACCCCTACCCTTAAGCAGGGTATTTCAAACCCTGGGGGTATTTGTGAAGGGTATGAATGTTATGGCTCAAGGGGCCATGGGCACAACTTGTGCAACTAGGCATGGGCAAGACTGAACATGTGCAAGGGCAATGAGCACATGGTCCTGAGCATGACACTTCCAGCAGTCATGGCAGCATGTGAGCAAAGCTAAGATCTTTAGAGCTAAGACAAGATGGCATGTAACTTGTCCATCTTATAACATGAAGCTAAGTCTTTGCAACAGACTTAGAGGGGTGTGGGAGCAAAGCAAGAGATTGCTAAGTGATAGAAGGTAACTTGAGGTGGCAAGCTTAAGTGGAAGACAACTTAGAGCAGCAAGCTCAAAGTGGAAGGCAACAGAACTTGATTAGAAATGAAGTCAAGCTTAGGGCTTAACTGTGCGTAAAGTGGGCCCCTTATATAGGGCATTACAAGGAATCACATGCTACTGCTACCTGAGTCACAACAGTGGTAGTGGAGTAGTTCATGCTAAGTATAGTACAGGCCCAAGGCCTCAGTCAGTGCAGTAAGGCACTCAGTCATCCAGGCATCAGCATGTACAGTAAGCAGTCTGGAGTCAAGTCATGTGGAGCTGGCATAAGCAGTGTATTGTAATAAAGAAAAAGGTAGTTCATACTGGCCTTAGCAAGATCATAACAATGAAGGTGTGAAGAGCCATCAGCAAAATAACCAGGGACTAGACCATGTAGCTGGTGATAACTGAACTAGAGCTGCCAAGTAATGTTTGCTAATCATTTGTATGTATTTGTACTTGTTGGCAACCCTCCCTCACCCACTTTTTTACTCTATGGTTCAACATAGCCTATGTTACCACCACATCACCACCTGCTATTGCTGCATTTCCACCACATTTCCACCATGTTCAGGTCACCACCAGTTACCACTATGTGCCCCCATGTCACTAGCACATCCACACAGCCACTGCATCACTGCTAGTCACTGCCATATGCTACCACATTGCCACCACATCCATGCAGCCATTGCATCACCACATGCCACTGTGGTGCCACCAGTTACCCTTGCATCATTAGGACTTCTTACATTGGGCCATGTGGGCCCTTGAGCACATAGGGTGAATTAAGTGTGGCCTTCCCAAATGTGTAGTCTCATTTTAACACATTGACAGCATGGCCATGCATACCCCTAAGCAATACCCTCAGGGTATTTGATACCCCTCTAACCCCCCTCCAACCCCTACACCTACCCTGCAAAAACCCTTACCCTTTGTAAGGGTGAGGGGTTTAGGGGGGTAGGGGTAAGGGTAGCAAGTTCTTACCCCAGGGTTACCCCTGTCAATCTCTAGGCATTGCAGACTCCACAGAAATTGTCAGCAGAGAGGGGGTGGTCAAACTTGCCGCAGCTGTGGAGGTCAGGGAGTGGAGAAGCTCATCCAGGAACTGGTCCACTTGTTCGGCGATCGTTGGCTGTCCACTCGGTGTTGCTGCTGGTGCTGCTGTCGTCGTCGCTACTGCTGTTGCTGTCTCACATGGTGAATACTTTGGTGGCAACATGGACCTGTACGGCGCACTGTGCGTCATCATTCTTTGAGGCAGAGGACGTGGGTGAGACTGCGATGACTGGGGCTTTCCCTTTTCTGCCAAGCTGGTTTTTCTGTGAGCCATCAGAGGACATAAGAGATGAATAGGCTGGTGGTGGTGTGGTGGAGGTGAGAGAGGGGGATGGAGACTTGAGGGCAGTCAAGGCATGTCTTATATAGGCCCTCCTTATTGTTGTGGGATTATCTTGGTGGAATTGGCGGACTAGATTCAGTGAATTTTTCAGGTTCTTCTGAGGTTCCCATGTATCTTCTGCTGCGGAGTACCCTTTCCATCTGACTCAGTACTGTGTTGGCTTCGTTCGTCCAAATGTGCAGTATTCTAGAATGGCCTTGACTTCGTACTCTGCTTCTCCATTGATGACATCAGGAGGCAGTTCTGTGAAGTTGGGGCCATGTTCTTTAGTTTCTATATACAGGGTGAGGAGGCTGGCATGGAACACATCATGGACACGACGTAATTTCCACTGAGGGGGAATTGTGACTCAATATACTACTGGGGAAATGACGTCAGTGATCTGGAAGGGACCATAGCGTCTTTGAGCAAGTTTCACGCTTGGCTGGGTGATGTGGATGTTCCTTCCGTCAAGCCAGACCTTCTGTCCTTTCGCGAATGGCTTAAATCGTGCTCCCTTTCTGGCACTGACAAGGGTCTGGGCGTTGGTGATGGCGGTCTGCACTGATACCCGTCCTTGATGGACAAGGTCTAGGTGTTCTTGGAGCGACAGCATTTTCTCGGATCTTTGTGGCTGATGAGCACGTGGAATGTGTCCCATGAGGAGTTGGAAAGGCGCTTGCTTGGTGGTGCTACTGGGCCAGGCATTGTGGACGTACTGGGCGATGGGCAGGAGGGCAGACCAGTTGTCCTGCTGGTGGTTGACATACATCAGGTAAACCAAAAAGTGCTTGATGGGTCTTAATTGGCCTTAAATTTTTTCTAAGACCAATTTAAGACCAATTTTTCCTAAGACTGATTAAGCAAGGTCACCTCTTAATTAAGACATCAGTCTCTTAATTTACCACTTAGCAGCCTTGTGATGCCTTAAATTTTCATGGCTGTGTGAACTTAAACTTTTTAAGTAGTGGCTAAGACACTTTTAAGCCTGTTTTAATTAGCATTTACACACATTTAAGAGGCTCAAAATTCACATTATATTGTTACTACTCTATTTTACAGGTATAATAAATAATTAACCTAATAAACATATGGCACAGCAGCACTGTTATTGGCATGATGGCAGCCGCACCATCACGGTCGTGGTCGCGGTGGCCATGATCGTGGTCGCGGTGTCGCGGTGGCCGTGGTTGTGGTGTCGCGGTGGCCGTGGTCGTGGTCGCAGTGTCGCGGTGGCCGTGGTCGTGGTCGCGGTGGTCGTGGCTGTGGTCGCTGTCGTGGTGTCGCAGTGGTCGTGGTCATGGTTGTGGTCGATGTCATGGTGGTCGTGGCTGTGGTCACAGTGTCGTGGTGTCGCAGTGGTCATGGTCGTCGCGGTGTCGCGGTGGTCGTGGTCACTGTCGCAGTGTCACAGTGGTCGTGGTCGTGGTCATGGTTGTGGTCGTTGCAGTCATGGTCGCGGTGGTCATAGTTGTGGTCGTTGCGGTGGTCGTTGTGGTCGTCGCAGTGTCACGGTCGTTGTCGTGGTGTCACAGTCACCGCGGTGTCACCGTCATCGTCGTTGTCGTGGGCTGGTTGTCGCCCCCCCTGTCTTTGGGAGCCCTCTTGGCCATTGTTTGACAGCCGCGTTAGCCCTACATAAAAAAATAACAATAAGAACATACACATACCTGTTGGCTAGGAGGCGAACTCCTGTGTGGTGACGTGGTGGTGGTGACGTAGCCGGCAGTGGTGATGGTGACGTGGTAGTTACGATAAGGTGGTGATGATGATGAGGAGGAGGAGGTGGTGGCGGTGGTGGAGGTGGAGGTGGAGTAGGAGGTGGAGGTGGAGGAAGTGGTGGTGGTGGTGCATGCGGGCACGTAGGTGGTGATGCAGCAGGCACACCCCGGGGCGTGTTCATACCCGATGGGCACAACAATACCTGCAAAATAGAGAATAATTAGCTGTATATCATGGTCATGTTACTTACTTTATATCAGTGTGTTGTGAGGAGCAAGCTACAAACTATGCGCGTGGCTCAGTACAGTAGTCGAGACGATGGGGCTGTTGACTTGTTCAATTTTTTTTTCATGTTGTGTTTGTGTGTGTTTGTGTGTTCATTTGTTGCGAAAAAAATTTGCTAAGTTCATTTCGCTGTTTCACTTACAGTATGTAATTCCGCACTCTTTTCCTACTAACTACAGTTTTTGCTTGCCTTAGGCATCACAAAGCCAGTGCAAGTGCAAAGGCAAGGTAAGTAAGATAGTTAGTATTTATATGCTAACTATGTGTTCCAGGTTATCAACAACGGCGGGCCTGGGCACATGCGAGCAGAGGGTGCACGCGCAATAGCAACACCTGCAGCTGCAGCAGCAGTGGCGAAGCTGCAGCAATGGTGCGACGGCGGCAGCTTTACGCTGTCAGCAGCAGCAGCAACGGTGGCGGCAGTGGCAGAAACTGGAGCAACGTCGCGACGGCGGCGGTTTCTGTGGCAGCAGCGTGACGGCGGCACTGCTGCAGCATTGGCTCGGTGCCAGCACGCGCAGCAGCCCCAGCAGCAAGCGCTGCGCGACAACGAGCGGAGGCACGAGCGGACACGGCGCCCCCATGGCCCAGCGGCGGCACGCATACCAACAGCAAGAGACGAGAGTGCACACGGCGCGCGCGTGAGACCGCGGGCACATGGCCGGCGGGCAGTACGCACAGCAACAGCAGCCCTTGCAGGCGCTGCGTGACGACTGGAGGGAGTGAGGGTGCACATGGTGCGCGGGCGAGATTGCGTGTGCGTGGTGCACATATTTTATCTTTATTATACTTGTATAAGCTAGCTTTCTCTATGTGGGACAAAATTCTAGAGTGTACAGTGCACGCATGGCCCGGTGACAGCACGCGCAGCAACAGTGGCGGTGGGCGCTATGTGGCAAGTGGCGGAGGACGCGTACACATCATGCGTACGCAAGATTGCAAGTGTGTGGCCTGGCGGCGGCACGCACAGCAGCCGCAGACGCCCTGCAACAGGTGAAAGTGCATGCGGCCCAGCAGCGGCACGCACAGCGGCGGTGGCAGTGGCGGTGGTGGCAGTGGCGGCGGCGGCAGCGGATATTGCTTACATCATACAGCCGGTCATTGTGCACTTCTATTGCCTTAGACTTATATCACCTTTATGGACTTGGCAGCTTCTTACTTCTTGGTAGCCAAATGTTTTTATTGACTTCATCCCTTGGTGTTCTTAATGTTGTCTTAGTGCTATATTTCTAAGTTCAATTTAAGTCAACAATCTGCCTTAACAGACTTAGTTGCCTTAATGGCAAAATTAAGGCCATCAAGACAAATTAAGGGTTTTTGAGTCTTGCTGATGTAGATGTGGAGGTACTGCTCAAGCCACTGGTTAGTTCATTCGGACTGTCTGTCTGTCTGGGGGTGGTATGCTGTGCTGATGTTCTGCTCAATCCCCAGCATCTTGCATAATTCGTGTGGGAAGTGCGAGGCAAAGTGCATCCCCCTGTTGCTAATGATCTTTCGGAGGATGCTGTAGTGGGGGAACACATGCTTAGTGTATAATGTGACAAGTTCTGGCATGGTCATGGCTTCATTGCAGGGGATGAATATAGCAGCTTTTGAGCAGTCGTGGTCGGTGATCGTGAGGATGGAGTCGAATCCTTTGGATGGGGGCAGCTTTACAATAAGATCAAGGGCAATGGTTTTGAATGGCAGGGCATTTGGGTTGGTCATTATGGGCATGAGAGGTGGTGCTGGTTTGGTGGTGTTAGCTTTTGTGGCCTGGCAGGTGGCGCATCCTTTGACATAGGTGAGGACAGTTTGCTTCATGTTGGGCCACCAGTAATCTTTGGTGATGAGTAGGCAAGTTTTTAAAATTCCAGGATGCCCAGCGGTCAGTGAGTCATGGTATAGAGAGATCACTCCCCTCCTAAGGTCATTGTCTGCCATGACAACGAGACAGTTAGCATGCCACCAGCCTCCCCCAGGGTGGCGTTCAATGGGGTAGGTGGAGGCCCAGGTGGCAAGGGTGTCTTTGTGGTCATTTTGGAGGGCCAGGGTGCAGTCCTCAAGGTCGACGCTTGTTGCGGCATTGGTGAATAGGGCAGGTGGCAGGGCAAGGACTTCAGCATTGTCCTGGCCGGCATGGTCAAAGTCTGGGTGGCGAGAGAGGGCGTCAGCTTTGTTTGTGGCCCCTGGATAGTGTACGAGGGTTATGTGGTAGTCCCCTAGCGTGAGGATGTATTGGGCAATGTGGCGGTTGATCTTCTGGGGTGACCGATAGTACTGGAGGTTCTTGTGGTCAGTAATGACGGTGACCTGGTGCTGGGAACCCATGAGCAGGTGGCGCCAGTGTTCCAAACCTCTGACAATGGTGAGGAATTCCCTGTCCCAGATGGGGTAGTTGCATTCAGTGGCCATGAACGTCTTTGAGTCGTACCCTACTGGCCATTGGCATCCTTGAGCATCGTGCTGGTAGATGATGGCCCCTGTGGCATTCTGGGAGGCATCTACTTCCAGCTCATATGGGCGCGCTGGGCTTGGTTGCCAGAGGACTGGATCACTTGTGACGATCTCGATGAGCTGATCGACCGCTGCGGTACATTCATCGGTCCAGATGAAGGGGACTCCTTTCTTTAGGAGATTGGTCAGTGGGTGGGCAATCTCGGCGAATCCTGGTATAAAGGGGTGTTGGTACCCTAGGACGCCAAGCGTGGATCGTAGCTGCTTGACGCTGGTAAGCACTCACGGCCACTCCTTGATACCTTTCAACTTGCTGGACTCAATGTGCAAGGAGTCTCCATCAATGACCAGCCCTAGGTATTCGACCCGTCGCTGTTCGAATTGGCACTTCTGGGGCTTTAGGAAAAATGATGCTGCTTCGAGGATGTCTAACAGCTCATGGACCACGCATCAGTGTAGCGCGTGATCTAAGGGCATGGCCACAAGGATGTTGTCCATGTATACAAAAACCATCCTTGGGTATTTGAGCTTTAGCGGGTGCAGGAGCTGGTCCATTATGCGCTGGAAGGTACTGGGTGCGTTGCATTGTCCAAATAGCATGATGTGTGGTTGAAACAACCCTTGTGGCATTTTGAAGGCTGCTTTCCACTGGTCACCATCTTTGATTCTGACATTGTGGTACCCCCATCGAATGTTGAACTTGGTGAACAGGGCGCGTCCCTCAAGGTCCCTGGTTAGGATGCTGATATCGGGAAGGGGTAGACATCTCATATCGTCCAGCTGTTCAGCGTGTGGTAGTCTTGGACCGGGTGGAGGGATCCATCCTTGTTCTTGATAAAGAAGAAGGGGGCGGCATAGGGGGAGCTGGACAACTCAATGTATCCCTTGTCCAGCTGTTCCTGAAGCCAGGCATCGGCAGCAACCATTTCTTTAGGGTTTAACGGGTAGACTTTACAGTCTAGTGTGGCGGGGGCATCGGGCTTCAGCCTGATGGCGTGGTCATCTTCTCTGCTTGGTGGGAAGCATTGTGCTTCCTTTTCCGAGAAGACCCTCCAGTGTCATGAATATTCTGGCAGTACATCTGCTGCTGTGGGGACAGTTCGTTCTTGGTGCTCTTTGATGGCCCATTCTTGGGCTATGTTTGTCCTGTTGATCTGGAAAATTAGATCATCTCCTTCCTCCAGTGTTGTCTGAAGGTGTCATGCCCAGACTCTGGGTGTACCTCCACAGGTGATGGAGGTGGCAGCAGCGATGATGGTGGAGGAGAAGGGGATCTTGGACATGAAGGCCCTAAGTCCTGGTAACAAGCTCTCACTGGGGAGCTAAGATGACACCTGAGCTTTAGTCCTTTGACCATAAGCTAGAGACACTTGTGCAAGCAACGCAAGGTCTGGCAATAAGCCAGAGGAGCGGTGGTTCACAAGTAAAGGCCTGAAGACGGTTAACTTGTCTGAGATTACAAGAGAACAGACTTAGGGTCTGCTCTAAGGCGATAGGACACGATATAAGTACATGGGGAATGTTACGACCACGACCACCACGCGCACTGACTTGCGCGCGACCCAGTCTGTGCGGGAGCTCCTGGAGCTCACAGCTGGCCTACTGACAAGACAAGGATGGAATTGGGACTCCTAGGGAGTGCCCCTGAACCGCTATGCACTCATTTGACACTATGGACACTGAACTGATACTATACGGACTGATTAGGAAGGAGGCTGCTAGCCTCATGTACGCTCGCATGGTTGCGGCACTCGCATGGCACACGCATGTGCATGCATCACGCATATCACATCGGCACATCACAGAACGCTAAAGGCGTGTTCCCCTGGGTCCAGGGTATAGTGCAGACGTGTTGCAGCGTGTTGGCAGGCCGCGCGTTCACCGGACATTGAGTACTTTTGCTATTGGGTCGATCACTATGACCCTTGATCTCATACCTCATGCGCGCCCTCGAATTCTTACTGATACGCTTGCGCGTCCCTATGACGCGTAATCTGGAACCGACTAGATGCATGGGCCCTATGCCCTGACGATTACGCGGCCCTCTAGACAGGGGCCTTCACGAAACTATAAGTAGCACACTCCTTTGTGCAGTAGACTACAGACTCGACCTCTTGAACAATCCAGCCTATTGAACCTAGGAATCCCTTGCAGTGGGAAGCACCCCTAGGATACTCCGAACCAGACCAGACCTTCCAAGGCCACCAGTACACTCTCCCCTCCTCTCTACCCCTCTCTCTCCCCCTTGTCATAAGGGAACTCTTTTGGCTTGGAACACCTTTGCATTGAAGTCACTTAGGAGTCACTGCGCTAT
>WTXC01000306.1:0-19996 GCA_022496195.1 Lactifluus subvellereus | reverse complement strand
GTCGCTCCAAGAACGCCTAGACCTTGTCCATCAAGGACGGATAGCAGCGCAGACCGCCATCACCAATGCCCAGACCCTTGTTAGTGCCAGAAGGGGAGCGCGATTTAAGCCATTCGCAAAAGGACAAAAGGTCTGGCTTGACGGAAGGAACATCCACATCACCCAGCCAAGCGCAAAACTCGCGCAAAGGCGCTATGGCCCCTTCCAGATCACTGATGTCATCTCCCCAGTGGTATACCGAGTCGCAATTCCCCCTCAGTGGAAATTACGTCGTGTCCATGACGTATTCCATGCCAGTCTCCTCACCCCGTACATAGAAACTAAAGAGCATGGCCCCAACTTCACAGAACCGCCTCCTGATGTCATCGATGGAGAAGCAGAGTACGAAGTCGAGGCCATTCTAGAATACCGCACATTGGAAGAACAAAGCAACCGCAGTACCGAGTCAGATGGAAAGGGTACTCCGCAGCAGAAGACACGTGGGAACCTCGGAAGAACCTGAAAAATTCACTGAACCTAGTCCGCCAGTTCCACCGAGATAATCCCACAGCATAAGGAAAGCCTATATAAGACATGCCCTGACCACCCTCAAGTCATCATCCCCCTCTCTTGCCTCTACCACGCCTAGCACACCCCCGCCAGCTTACTCCTCGCTCATGTCCTTCGATGGCCCGCAGAAAGACCAACTTGCCGACAAAGGGAAAGGAAGGGAAGCCCCCGTCGCCCCGAACTCGCCCACGCCCTCCATCTCGAAGAATGACGACGCGCCGAGCCCCGTACAGGTCCGTATCGCCACCAGGTATTCACCGTGCGAGGCGACGACAGCAGCAGCGACGACAGCAGCGAAGCCAGCAGCAACACCGAGTGGACCGCCAACGATAGAAGAACAGGCGGACCAATTCCTGAGCGAGCTTCTCCACTCCCTGACCTCCACAGCTGCGGCAAGTTCGACCACCCCCTCTCTGCCGACAATTTCTGTGGAGTCTGCAACGCCCCCATTAAGATGGACGACGGCCACGCCACCTGGAGCGCCTCCCCCGTCTCGAGCAGTGACACAGTGACCGCCAACTCCCGTGCCCCCACTTCGCCGACCGGGGTCGATGCCCCCGCTATTTCCACATCCGTTAGACGAGGTACGAACGATGACCTTGCCAGCACCTTCCAGCTTTTGCAGCCGCCAAACGTCGCTGCCGCCAGAACGCCCGCCGCGCTTCTGACGCGGCTCCCAGCCCCTCCTATCCTCCGTAGCTATGCAGACGTCGCCGCCGCCCACACCAATCAAGGAAGAGAGCCCCGCACTACAACTCCACGCGCCCACAGTGCCCGAGGGAATCCAGGCCACGGTCAGCAGGACGACACGATCGGCTACGATGGTTATTTCCTGCAGTGGAATCGACTTGTCGACCATCCAGGTGAACGGAACGTTGTCCTTGTCCCCGATCACAATAATCGCCTCGTCCCCGCCACCTACTACGCCCACCTGCCCCGCCTCAATGAGCCCCTCATCCTGGGACGTCTGATGCCAACGTCCCACATTTTTGCTGAGCCCCTCCATGCTAAACCGCGCCCCAACGCTCACCTCCCAGCCGTAGATGACTGGGACCTCTTCGTCCTGGAGGGCAGCCACCAGTACCGCCACCACATCGACAGGCTGATTGATGGGCTTGCTGACCCCGGAGTCACCGCTGAGGTCCACAGATATCGCACAGTGGTGAGGAAGCTCCACTTCCAGATTGAGCAGGAATACTATCACCTGCTGTCTACCCCCGAGCGCCGCGTCGAGTACACCGCCCTCCAGTTGCAGAGGGATGCTGACTTAGTGCGTTGCTGCCACAAGCTCAGAGACGAGCTGCGCGGCATCGAGGTGCGTCTATACGAGGCCGTGGTCATGTCGCGTATCGGGCCCAAGATGGACCAAATTCTGGAGCGCCCCGCCCTTCCCTCTATGTCCTACTTCTTACGAGGCCGCCCAGCTACTCACCAGACCAACATCATCGCCACCCTCCCCGTCCACGTGCCACCCCACGTCCACTTCATGAACACCCGCCCCCTCCCTGTTTGCGATCGCGCCGCCATCTATGCCCTCCGCCACAAGCGCGCCTGTCCTGAGTCCTCCCCCAATGCCAACGATGCCGGACGAGCCTTATCCGGTGAGCCTGCCACTTCGGACTAACAGCGTGGCAGCTGTCCCTTAGGGGAGGGCGTACTGTTACGTTTTTCCTTCGGACTGAGCGGACCGTCTCCTTTTTTATTTCGCTACCTAGCCCACGTCTCGCCTTACGTTCTAGACCCCGATAGCTATGACTCATTGCGCTCCACTGGACGTGGAGCGCATACTATACTTAGCCCTGACTCGATCATGACTCACCCCGCTCCACAGTGGCCTGTGGGGCTGGTACTATACTTAGCGGACTACTCCACTACCCTCGTTATGACTCGGTAGTAGTAGCATGTGACTCCCCTGTACCAGGCCTATATAAGGGCCTTAGTTTGCATAGAGTCAAGCCCTAAGCTTGACTTCGTTTCTCAATTCGATTGTCTTGCCTCTTCACTTGAGCTTGCCGCTCTAAGCCACCCTTACTTGAACTTGCCGCTTCAAGTCGCCTTTCGCGATTCATCGCTCAGCAAGGCTCTGCTTCGCTCTCACGCCTCTCTAAGTCGGCTGTAACGACTTAGCTTTGGGTCTCCGCACCAAGTCACGTGCTCGCCCTACTCCAAAGAACTTAGCTTCACTCTCGCGTCAACGTGACCACCGAAAGTGTCACGCTCAGGACCACGTGCTCGTTGCCCTCGCACGTGTTCACTCTCGCCCACGCCCAAGTCGCACAAGTTGTGCTCACGGCCTGTCGAGCTGTAACACCCACCTGAAGACGGATCAAGGGGACTCCTTGAGTCATCCCTCACTACTACACTGTGGGCAAACACATCCCTCATGACCATAGTGGTGCGCAAGTCTGGAGTTTTTGTCAAGACTAGCGGGCCAATGTGTCCATGCGCAATATGTTCCCATAGAGTAGCAATGAGGGGAACCATCGCGTGGAGGAGGATCTAGCAACTTCAATCTGCTGGCCATGAAGGTGAAAGGGTTACGCAGTGAGTGCTTCACCAAGTAGCCAGTTCAGCTTCAAGGTGAGGAGAGAGAAATTGCAGGGCCTTCTACAGGCGATGGTTCTCTCTATCACTGCAAACAGCGTCTGATAATGAGTGTCGTTGACAATGTCGTTATCAGAATGTCTATGCTGCGTTGTTTGCCAGCGTAGCCTAGGCATTCTGGTAACGGCTACTGGCAACGACGCGCATTAGAGACATAAGAGTCTTTGGGGAATGCTCATGATGGTGTACTGGTCTAGTACGCCATGACAAGCGTTCTCCTGCTTGCTTGCTTGTCAGTTGCTGACGAGACTCACAGCGAAGCACCTCTGATGGTTGTGTTGACAAACATCAGCAGTACTTTGCTGTGTAATCTTCATCAACATCTGACAACCACCAAGGAGGGAGGCATCCCATGCAGCCTAGGCGTGCACATGTGCGGCTTAGAGGCTCTCTTCATCATGATTGATGAAGAGAAACACTAACCTGCGCAAATGAATGCAGCAGGACAGCTTGACGCTGTGCGCAACAGTGTGCAGCCATAAAGGCGCATATTGCAGCCATTGAAGGCGCAAAGAGCAGAGGCAGCTCGCAAGAGCGCCATGGGCAACCAGGGCCCATAACCTGTTGAGCAGCACATAGTGCGCATACAACCAGGGAGTAAGAGACTCACTTATACAGCGACAAGTAGAAGTCAGAGTACTGAGGATTAGTGCGTACTACCAAGGAGCTTATATACACGAAGGACAGGAGTGACTGGTCACTATGTGACAGTAAACTAATAACCGTAAAGGAGTGTCCTTGTAAATCCCATAAGGGGATTGCTCTACTCAACTAGGGCGTGGTATAGAGCCCCTAACCGGATGCATGGCTATGCCGGCTTGTGTGTTTCCGGTTCAACACAATCCACCTTCACAGACTTAGTTGCCTTAATGGCAAAATTAAGGCCATCAAGCAAAATTAAGGGTTTTTGAGTCTTGCTGATGTGGGGGCAGGCCCTAGATCAGCAAGTATCTGCGCACTTCTGATGACTTCTTTTCGCGCTGCTTCTTGCCAGTCGTCTAGTGTCGTGGGTATGGTTTCTCTGTTGAGTATCTTTAGTGCTATCCCTTGGTGAAGCCCCTTTTTGAAGAGGTCTAACATTCCCAGGTCGGTAGGGGATCATCCTGCTGCTAGGACAAGGTGGTTGAAGGTGGTAATAAATCCATCCACGTCGCTCTCCTGCATCCTCAGATTGACCAATTTATTGAAGGCATTCTGTTCCTTGGCCGTGTCTGTGAAGGCGTTGGTGAAGTCCTGGACGAAGCTAGCCCATAGTGCTTTGTCTGTCTTCTGGATGTGATTGACTGCTCAGGTGGTTCTTTCTTCTAGGAGCGTGGTCTGTGCATCGGTCCAATCATCCACCTTGGGGCCTCTGATGTACCCAATGGCGAGCGCTACTTGGTTATAAGGGATGGTGACGTTGTCTGATTTTCCATTAAGGATTCAGTATAGCTTCAATTCCTTCAGGAATTTGGCACTTTTGCTTCGATCTCCATCAAAGATTGCTGGCGCATTTCCTTTCATGGAATCGTTTCCATTTCCTTGTGGTGCTGAGGTTGTCGCCATGCTGGTCTGCTGTGGTGGTGGCGGAGGCAGTATAGGCTGTTGAAGGATGGGTGGAGGTGGCATTGGTTGGGCGGCTTGCTGCACAAGTTGAAGTAGCTGTGGAGTGGCCTTGGTTTCTTTGGTAAGGGGGTGGCTGCCTTGTAGCGTGGCGACATCTTGGAGTCCGGTGCTTAGGAACTCTTCAAGCGGTTCCACTTCCTTTTGTTTCCCTTTTGACGTAGAGGGTGCAAGTGGTGGCAAAGGTGGGTCTACTTCGATGCTTTCTGGTGCTTTGCCAGGGTGTCCTAGCCCTGTGGTGTTGTTGTGGGGGATGCAGTTATCCGGCTTGGTCCAGTATCAATTTTCTTCCCACTCAAGGATGTACCAATGGTCATTGATGTATTCGATAGGGAAGTGCTTTGCGCTTCCATCAGGGGCTTGGATCGTGTGGTGGTAGCACCACTTTCTGGGGTTTTGGTCGGTGTCTTTCCAATAGGCTCCCCCACAGATGTAATCTGGTAGATCCGCATTCTTTCGCGGTGTAACTGGGGTGTCTCTGGTTTCTGAGATTTGTATTCAAAGGGTCACCACATTTACTGTCCTTCTTCTCGCAGAATGAGTTCTACTTCGTGGATGAAGACGGTGCAAATGAAATTGACTTCAGCGACAATTTCGGCTAGCTCTTGGGCGATTTGATCGAGGTTACAGTGGTGTCTGTTTGGCCCGTTGGCGCAGGTCCTTGGGCAGTCACGCTGGTGATGTCTGACATCGGTTTCAAGTTGGTCTGTGGCTTCTTGTGTCCAGAGGACGGCTTCAAGGATTTCTGGTAGGCTGACTTCATGGAGGGGCCCTAGACGTGGTTGTTGAGTAGATTCCAGGGTGATAGCGATAGCTGGAGGATGGTGAGGGCTGCTTCAAATGCTGTGAAGTCTTCCAGCCACTTCTGTTCAATAAATCGAAAGTTTTCTACTTCAATTGAGAGGGCACAATGTTGCTCTGTTGGTCCTTCAGCGCAGGACAGGAAGCAGGTGGCGTTGTGACGATAAACTGCGTCGTCAAGGAGAATTCTCCACTGGGTGATGTGTGCATGTCTTCTGTTAAGATCACTGAGGCATTCCCAATACTGTTCATTATCCAGGGCAGGGCATTCCTGGTGGTTAGTGGGAAGCTTGACTTATGTTACGGCTCGATGGGCCGTGAGCACGACTTGTGCGACTTGGGCATAGGCAAGAGCGAACACGTGCGATGGCAAGGGCATGTGGTCCTAAGCATGACACTTCCGGTGGTCACGTCGACACGAGAGTGAAGCTGAGTTCTTCGGAGTAGAGCGAGCACGTGACTAGTGCGAAGGCTCAGAGCTAAGTCATTACAGCTGACTTAGAATGGTGTGGGAGCGAAGTAGGGCCTTGCTGAGCGACTAAGGCTAAAGGCAACTTGAAGCGGCAAGTTCAAGTAAGGGGCGATGACTTAGAGCAGCGAGCTCAAGTGAGGAGGCAGGACAAGATCAAATTGAAATGAAGTCAAGCTTAAGGCTTGACTGTATGCAAAGTGTGGCCCTTATATAGGCCCATACAGGAGGATCACGTGCTACTATGCTACCGAGTCACAACAAGGGTAGTGGAGCAGTCCGCTAAGTATAGTACTGGCTCCACAGGCGACTGTGGAGCGGGGCGAGTCACGGTCAAGTCAGGGCTAAGTATAGTACGCGCTCCACGCCATAGTGGAGCATGGTGAGTCATAACTATCGAACCAGAGTCCAGAGCATGAGCACAGTATCGTAAGTAAGAAGGAAAAAGTGGTCCGTTCAGTCCATAGGTGAGATCATAACACTGCCCCACTACCCTCGTTGTGACTTGGTAGCACAGTAGCATGTGACCTCCTGTACCAGGCCTATATAAGGGCCTTAGTTTGCATAGAGTCAAGCCCTAAGCTTGACTTCATTCCAATTTGATCTTGTCTCACCTCCTCACTTGAGCTCACCGCTCTAAGTCATCGCCCTTACTTGAACCTGCCACTTCAAGTCGCCTTTTTGCCTTCATCGCTCAGCAAGGCACTGCTTCGCTCTCACGCCTTTCTAACTCAGCTGTAACGACTTAGCTTGAGCCTTCGCACTAGTCACATGCTCACTCTACTCCGAAGAACTCAGCTTCACTCTTGCATCAACGTGACCACCAGAAGTGTCACGCTTAGGACCACGTGCTCTTGCCATTGCACATGCTCGCTCTTGCCTATGCCCAAGTCGCACAAGTCGTGCTCACAGCCCATCAAGCCGTAACAGATGACCACAATCATGATACCATGACAATGACGGCGGCAACACAGCAACAGCGATGATGACTGGTCTAGCAGGCTTGAGGCTATTCTAGTGTAGTTTACATTAATAACAATGTATATGTAGTTTAAAAAATCAATAAAACTAATTTTTTATTTCCTTTGAATGAGGATGACTGCGGGTATGGGTAGTGTGGGCAAATTGTACCACAATGAACCCTAACCCTAATAGAGATAACTGCTCCATAGTGCTCCATAGTGCTCCATAGTTCTCATAGTGCTCCATATCATGTCCTGTGTAGTACTGTACAGCTCTCCATAGTAAGGACTCAACTGTGGAGCACTCCACAGTAAGGACCCAACTGTGGAGCACTGCTCAGAACATACCCTTCACTATGGCCACTATGGCACTATGGCTCACTATGGCTCACTGTACAGTGCTCCTGTAGTCTGCTGTAGACCTTCACAGCTGATGTACAGTTTGCAGATGGTCATAGTGATCAACCCAATAGCAAAAGTACTCAGTGCCCAGTGAACACGCAGCCTGCCAACATGCTGCAACACATCTGCACTACACCCTGGACCCAGGGTAACATGCCTTTAGCATTCTGTAATGTGCCGATGTGATATGTGTGATGTGTGCACATGCATGTGCCATGCAAGTGCTGCAACCATGCAAGCATACATGAGGCTAGCAGCCTCCTTCCTAATCAGTCCATATAGTATCAGTTCAGTATCCATAGTGTCAAATGAGTGCATAGTGGTTCAGGGGCACTCCCTAGGAGTCCCAATTCCATCCTGGTCTTGTCAGGTAACCAGCTGTGAGCTCCAGGAGCTCCTGCACAGACTGGGTCATGTGCAAGTCAGTGCGCATGGTGGTTGTGGTCATAACACAAACAAAAAGGTGGCAGTCCCACTAGCCAACTACATAGACGCCACCCACTGATTTACTAACAAGGTGAGTCAAACAAACACACAGTAAACATGCTACACAAAAAGACACCCAGCAGATCCCACCAACCATGAAGTCAAAACACATTAAAATACTGACCCCACCAACACCCTCCCTGTAACATAGACCACAGATGCGCAAGATTGGCACACTGCAACACCAAGCCTATCAGAATGGACGACATGAGGAAGTAACCAATGGATGCACAGCGCAGGCCAACATGCCCCACACCAAGGCCTGCCAGACACACCCACATCCCACCAACTTCCCCCGCACAAATTGCTCTGCACACAACTCCACCAAAGCCCTACAATACACCATGAATGCCAACATAAAGGCATGGGAGAAGGTTTTCAGGCAGCAGAAATCAGTGAAAAGGAGCAGTTTACATTAGATCCACATAAATGTATAGTGCTACATAGGGTTCTGTACCCCAAGGCACACAATAATGGATTCAAAAAAAAAAAAAAAAAAAAAAACTTGGGAACATGTCCTTAGAAAAAACATGGACCTCCCAGATGACTGGATCACCAGTCAAGAGGTTTTAGTGGGTAGGAGGACACGACACACCTTGCCCCTGTAGACACATGCCCTGAGTCCCACACTATCTCTTGCGATACAGAGGATATGGGGACGATAATAATGAGGACGGGACCAGACAATACCATTCGCCCCTATACGAGGGCGTGCTCCTTAAGAGCAATCCTACACGTTACATAATAAACAAATATTATCTTATCTCATCTTAGCCGGTCTGTCGGAACACATCCCAACACTATCCCCCAATGGGGATGTGCATAAGCACATTTTACCTCTACCGGTCTCATCGGTCCGGCTACAGCGTGTTAGGCAGGGTTGATCCTGGCAATCTCCTGCTGCCTAACATTTATTTCGGTAGATAGTGGTACATAGCTAACTACCAAAATAAACGCTTTCCAAAAAAAAAAAAAAAAAAAGTGTGTGTCAGGGTCGCGGGTCGGGTGTCCACCTGCAAGTCACGAGTTACTCACTTAGTGTACACGTGATGTGGCGTACATCACATTTTTTGTGTCTGTGTCGCTGATCTCATCGTAAATCAATCCAAACGGGGTGATTGTCACATTCACGCCCTTGTCCTCCCTCCACGATTATGCATCCGAGCACTCACGCCCAACTGGGGATGTCAGAAGACGATGTTTTTGGCGAGTCACTCATGCAAGTTGACGAGCCGGCTGACCATCTCGCAAATCGATCCACCCCCCGAGTCCCACTTCCCCACCAAAGCGGCCAAGGCTCGGCATCCCAGATCAGGCCATCGAAAAGGCGTGCAAACGTCTTGGACACAAGGGTGTACACCCTGATGATGATGAAGCTGAGATTCTCGAGTCTCTGAATATCGTTTGGACTATCGTCCACGATGCTCTCTCGCATGATATGACACTGAGCGGACGTCTTGCTAACTTCGATGAGTTTCGAGAAAATGTCAAACGCAAAGGGGAGCAACAATTTATCGACTTATTGAGAAATATGGCAAGGAAGAAATCCTGGCGGGATTTACTTGAAGACGGTACAATTTTTAACTTTCTTTGAACTGAAGAGCTCTGATCATGTTCCCTGTCCTAGAGGTCTTTTTGAAGCGAATTCAGTCAGACATTGAGAAATCACGATGGGACATCTCCGCGGTCTCAGTAGATGGTGCCCAATGATATAAAACTGCTCTACCTTTCGTTGATCGCCTCTGCTGACAGCTACCGTACGCGCGTGGAGTTCCACTTTCAAAGGCGATGCCGCAAACGTACTTCTCGCGACCATCTCCAATTACCTCGACAAGCAGAGGGACCCTTATACAAGACAGACCAGCATCGTAAATTCGTCTGGAACTGGAAAGTCTCGTATGGTAGATGAAGTGGCGACCAAAATCATTACGGTGCCAATGTGTCTGCGTAGAGATGGAAGCCAAGGTCTCACTTTCCGCTCCTTCGTTTCGACATGCTTATAATCTGATCCATCAGGGTTTCCACCTCCTGATATTGCTCTGCGTAATTGGTTTTCTTCAATTCCGGACCCAACCGATCGGGCTGGTGTTGCACGAAAACTACATGGTGTCATGTGTTCGCTTTTAACCGTCCTTCACACGAGACTAGAATTCATCGCGTCCGAGGAGCACAGTGATTATTTTGTAACTGCTTCCGAACTACGTGCTAACGACGCTGCAGATATCCCGGTGCTAACATTAACTCAGGAGGCCCTCCACAGTCTGTCCAAGACCGAGAGGGGCGAGCATGCGTCGCTTGTCAGACAGCGCCAAGAGAAGCTCGCACTTGCCTTCCGTGACCGCATGACTGGAGGTCAATCATTCCAGGGCTCGAATATCTATCGGAAAACGTTCTACGGAGAGGTGATTGAGTTGGCTATGGAGGTGAATTTTCATGGTCTTCATCGTTTCCTTTGAGGTTGACAGATCTCTCAAGTTCACGCAAGGCAGTGTAGAAGTTCCTGGCTCGAATCCGAAAAGTCCTTCCCGATACACTCATAAAATGGGGGGTGGGGTCAAAGAGGCAGGACAAAAACTTTGTCGGTTCGTAGACCCACATGGTCTGTTGGACTCCGACACCGGGTCACGGTGGCCACTCGTTATCCTCGCTTTTGATGAGGCTCATATCCTCACGGATACCCCGCAAGACACGGTGTGGACTTTGTTCTCTGAGTTGCGTCGTACTTTGCGAGGGGTCATCGACTTTCCCATATTCTCGCTGTTCCTTTCGACAGCGGGAAGATTCCATCTTTTCTCTCCGGAGATACGATCGGACCCTTCAAATCGGATCACGAATTCCTACCTCGTTCCCCTGGATCCTATCTCGGAGATCAGTTTCGACGACCTCGCATTCCCTGCGAGGGAAGATACTGTCACGTTAGATCGGGTGGTACAGCTGGATTGGATATCTCATCTCGGGCGTCCATTGTATGTCCACTTGACATGTTCCTCTGGGCAACGGCTTACTTCCTACCTCGAGTAGGTTTGGCTCTCATTATGACGCTTTAGGAAACAACGAGGCAGAACTTATGCTCTTTGCGAAGCAGAAGCTGCTGAACGGCAAGTCTGCCATCGATATGGATGGGCCGGGTTCTCTCGCCTGCCTTTGTGTGCGGTTCGCTCTGGAGTTCAACGCGGACGCACTTTCTCGCGCCGTAACGTGTACGCAGGTCGAGCGCCACATGCGACTGTGCGTCGCGGCAACTACCGGATTCGAAAGAATGGTCACGATTGCCGGGTCGGAACCTCTTCTGGCTGAGGCTGCCTCGGAACTTATGCGCACGAGCACGGAGAACCCGGTGCGGCACCTGGCAAATCATTCGGACTTGAACTGCGTCGATCGCGGGCGGCGTGGTGAGCTGGTTGCAGCATTTATCATCATGCAGGCGCGTGATGCGTCACTGCCGAAGTCAGCAATCGGAAGAAGATGGGTGTCCGTTAGCGACTTCATGCAGGCCCTACTTCCATCGTCCGCGTACGAAATCCTCCAAAATTATCTGCCGACATGTTGGCGCGAAGGAGAGGACAAGCCGTTTGGTGAGACGTTCGCGGACTACGCTATGTGGTTCAACCACGTTATCAGGATCGAGGACGGCAAAATGATCAATGCGGAAAATCTTTGGAAATTTATCACGCGAGGCGCGATGATAATGTGTGTGAACAACCAATATGGCGTCGACATTGTGTTGCCCGCTTGCGTCACGACAGGCAATCTTTCCCATACCACCGTGACAGCGATTCTGATCCAGGTCAAGAATGCGGAACGCTTCGAGTGCAGCATCGACAAGACGTTGTTTGACGCCATGAATCCATTCCGGGTGGGCCTGTTCTCTGATGGACAATTACCGAGGCCTGTTATTCGAGTTGTTTTTGCGCTCGCCTCTGGTGAAGCTGGCGTACTCTTTCCCACTATCCGTCAGCGTAACCATCATTATGCTGATCCTTTCACCGCATTCGACGTCTGGTGCGCGGGACTATCGCCTGACACGTTCAGGTGCATTGGTGACGATTTGGTTCCATATCAAGTTCTGCTGGAGCGTTCGCTTCAGCCTCATGATGCATTTGATTTGAGGGAGACAAATGACCCACGTCTGGACGATGAGACGAGGGCGGCGAGAGGACATCGTAGGCGGATGATGGCGGCGCTGACCATGTACCAGATTGGGCATAACTCGATCCACATCTAGGACGACTTGGAAGGGATGTCAGTATGTGGATGTACGTATCGTTTAGATTGTATTCCGATTCCGTGCGGCAATGGCAACACAACGCAACTTTTCCATGTTTTGTGGACTTTTTATAACTCGAAGCTCACACCCGGGTCCCCTCGCGAGCGCCGCCCCTGCACGGCGGTTCAACCTCTCGCTCAGTGTCCGATGCATGGTAAGCAAGTGGCTGCGCCGTATCACGCGCCATAACGGTACTGAAGCCTGAGGACCCAAATCTTTCCTCCCGTCCGCTCTATATACGTGAATGATACTTTCGTCAGATGGTACAGTATTAGCCATATGGAGCAGTCAGCAATACTACGCTGTCTTGGCGTTTACTAAACTAAGCGAGCCAGACCACCTCGTGCCAGTGACACCCGTCTTTCGTGGCCCACTTGTCGGCGAGCTCTGGCCCATCTTCATGAATTAGATGCTTCGCGAATTAGATGCCCACCTACCACACCACTGGCACGTGCATACGTGCCATCAGACCGCGTCCCGTTAGTCTGTGAGCCCTGATCGATGGACGAAAGAAAGACGTGTTCATCGAACTGAGTTGCGTGTCAGCTAATTGGTCATTTGGTCACAATAGCCAGCGCTTTCGCCGCGATAATCTCCTGTCAGAACTGTGTTGGAATATGGGCTCAGTCTTCGAGAGAAAGACTGTGTATTTAGTGTATCTACCTGTTGGAATATGGGCTAGGTAGGTACATGTTAGTGAAAGTAAGGAAGGACGAGAATGGTAATGCTACTGACCTCAGTCTTCGAGAGAAAGACTGAAGGACTACTGGCAGACAGTATCGTACTATAAGTATCCGTAACGAAGGTAGGATCGGGTGAAAATAAATTTATAGTGAGTTGAGACGCATCAGGATTCAGGACGATCAGGTCGTCCATCTCGATCCGGTCCTGCCGGCCCGGCCGTTGGCACGCCGCAGCGTGTGGCTGCGCCTCCTCCAACAAACTGAACTACTGGGATCAACATACGAACAGAAGAGACTAATGCTAAACAGTACTTTGTCATTTATTATTCCCACCACCATCGGTTCTCTGAGGTCACCGGTTCGGGTCCGTGTTCGCATGCTTCTCGCCCATCAACCACCATCACTCAACAAGGTGCATCGACCATCTGGAAGGAACTAGACTTGTGACTACTCCAACGTGGGATGCTATTTGGATGCTTGTAACCCGCTGATGAAGCGCACTGTTAGATTCACGTGAGGCAAACGTCGAAGGGGCCTTGATTCTGCGGCAAACGCACGCATTCAGTTGCTTAGTCGTATCTACACGGTATTTAGGCGCATACAAGATATCAGATAAAGGGACAGTAATAAGAAGATGAGAAGAGATTTCATAGCAATATTGCGAGGCCTCACAACCAAGCACACTCTGGGCGAGCTCGATCGCTCATCTGAACGCGCACCCCCACTGCTCTCATCCCTTGCCATTAGCAATGCTGGGGCCCGTTCGACCGATTTGTCGTGGTTCCATGGTTTCGCCTTGCTTGCATCGGGCACACACCATCATAGCCCCAGCTAGTCTTAATTTACTCCCCAGTTTGGTCGAGCACATTCTGTGGACAACTGATCGACCTAGTTCTTTACCTTTCGACTTGAGTCCTAGCATCACCAAATCCCAGAATTTCTTCGCCGGTCTTAATGTGTCTGAATCAGACCAATAAGACCAAAAAGACTGATTCAGACACTTCAGACGCTCAGACATGTTTAGGCATGACAGACATGGTTCAGACAGTGCTCAGACGGTGTTCAGACACTGTTCAGATGGTGCTCAGACACACACAGACAGTGTTTAGACAGTGTTCAGACACACACAGACAGTTTTCAGACAGTGCTCAGACACACACAGACAGTTTTCAGAGAGGAATCAGATGCCATTCATATCAAATGAGTGGATAATAAACGAGCAGGTAATTTCAAACAAAATCGAGACTAGCTAATTATATATTCATGAACACGCTACATGCTGAACACCACAGCACACAGCATGTATTATGGGACTGTATCACAGAATCTAATTTTGAAGCTAAAAAAAATCAGTTTTGGATAGAATTATTGGCAGTACTTACAGAGAAAGCAGGCATTTGATGCACTGACGATATCTTGAGTTCCCGATGGTAAAATGCCATCATCCTCTGCAATAAACATCATTTGGCGAATCAATAAAAGGATAATGCAACTTACCAGTCCTCATAGAAGGTTGTGGCATTGTCATCTTCATCAGGCTCCTCCTTTGCCTCTATGTCGTCATCCCACTCCATCTCAGCCTTGTCGCATCAGGTAAACCAAAAAGTGCTTAATGGATCTTAATTGGCCTTAAATTTTTTCTAAGACCAATTTAAGACCAATTTTTCCTAAGACTGATTAAGCAAGGTCACCTCTTAATTAAGACATCATTCTCTTAATTTACCACTTAGCAACCTTGTGATGCCTTAAATCTTCATGGCTGTGTGAACTTAAGCTTTTTAAGTAATGGCTAAGACAATTTTAAGCCTGCTTTAATAAACATTTACACACATTTAAGAGGCTCAAAATTCATCATGTATTGTTTACTACTTTATTTTACAGGAGAATGTATAATAATTAATTAACCTAATAAAAATATGGTAGTCATTGGCCTGCAGCGACGATGCTGGCACAGCGGTGGCTGTGGATAGCGTGACAGCAGTGGCGCCGTCACGGTCGTGGTCGTGGTGTCGTTGTCATGGTGTCGTTGTCGTGGTGTCGTTGTCGTGGTGTCGTTGTCGTGGTGTCGTTGTCGTGGTGTCGTTGTCGTGGTGTTGTTGTCGTGGTGTCGTTGTCGTGGTGTCGTTGTCGTGGTGTTGTTGTCGTTGTCGCGGTGTCGTGGTGGTCGTCGTTGTCGCGGTGTCGTGGTCGTCACAGTCGTCGTGGTGTCACAGTGGTCGCGGTGGTCGTCGTCGTCGTGGTGTCGTGGTGGTCGTCGTGGTGGTCATAGTCGTAGTCACAGTGGTGGTCGCAGGGTTGCGGTGGTCGTGATCGTGGTCGTGTGGCGGTCGCAGTGTTGCGGTTATCGTGGTCATGGTCGTGGTGGTCATGGTCGTGGTCGTGGTGGTCGCGGTGTCGCCATCATCGTCATTGGTCGTGCCCCCGTTGCCGTTGGTGCTGCTGCCGTCGTCATCAATTCCTGTAGATTAAGTGGCTAAATACATAAAAGACTTGGCAGGGAAAGGGGACATACCTGTGAGCTCGGGAGACAATGCTTCCCGAGCTCATGTTGCCCCTGTCTTTGCTCAGGAGGCGAAACGCCGGTGTGGCGTGGCCGGTATGAGGTGGTGGTGGTGACGACGACGAGGTGGTGACGACGACGAGGTGGTGACGACGACGAAGAGGTGGCGGCGGCGATGTGGTTGGTACAAGGGTGGTGGTGACGAGGAGGGACCTGATGGTGGGGGTAGAGATGGTGACGTGGCCAGTATGAGGTAGTGGTGATATTCATACTCACCTTGCCCTCGTTCTGTTCGTTGTTCGTTGTTCACCCCCGGCACCTGTTCGTCCCAGGGAATGGGGGCCACGATCGTGGCAAACGATGTGGATGTGCACGCAGGGGCTAGACGGCGATGCAGCGGGGCCTACCCCAGGGCTGTGGGCACAACAGTACCTGTAGAATAAAGAATCATTAGCTACGAAGGGTTGTTGCAGTACTCACTTTACATTTGTGTGTTGGTGTGGCGTGACAGGCAGTTGACTTGTTCGTGTTCGATTATTTTTTTCGTGTTTGTGTCTGTTTGTTGTTACTCACGAAAAAAATTTGTCATGTCCGTTTCGCGGCTTCAGTTATGTGATTATGTACCACACCGCTCTCTTTTCCTCCATGTCACTAACAGTATTCACTTGTCTTAGGTTTTACTTGTCTTAGGAAAATACAGTACAAGCACAAAGTAAGTATATATAGTTAGTGTTATATGCTGACTATGTGTTTCAGGTAATCAACAATCTTGGGCCCAGGCCCATGCGAATGAAGCGGCGGCGGCGGCGGCTGCGATGGCTCGACCACTCCAGAGGGGCACGGCCGCCTCCTCATGCCACCGCAGCGACGCACAACGGGCTGAGATCCACAGCGACGGCTGCGGATACAGATATATGGTGCGCTCGCATCTCCCTTACACTGCCTCACACGCAGCAGCAGCAGCAGGCGTTGCGTGACGACCAGCAGAGGCAAGGCGCGTGGCCTGGCGACGGTACACACAGCAACAGTGGCAGCAGCAGAAGCAGGTGCTGCGCGACCGAGTGATGGAGGCAAGAGCGCACACGGCGCGCACGACATCGCGGGCACATGGCCCGGCGGGCGGCACGCACAGCAGCAGCCGCCTTCGCCGGCGCTGCACGACGACCAGCAGAAGCAAGATGCACACGGCGCGCCCATGGCCCGGCGGCGGCACACATACAACAACAGGAGACGAGAGCGCACACCGCACTGGTCCGCACGCGCGAGACTGTGGGCACATGGCCCGGCAGGCAGTACGCACAGCAGCAGCAGCAGCCTTTGCAGGTGCTGCGCGACGACTGGAGGAGCGAGAGCGTACATGGTGCGTGGGCGAGATTGCGTGGGCATGGTACACGCATTTTATCATTATTATACTTGTATTAGCTAGGTTTCCCTACATAGAACAAATTCTATCTAGAGTGCATGCATGGCCCTGTGACGGCACACGCAGCAATAGTGACGGCGGGTGCTGCGTGGCAAGTGGTGGAGGATGTGTGCGCATCATGCGTGCACGAGATCGCGAGCGCGTGGCCCGGCGGCGGCACGCACAGCAGCAGCAGCAGACACCCCCGGGCCGCAACAAGCGGCGGAGGTGAAAGTGCATGCGGCCGGCAGCGGCACGCACAGCGGTGGTGGCATTGGCGGCGGCAGCGGCGGCGGCAACGGATATTGCTTACATCATACAGCCTGTCATTGTGCACTCAGACTTATATCACCTTTATGGACTTGGCAGCTTCTTACTTCTTAGTAGCCACTTGGTTTATTGTTATTTATTGACTTCATCCCTTGGTGTTCTTAACTTTGTCTTAGTGCTATATTTCTAAGTTCAATTTAAGTCAACAATCTGCCTTAACAGACTTAGTTGCCTTAATGGCAAAATTAAGGCCATCAAGCAAAATTAAGCACTTTTGAGTCTTGCTGATGACTCACCATATGAGGGAATAGGGTTTCGGCATGATTGCATGGAATGCGGTCCTGTTTGTCAGCTTAATTGTCTCAAGAGTGTCATAAAGGCCTTGATAGATTGTTGCAAAGACATTGCCTTCAACTTTGATGATGACACGTGTGTCACGCCCAGACTCTGGGCGTACCTCCACTGGCGTTGGAGGCGGCAGCGGCGACGACGGCAGGGGAGTAGGGGATCTTGGACGTGAGGGTCCTAAGTCCTGATAACGAGCTCTCACTGGGGAGCTAAGATGGCGTTTGATCTTAAGTCCTCTGACCATACGCTAGTGACACTTGTGCAAGCGACGCAAAGTCTGGCAATAAGCCAGAGGAGCGGTGGTTCACAAGTAAAGGCCTGAAGACGGTTGACTTGTCTGAGATTACAAGAGAACAGACTTAGGGTCTGCTCTAAGGCGATATAACGCGATATAAGTACATCAGGGAGACGAGTCAGGTCGAGTCATAGTGTCCCTAGGACACTAGTAAGCAGACACAGTAAGCCTCGAGTCATCGTACAGTAAGCAGGCTGACGCGTGAGTCATATCATACAGTATGAGTCAGTAGGTGCCGAGGCAGCGCATGCGCAGAGGTATGCAAATGTAGCACTAGTGAAATGCGCACCAGAGGCGAAGCGTGGGAACACCTACTATAATAGGAAGGTAAGCATGATGTAAGCGAAAGCGGCCAAGTCATGGCCTCAAGCAGAGTCTCAGGCCATAGGGGCCTGGCAGTCCATAAACGCGATGTGGGAGGAGTGGGATAGGTGAAAAATAAAGCGTACATGACCCCCTTGTGCACACCGTGAGCAGAGTCCGATCTTGGCATGCACAAACGTGACATTACCCCCTTCTTAGAGTCTGTGACTGACCTCAGTCACTGGCGTTCTCTGTCCAGTCATAAGCGTCCATAGCGTCGGCATTGTACTCCGCGGCGAGGACAGGGCCTTCCCTGGCGAGGCGAGCCACAAGGGAGTAGGAGGAAGGGGGAGGGGGCCGACCAAAGATGCGGGTGGAGAGCGTCAACTCTTCTGGGCGTTGAGTGTACCCTTGGCCGGCCTTCCTCAGGGCTTCACGCAGAGCTGGAGAGGGGCAGTAGTTGAGGACCTGGTCCTCAGGAGTCTCGAGGGGGGCGTGTGCAGAGGTGAGGAAGGGGTAGAGGACGTTGTAAGCGTCCACAGCAGAGAGGCGTGTCACCGCTTGGTGACAGAGGTCCCGATAATGGCCCAGCCTCCTCGCATGGTACGTGGTGAGCCGTTTGGCCTCGGCAAGGCGACGCTTCTCCAGCTCCATCTCTTGAGCGTGTGCTTCTATCCCCATTTCTGCGGAGCGTAAGCGTTCTACCTCGCCGATGAGGTATGGGTCTCCCAAGGCCTTGAGTCCATCATCCATGTGCTTGTAGAACTGGCCTGTGTCCCCTCCTTCATCGGAGAGGATGGAGAGCTGCCGTGGTGTGAGGCGGGGGAGAGGGCACCAGGAGTTTGACGGGACTGGGTGTGCGTGAAGGGCGAAAGTGAAAATGATTTTATGGCGTCCCATGGTTGCCAGGATGACAGGGTCCTTGGCTCCATACATGAACGCGACATACTTTGGGATGACATGTGCCCCAAGCCGTCTTGGATGCGGGTCGTGAAGTACCAGGGAGATGTGGGGGTGTTGACGTGGTAGGGGTGCCCTGGGTGGTCAGCTTCCACCGTCCCTTCGGTGGCCACTCCTACGTCTATAGCGGCTAGGGCACTCCAGTCATCTGGTAGGCTGTTCTCCCAGTCGCGTACGTCCCCGTGGCCCTTCCTCTCTACCTCGTCACGTAGCGAGGCTACTGCGTCTATTATGACGCTGTGGGTCTCACTGTCCTCTAGAGTGTCAATAACCTCCGCTACTGTGGCATTGAGGCGTCTGATAATCTCTTCATCAGTCCTGGCGCCTCTCATGTCAACGGTGAAGGAGGGGTTTTCCTCGTCTGTGTTTCCTAGGGTATCGCCCACCTCGTTGTAAAGGGAGATTGGCATTACCTCGTCCGAGGGCACTGACGTGGTCATAGGGGATGCGGCTAGGAGTTCGAGGTCATCAATGTGGGGGAGGTCCATGTCCGAGAGGGGGGACGCCGGTGGCGGAGACAGAGGTGGTATGGTCTGGTTGTCGTTGGCGAAGAAGGAGGAGTAGTCCCCTTTATAGATGGGGGAGCTGGGCACGGAGGAAGCCACAGAGGAGGAGGACATGTAAGCAGGATGAGGGCGACGAGGATGACGAGCTGCAGCATGCGTAGAGCTTGGAGCGTAGTGGGGAGGAGCTGAAAAGCGAGAGACTGAGGGGTGTATAGAGGCCACGGCAGCAAGGAACTGGGGGGAGTAAGTTGCTTGGAAAGAATTAGGGTGTTTCTGAGCGGTCTTATATGCTGTTTTGTTGCGCGCCATTCCGTCCCAGAATAGCGCTAGTTGTGCTGTGGTTGGTGGTGTGCAGGACTGGTACCAAGTCTCAGGGTAGTCTGGGAGAGGCAACGTTGACGATGCTGTGAATGTGGCAAGCGACGTCTCTGGTCCTGAGTCACTCTCTGAGGGTGGCGAGAATGTCGGCAGACTCTCAGAACTGGACACTGATAGGTGTGAGCCTGCGGTTGGGTTAGATGCTCCTTGGTCCGTGAGTGGGGAAAAGACGCGTAGATGTCCCTCCCTTCCATGTGTTACCCTTCCTT
>WTXC01000305.1:0-19997 GCA_022496195.1 Lactifluus subvellereus | reverse complement strand
CACGGTGTTTTGCTTCCTGACACACCAATTTTCATCCAAATCGGTTGAGATTTGGCTAAGTTATAGCTCAATCAAGTCTCTATCAGTTTCACTCCTCAACTAAGAATTTCATCAAGAACTTGACCCTCCAGGGACCGTGGAAAAAAAAACACCCCAAAACCCGTGTCACACCCTAACCAGCGGGCACACCAGTGGTAGCACTAGCGTGGTGGCAGCACTGGCACCAGCGGTGGCACCATTGGGCACAGCAGTGTAGCACCAGTGCGGCGGCAGCACTGACACCAGTGGCACCAGTGGGTGCAGCAGCTAGCACCAGCATGACAGCAGGACTGGCACCAGCAACACCAGCGGTGGCACCATTGGGCGCAGCAGAGTAGCACCAGCATGACAGCAGCACCGACACTGGTGGCACTGGCAGCGGCACCATTGGGTGCAGCAGTGCAGCACTAGTGTGGCGGCAGCACCAACACCAGTGGCACCAGCGGTAGCACCATTGGGCACACCAGCGGCGGCATCAGCAGGAGCAGCGGTGGCAATGCAGGAGCAGCAGCGGCAGCGGTAGTGCAATGGTGGGGGCAGTGGTGATGACAGCAACAATAGTAATATTCATTTTTTCTCTTTCTACTCAAATAGTACAGGATGTACAATATAGCAGCATGGTGTACATGAACCACAGTAGTAGTAAAAATAAAGCCTTCAACCTGAACTGGCATAGTGTCACCATGGCGCTGCTGGTGTGTAGCATCAGAGCCAGCTTTAAGCCGATCAGCTTGGCTCAGCACAGCTCGGCTTGCTAGTGAACTGGCTCGGCTCAGCTCGGCTCGCTGACAGGGTCAGCTAATGGCGGCTCAGCTATGGCTCGGCTCAGCTAGTGCAGCTGCTGCAACACTAATGTGGATGCTGACTGGGCAAGCAACATCAATGATTGCAAGTCAACGTCCAGCTATGTCTTCATGCTGGCAGGTGGAGCTGTAAGCTGGAGCTCCAAGAAGCAGGCCTCAGTGGCCCTCTCAAGCACTGAAGCCAAATACATCACCAGCACACACACTGCCAAAGAGGCCGTCTGGCTAAAAAGGCTGCTTAGAGACATCTGGCCACAGTCAAACCCAGACACACCTATTCCCCTCCTCATTGACAACCAATCTGCCATCACCATCACCTGAAACCCTGAGTTCCATGACTGAATGAAGCACATTGAAGTCCACTACCACTTCCTGCATCAGCAATACGAGTCCAAGGCACTTGAACTTACCTATGTTCCAACTGGAGACCAAGTTGCTGATGTGCTCATGAAAGCTCTTGCTTGGGAGAAGCATCAACGCTTCACTGCCAACATGGGCATGTGCTGTGTGGGCTGAGGGGGCATGTTGGAGGTGCAGCCACAATGGCACACCAACCATGGCAGTGCTGTGAGGCACAGGTGGGACCCTGGCCAGTGGCACCAGACTAATTCATGATACCCTGATTGATTTCCTTTGTCTCACCTCAGTACACTAGAAAATTGCTCTTGCTCAGACCTTACCCTCATTATGGACACTTATAGTACGATACTGCATACCCATAGCACCTCAGTCTTTCTCCCCAAAGACTGAGGTCAGTAAACATTCTTTACACTCACTTTTACATTATATTAACCATGTATCTAGCCATTGTCATTCTCCTACAGGTCAGATACAGAATATCAGTCTTTCTCCCCAAAGACTGAGCCATTGTCATTCTCCTACAGGCTCCGCCAAGGAATAGCTCTCAAAATACTCAACTGGGAGAACATACCAACAACCTTGGGAGACTGGCAGGAAGCAGCATGAAAAGAGGTCATCAGGAGCACCCAGATACTCACTGACTTGGGACCCGCTCCCAACCAACAATGCTTCACCCCAAACCACACTTCATCCCAAGGGCACCTGCCTGGCCCAGTGCCCCAGAAATAATGTCCCAGTCCCATGGACATAGATGCCACATGCATGGGAGGACCACTGATAGATGCAGAAAAGAAGAAGCTCATGGATGAATGAAAATGCTTCTACTGCAAGGAAAAGGGGCATCACGCCGCCCAATGCTTCAAAAAGAAAGGATGACAAAGCCAGCAGGCCCCCTCTCCATGTGCCACAATTGTAAGGACAACGAGTCAAGAAAGCCTGACCATTGTCCCTGATGACAGCACCAGCCAAGTGCCATCGGATGTCATGTCCCAGCTCCACACCATGAGTGCAACAGAATGGTTGGCAGCCTTTGATCGCATTATCCAAGAAGACTTGGATTTTTAAAGCAGCTTGATCTAACAGCCTGGAATCAAGCCTCACATATTTGTACCATGTATGTCTCAAATCAGAATAGTATCAATGTCAATTTTACATTTTCCACCATACATGGGAAGTGTTATGATCTCACCTACAGACTGAGTGGACTGGTTCATTTTCACTACAATACTTCACTTATGACCTGACTCTGGCTTGATGACTGTTAGGGCGTGACATGGGTAACCCCCAGGTGGGATTTCCCAAAACTGCACTCGCACCTGTGAAAACCACACCCGAACGGTTATGGGTGCAGTTAAACCATAAGGACCCACGGTTTTTTTTTTAACTGCAGTTTCATCACGGTTTTTTGTGGGTTGTAACTGTGGCTGGTTGAAGTAAAAAAAAAAGCAATGATATTAAGAAAAAACAATGGCCATAAGGGCACGTGAAACTACAACATAAGTAATTAAAGTAAATGACCCCCTGGCATCCCCAACCACAAGCATGCAATCTGCAAGCATGCAGGTGGGTGTGCATGTGGTGTGTGGTGTGCATGCATCATGCATCATGCAGGCATTGTGCGTGCATTGTGCATGCATTGTGCGGGCGTGTGTGTGTCATGCAGATGTGTGGGCATCATGCAAGTGTTGTGTGGGCATGTGGGCATCATGCGAGCATTGTGTGGGCGTGCAGGCATCATGCAAGCGTTGTGCAGGCATGCGGGCATCGTGTGGGCATCGTGTGGGCATGTGGGCATCATGCGGGTGTCGTGTGGGCATCGTGCAGGCGTGCGGGCATCGTGTGGGCATGCGGGCATTGTGTGGGCATTGTGTGGGCGTGCGGGTGTCATGTGGGTGTGCGGGCATCATGCAGGCATCATGCGGGGGTGCAGGTGTCGTGTGGGCATGCAGGCATTGTGCGGGTGTCATGTAGGCATGCGGGTGTCATGCAGGTGTCCGGGCATTGTGTGGGCATTGTGCAGGCATTGTGTGGGCATGCAGGTGTTGTGTGGGTGTTGTGTGGGCGTGCGGGCATCGTGCAGGCATGCAGGTGGCATGCGGGTGTGTGGGCAGCATGTGGGCATGCAGGCAGCATGTGATCTGCCAGAGGGGGGTGATCAGTGGGCACACAGGCGTGCATGCATGCAATCTGCCAGTGGGTGGCAATCAGCGAGTGGGCATGTGGGCAGCATGCAATCTGCCAGCAGGGGGCGATCAGTGGGTGTGCAGGCATGCAAGCAGCTGACCTGTGGGTGGCCATGTGACAGTAAGCAACGCAACCCCTCCGACCCACAGTTGAAGCGAGAGGGGGGGGGAGAGGTCAAATATATAATTTATTATAAAACACTACTACTGTAATAACTATTTATTCTATTCGTGGAGCGCGCAGGTGATGGGGGTGCGCAGGTGATGGGGGTGCACGGGCAATGGAGGGCGTGGGTGATGGAGGGCACACAAGGCAATGTGGGACATCGTTGTAACCTCGTGTTGGACACAAGGAGGCTGTCATTACCAAAGACTTGTTAGTAGGAACAAAAAGAAAAAGAAAAAAAAACATAGCTTGAGGTGGTGGTTTCAAAAACTTCTTAAAGTTCTTTTTGAGGGGGCGCATTGGCAGCACTGCAGATAGAAACTCCCCTCCATCTCATGTTAGAGCAAGAGGGGGTTGGTGGTTGGAAAATGCTGTGCGTCGTGTTTTTGGGTGGTGGTGATGGTGGTGTGAGAGGAGTTGCTGTGTGACTTGAGGTGGAAATTGACAAGCAGAACTCTGAACTGGTAAAAAAAAAAAAAAAAAGGCACAAAACAAAAACAAAAAACTGTGGCCAACCTGTAAACCGCAGTTAAGGGTGCAGTTTTGCCTTGGGTGGGAAATCTCAAAACTGCACCCGCACCCATGACAAACCATGACCAAAAACCGTGGTGTCACCCACACCTGTGTCATGCCCTAATCTCAAACCAGAGGCACCAGACACCATGGATTGTAAGATCTATCCACTCAATCTGAAGGAGCAAAAGGCTATGGGCCCATTTGTCAAGGAGAATGAAGACCTAGGGCTTATCCATCCCTCTGACTCTAGATATGCCTTCCCTGTGTTCTGGGTCAAGAAAAAGAATGGAGATCTACACCCTGTCATCAACTACCACAAACTAAATACAGTGACCACTCACAATCACTATCCACTCCCCCTCATCCCAGAACTCATTGACAGAGTCAGGGGACATGCACTCTTCACAAAGATGGACATTTGCTGGGTTATAACAACATACGCATCCATGAAGGCGACCAATGGAAGGCAGCCTTCAAAACAAACCTAGGACTGTTTGAACCCATGGTTATGTTCTTTGGACTTACCAACTCCCCAGCGACCTTCCAAACGATGATGAACCAGATCTTCAAGGACCTTCTTGAAGGAGGACATGTCATGGTATACATGGATGACATCCTGGTGCACACACCATTGGATTATGCGCTGCACCACCATATCACCACTCAGGTCCTCAAAGCCCTCCTTTGGCATGACCTCTACCTTCGCCCAGAGAAATGCCAATTTGAGGTAACAGTAGTGGAGTACCTTGGCGTCATCCTGGAAAAGGACTACCTCAGGATGGACCCCATCGAAGTCAAGGCCATAGCAGAATGGCCAGTGCCCAGGAATGTCAGAGATGTCCATGCATTCATAGGATTCTGCCTCTTCTACCACCGCTGGATCCCTAGATTCAGTGAAATTGCATGACCATGAATGAACTTACACACAAGGACACCCCCTGGGAGTGGACTAAAGTGCGCCAGGTGGCCTTTGATGAACTCAAGCACAAGGTAGCCTCTGCGCCAGTCTTGCATCAACCAGACTTCAACAAAACCATTCTTCATAGACACAGATGCCTCCCAACACACCTTGGAGCAGTTCTACAGCAAATGGACACTCAAGGACACCTCCACCCCATTGTGTTCCACTCTAAAACCTTCAATGCCACCCAATGCAACTGGGACATTGCAGATCATGAAGCCTTTGCAGTATTGGATGCTCTATGCACCTGGAGAGCATACCTAGCAGGTAGCAATCATAAGGTTACCATCTGCACAGACCACCACAACCTCCAGTACTTCATGCGTCCACAAAATCTTAACCATCATCAAGCTAGGTGGTCGCCAGAGCTCCAGGAATATGACTATCACCTCATGCACATCCCAGGGAAACAGCACATACCCATCAATTTCCTGTTGTGTCCCCAGGAGACAAAGGAGAACACGACAATGAAAATGTCACCTTGTTCCTGCCAGAGCATATTGGAGTGATGAACCTCACCCCCTTCCCTTCAGAGCTAAATGCACAAAGAGAAGTTCTCCAGCAGTACCACAACCACCCTCTTGCAGGACACCCAGGAGTCAAAAACACACTCACACTCCTGTGGTGACATTATGAAGGAGGGAAGGAACTTGATCAATTCACAAAGGAATATGTGTAGGGATGTGCCAAATGTCAAGAAACTAAAGCATGCACTACACAAACCAAAGCAGCATTGTTTCCACTAGATGTCCCAGCCAAAGAGGGACCATTCCAAAGTATTTCCATGGACCTAATCACAGACCTCCCCCTCTTGTCAGGACACAACACTATTCTCACTATCGTAGATCAAGGATGCTCTAAAGCTGCACAATTCCTCCCCTGCTCAACCACCATCACTGGAGAAGGAGTGGCCACCCTCTATTTCTGTCATATTCTATTGTCACGGTTACAAGGGACCGTGGCTCTAAGTGAGCACGTCGTTCGGGGTCACGTGATCGTGTGGATGTATCACGTGTTCTTGCCGTGGCTCGCTATGGTCACGGGGATGGGGTCATGGACTCGCTGTGGTAACGTGACGCTCGTGGCACGCTGTGGTCAGAGGGTATCGAGGTGGGCCGAGATGCCCGAGTACTTGGTTCCGGTAGGTGCACCTTAAAGCACCTGTTTGGCACGTTCCACGTGTTATAGCACACGATGACAAGCTTCGATGTGGCTTACTAAGCCGGAGCGGTGGTAGAGATGAAAAGGAAGGTCTGTTGCCACCAAGGTCTGATTGGGTAATCAACTTGTATTGGAGACGAAGTTGAGACTGGGGATTCCAGCTCAACTTCCTACTGTTCTTATAGTACTAAGTCCTAGTCACTATGAGTCGTAAGTAAGAGTCAGTAGTACTCAGCAAGAGTCACTACTATGAGTCGCGTATCAGTCAGTATCAGTCACTAGCGAGCGACTCATAGGGAGTCGCTCTGAGTCGCGTACCAAGTCGCTCGGTCGCAGTCACAAGGAGTCAGGCATCACATGACATATGGTCATGTGATAGGTAAGGAAGTCAGCGTGTCACATGACATAGGGTCATGTGACAGTACAGGTCACGTGTCAGCTCGCGAAGCGAAAGATAGAGACCTGAAAGCAAGGGCCAGAAACCGTAACACCACCCCCTCTTCTAGGGGGTGTGCCATCACTCGCCAGTCCAGTCCATAGCTGTACAGTAAGCAGTCATAAGATTCATAAAAGTCCTCACAATGGCTCAAGAAAGGAGTCCCAGTCCAAGTCCTCGCCGTAAATCATCGCCGCGCCTCCAAGTCCACACGCTACCCTCTTCTTCATACCCAAGTCGAGGTTCTTCATGATGCCAGACACGGGGCAGACTGCACCCATGTGTTGGTGTCCGACATGGACGCCACAGCGGTAAGGCTGGCATTGAAGTGAGGTGTGGGCAGTCAAAGCCCCAGTGCCCATGCTGGTCGCAGAAGCCGCAGAACCGCCAAGAAGGGCAGTTCTCATACTTGTGGTCGGTGCCATCGACCCTGCATTTGCCGCAGTAGAAACTGACCATCTTGCGGCGTGGCTTTTTCGTCCTCCTTGCTCCTGCGACCGCTCTACCTTCTGGCTTGCCTTAAGACGACTATGCCTTCGCTGTGCTGGAGGATGATGTCGCCGGGACGTGCGCTGTCCCTATGTTCGTTACAAACCCCCTGCTGTTCACCAGCATCACTACCTGCAGTAGCGAGGGGGCTCCAGGGACATCCGGGCCGAAGGAGTATTGTGGGGGTTGCCCAGAGCCTGAGGGCGCATCATAGACGTACGCCCTGGGTTACATAGGGCGGCGGCTGCACTGAGGGGGCTGGAGAAGGGGTAGGGCTGGTCAAGTCTATCAGCGTCCTCTCTGGGCTGCGAAGTCGTGTAGGGGCCGGCGACCGGCGGAGATAAAGGGTCTGCGAGAAGGCCTGGCAAGTCCCCATGCCTCTCGCTCACTAGTGGTTGCGTAGGCGTCATGCGCCTGAGGCGCGGTGGGATTGCTGGTGGAGCCGTCGCTCGACGATTCGAGCGGCGGCGCCGAGTTGGTGCTGCTACTGGAGTTTCTTCTCTCATTGCTGGGGCCGCGACCATCCGCCCTCCATGGCGATGTTGTAAACGGGGTTCCCTGGCAGCGTTGACGAAAATGAGGTCATCTGGATAGGCAAGTTCTGAGATGGCGAGGCCTGGTATGCTGGCAGACGGTGGGGCATCGCTCATTCTCAAGTTTCTAATGATAAGGGTTTAGCGGTGAAAGGGGCAGAGGTCTGTGGCACAGAAGCAACTGTGCAGGCGTCCGTGCTGGTCCTGGCGGGTTCGTGCCTGTCTGCTCCAGGCGTGAATGTGATAGCGAGTGGGGAAGTGAGGAAGCGGAAGGCTCTGATGGTGGGAGGTCTGGGGTATTCTTCCTTAAGCTTGTACATTCGCTAAGGGAGAAGATGCGTCTCCAGAAATTGTTCTGAGCCTTTTTATCCTCCAGTGTTCGTACCGCAGCAGGCTTCCTTTGTAGTATTCCTTGATTAACTCTGGTGCGTGCACATCTTCTGCTGGCTCCCAGCTGTCATGCGCCTTGGAATATCCCTTCCAGGACAGAAGGTATTTCAGTTTCTTCCACCGTCCTACACGCTTTGAGTTCACAATGCGTTCTATTTCGTATTCTTCTTCTCCTTCAATCAGTTCCGGCGCTGGCTGTGGGAAGTTCTGTCCATGCTCAGCTGTTTCTTTGTATGGTGTGAGCAATGAAACATGGAAGACGTTGTGAATCTTCCAGTGTCCAGGCAATTCCAATCGGTATACTATAGGCGATATGACGTCAGTGATCCTAAACGGTCCATATCTTTTGGGCGCCAGTTTTGTGATCGGGTGTGATAGGCGCAGGTTGCTTCCTTCAAGCCATACTAGGTCATTTACGTTATGTTCTTTGAAATGTCTTTGTCCCTTCCTTCTTTCTGAGCGCTGTACGATCAAACGCTGTGCATTCTTGATCGCGGCGGTGGCGTATGCGCGTGTTCGCTCTAGCCACCCCTTTCGTTCTTCAAGCGCTGGTACCTTGGTCTGGTGATCGGTTATTTGTATTGTTGGCGTATGGCCTATGAGCAACTCATAGGGTGTCCGCCCAGTTGTTTCGTTCGTCCAAGTGTTGTGCACGAACTGGGCCAGGGGTAGCAATTGTGCCCAGTCGTTTTGCTCAGTATTGCCATAAATCCTGAGGTATTGTTCCACCGCTGGTTTGCGCGCTCTGATTGTCCATCTGTCTGGGATGGAATGCCGTACTAATGTTCTGCGTTATCCCCAACAGCGCGCATAGTTCCTTCATTACCGCTGCCGTGAACCTCGGGTCCCGGTCTGAGATAACGCGCTTTGGTACACCATAGAATGGAAAGACGCGTTCGGCATAGAGTTGCGCCACTCCAGTGCATCAATAGTCTTCAAACAGGGCAGGAAGATTGCCGCTTTTGAACACCCATGATCGACGATCGTGAGAATAGCATCGTGCCCTTCCGAAATGGGGAGATCCGTGATTAAGTCCCAGCTGATGGTGTGGAATGGGACCGCATTCTGCTCGGTGCCTATGGGCATGATAGGTGGTCGTGGGCGCACAGTGTTTGGTTTGGTAGACTGGCATGTCGCGCATCCTTTGACGTAGGCGACCACAAACTGCTTCATTGTTGGCCACCAAAAGTCTCGTGCGACTGCCCTGAGTGTATTTGCAATTCCTGGGTGTCCTGCCGCCTCGTGGTCATGATGCAACTTTAAGATTTGTTGCAGAAGTTCCTTCCTTTCTGGGACGACAAGGCGCGCATGGTGGTACCACCTGTTCCTGGCCTCGTCCAGTACGTATCCCTTCTTCAGTGCCTGCATTAACTCTGTTTCTTCTTCTTGTGCGCCAGGACTTCTGTTCTAGGTCAATTATTTCTGTGGCGTGGCGAATAGTTTCTCTGGTAGGACTGTTACGTCCGTATTGTCATCTGCGCCTTCGTCGTAGTCTGGATTCCTTGACAGGTGATCCGCGTGGTTGTTCTTTCCTGGTTTGTGCACCAGGACAAAGTCGTAGTCTGCCATGTCCCTAGGTATCTGGCCACCCTTCTGTTAATGCGTTGAGGGTGCCGGTAGTATTGCAGGTTGGCGTGATCAGTGTACACTGTGATTTTGAATGGTGTGGATAGGAGGATGTGTCGCCATCCTCTCAGTCCTCGCACTACTGCCAGTAGTTCCCTGTCATGGACATCGTAGTTCCGTTCCGCAGGGGTAAATGAATGGGATAGATTTCCCACCGGCCGTAGGCGGCCGCGTTCATCTCTTTGCGCTAGTATCGCGCCTGTGGCATATTGGGACGCGTCCACTTCCAGGAAGAATGGGCGCTCATAATCAGGTCTTTGAAGGACTGGATTGCTGGTCACAGCATAGATAATTTGTCCATCGCCTCTGTGCATTCGTCTGTCCACGCAAAGGGGATTCCTTCTTCAGTAGTCCATTTATTGGTCGTGTGATGTGTGCGTAGCCCGGGATGAAGGCGCGGTGATAGCCGAAGACCCCAAGTGTGGATCGTACCTGTCTTACTGACGTTAGCTTCCGCGGCCACGCGGCCAGTCCATCTTGCTTCGTGGGATCGATCTTGATCGTGCCGTGCTCCACCACGATGCCGAGATAGTTAATTGTCGCTTTTCAAATTGGCACTTTGACAGTTTAAGGAATAGCGATTCCTTTTCCAGTAGTTCAGTACTGCGTGTACTACTTCTCTGTGTAGCTTCAGATCATTTGGTGTTGCAATGAGTATATCGTCCATGTAGACGAATAGAAGTCCAGGGTATCGTCTTTCAAGGGGGCAAATATGCGGTCCATAAGTCTTTGGAAGGTGGCTGGCGAATTCGTAAGGCCAAAGAACATGACATTGGGAAGATAGAGGCCAAAGGGGGTTTTGAATGCTGCCTTCCATCTATCTTCTGGTTTGATTCGTACATTGTGGTAGCCCCACCGAATATCTAGGGCGGTGAAGAGTTCTTTCCCTTCCAATTCTTCGAGGATCTGTTCAATTCGTGGTATGGGATAGACATCCCGCACTGTCCACTTGTTAACTTCGCGATAATCTTGTAGTGGGCGCAAGCCGCCATCCTTTTGTGCGTAAAGAACCAAGGGGTTGACCATGGTGATTCCCCTTCTTCGATGTAGCCCAGGTCTTTGTTTATGTCCAGGAACTCTCGCGTTGCCTCCTTTTCTATCCTTGACAGGGGATAGATTTTGCAATTGATAGTAGCTGGTGCATCTGGCTTCAGTTTGATCTCGTGGTCCTCAGGCCGCGATGGTGGGAAGCGCTTTGCTGCCTCTTCTGAGAACACAATCTTGTGTTGTTGGTACTCTGCTGGAAGTACCGGGGCGTCTTCCTTTTCTTGTGTTTCTGAGCTTGTATGGCCCATTCCTGCGCAAAGTTCGTGCGCGCTATTGTTGCAGCTTCCGTGCCTCTTCTCGGTCGCGCCAGAGTTTCCACGCGAATGGCACTGTTTCGAATTTGACTTGTCCTTCTACTGTTCCTGCTTCCCAGTTGATGTCTGGGTTAAATGCGCGAAGCCAGGGGTAGCCAAGAAGGATCCTGTCATTGCCTAAGTTCGTTACATAGAACTTTTGCAGCTTCTGTTTCTTGTTCTGCCTGATCCTCAGAATACAGGCTTCGTCGATCATTCCTCTTTTGTTGTCCGTGCCATCAACATTGATGACCTGTCGTGGGACCTTCAGCTTCTTTGTGGGAAGCCGCCATCGGACCGCGGTTCGATAGTCGATAAAGTTTTCAGTTGCGCCACTGTCGATCAGTGCCGCGCTTCAGCCATTCGGAGTGGAGTGCTTTGAAACGTAATTGGTATATTCAAGGCGTTCTTCGTACTGATGTACACGGAGTCCACTCGTATTGCTAAGGCTCTAATCATGGCTGTGTGATTCGAGCCTTCTAAAAATCCTGGTCGTCGACGATCATGCGGTCCAAGAGCTGAGATTTGTCTTCTTTTGACATGTTGGTGAGGGTCTGAAAGACGGTTTCGATAGCACCGTCTTCTTCTTTGTCTACTTCGGTTACGCGTGCCGTCGTCTGGCTGCGTTGGACACTCGGTCCTGGGTTGTTAGTTCGTGGCCTGTTCCTCTTCTTAGGACAGCTGTTAGACATGTGGCCTTGGGCTTTGCAGAAGAAGCATCGCCCCTCGGCGCGCAGTTTCTTGCGCTCTTCTCATTCAGTGATGTCATCTGTGCCGCGTCCACGTCCATTGCATTTGGATCGCGGCGGCGTTGCTGGTTTCGGTTTTGACTTCCTAGCGCCTGTCTGAATCGCTGTTTGAAGTCCCTGACGGGGTTATTGTAGGGTGCACCATAGTTGGCGCCATAGGTTGCACGCGTTTCACAAACGCGGCATGCTGCCTATGCGCTGCGCGGATCCAGTCGTCGAAAGTCACTGGATGGGGGAATGTTCGTTCTATGATGGCGCGCCCAAGGCCTGGTCTCAGGCCTTTCTTGAATATGTAGATGGTGCCCTGGGAGTCGCGTTCCCAGCCGGCAGAGAGTATAAGGTGTTCAAATCCAGCGATGTAGCTGTCGAGGTCATCCCCAACCATCTTCAGGTTGAGTAGCTGTGATACTGCGTCTTCCTCTTTGTCGTGTCAGTATAGGCACTGAGGAACATCCTCTTGAAGTTCTCCCAGATGTCTTCATTGTCCGGATCAGCACCGGCAGTTATTTGGTCATGGAGCTCCTGCGCGCGCGCAGTACCCAGTCGTTGACCCTGGTCCTTTCATATAGGACAGGCACATGAGGACCCTATTGTAAGGCACCCTCATGACTTCGTGGTTTCTGTTGATCATGTTGTACAGGGAGAATTCCTGTATAAAGACTCGCTTTTGCTTCGCGACCCGTCGAACATATTTGGTGGGCTTCCATGCAGCCCCTTTCCATTGTTTTGTGGTGCCGGTGCCGCAGCAGCGGCTGCTGCAGGTGCGGGGCAGGTGCTCCAGGAGGACCTCCTCCTGGTGCTCCCCCGCCGGGTGGTCCTCCGCCTCCACCACCTCCTCCAGCTGGTTGTCCTCCTCCAGGGTATGCTGGTGGTCCACCGCCACCTCCACCGCTTCCGCCGGCCTGTTGGACTGAGGTCGACTGTGTCGCAGGTTGAGTGAGGGTGGTAGAAATCGTGGCACTACCAATGTGGAGAGGTGTAGTGAGGGGGTGTGCAAGGGGGTAGTCATAGCGGTTTGGATGCTAGTCATGCTGCTAGATGGGAACAACTGTGGTTCGTTGCTTTAATCAGGAAGTCTGGCAGTTCCTGTTCTGGTCCTAGGTCCTCTCGAATGTTAGAGGTGCTCGGCTCGAGCGATAGTTCTGTCTGAATGTTTGCGCAAGATTGACTGTGCTGAAGTCAAAGTCAATGCCGGCACGTCCTGAGCCTCTGCTTTCAGGAGATTCTGTGGTAGGCGTTCGTTCTTCGTCGGTTATTGGATCAGTGGTAAGCCTCTCCTCAACTGGGGAGATCCTGGCACGTGAAAAGCTAGTTTCCCTGAGGAGTGTCGACAGGGGGAGTCCTAGTCCGTATAGTCTGTGTTCTTCTTCACTGATTTTCCAATCGTGTCTGGTAGAATATCCTCCACTTGGTTGCGACCAGTAGATATTGTACCACTCGTTGTTGATAAGTTCCACAGCAAATTCTGCTTGTCTGTATTCCACAAAGTATGCGTTGTGCGTACGCGCACTAAATTCCTTCCACTGTGCAGTTCCTTTAACACCTGCTGGAAGATCGTCTGTTTGTCGTTGGGGCGTTATCAAGAAAGCCCTCCCGTCCTCGGGAAATGTCAACTGTAGTGATGCCGTTGTGGATACACTTCTATATTTGTCCGCGGACAAGTTCTAGTTGGGGAGTCTCAACTTATGTCACGGTTACAAGGGACCGTGGCTCTAAGTGAGCACGTCGTTCGGGGTCACGTGATTGTATGGATGTATCACGTGTTCTTGCCGTGGCTCGCTATGGTCATGGGGATCGGGGTCACGGACTTGCTGTGGTAACGTGACGCTCGTAACACGCTGTGGTCACGAGGGTATCGAGGTGGGCCGAGATGCCCGAGTACTTGGTTCCGGTAGGTGCACTTTAAAGCACCTGTTTGGCAACGTTCCACGTGTTATAGCACACGATGACAAGCTTCGATATGGCTTACTAAGCCAGAGCGGTGGTAGAGACGAAAAGGGGAAAGTCTTGTTGCCACCAGAGTCTGATTTGGTAATCAACTTGTATTGGAGACGAAGTTGAGACTGGGGATTCCAGCTCAACTTCCTACAGTTCTTATAGTACTACTCCCTAGTCACTATGAGTCGTAAGTAAGAGTCAGTAGTACTCAATAAGAGTCACTACTATGAGTCGCGTATCAGTCAGTATCAGTCACTAGCGAGCGACTCATAGGGAGTCGCTCTGAGTCGCGTACCAAGTCGCGTCGCGTCGCAGTCACAAGGAGTCAGGCATCACATGACATACGGTCATGTGATAGGTAAGGAAGTCAGCGTGTCACATGACATAGGGTCATGTGACAGTACAGGTCACGTGTCAGCTCGCGAAGCGAAAGATAGAGATGTGAAAGCAAGGGCCAGAAACCGTAACAAAAGGGGCTTGTGACTGCAGCCTCGCATTCAACACCCATAGTCTCATCTTCATCCAACAGTTGGCGATCTAAAATCCGGATACCACTGCTGGTGGGCTCAACGTTTTGAGTTATTGTAACTCTTCTAGACAGGACCGAGTTACTAGATGATCGGGTGCTGCCAGCCGCGTTGGCCAGGGATGGGGTGCTTATGCTGGCACTTCGGTGGGTGCTGGTGCTATGCCTACTCATGGGTTTTGCATCGCTTGGAATGCTAGCCACCCAATCATTAGAGGCCACCTTTCTTCCCACTGGGAATAGAGTTGCTGAGGGAGGACATATTGGAGTTGAGAATGAGCATGGTGAAAATAACAATAATGGACTGACTTACCCCTTCTGAGTTGATTTCGGCATCACCCGTTGCGTATCAGGTCTCTTCTGATGGGAAGCATTGGCCTTCCCATCACGTTTACTAACCACTGCTATCGCCTTCCCTTTCTCCTCACCTGAGTCACCCCCATGGTCCTCTTCCATCAGTTCAGCATCGGGGCTCTCGTTATCGCTGAAGGTGGGCATCCTCCATGACAGCAACTTCTCTTGGCCAGAGACCACCTGGCGATCACCAGACCCAGTGGCTGGAGCTGCCAGCCTGGTTTTCATGGGGTTTGGCATCACGGTTGGGTCAAGATCGAGGGTATCGTCATCCACCGCTGGCCTCACTAGGCTGTTCTCTTCCAACTTGGCGGCCTTGATAGCATCTCAGACCTTAGGCTTTGGAGCCTTCACCTTCTTTGCTGTCGCCCCATCCTCGACCACTGTCTCAACTTTCTTCCTCTTTTTGGCAGCAACTCCAACTCCACAGTTTCTATATCTGTGCCTGTGTTAGATTCGGATCCAGGGATGTCCTTGACCTCTGGGTTAAATTCGCTGCCTGGCTGATCACCATCGCTCATCTCGACATCACTCCCTGTCAGTACATTTGCATAGCTCCAGGTGCGCCTAAGGGGCATCGGCCTTCATCCAGCTTGTGGAGTGGCATCAGCTGCATCCATGTCTGCCTGAGCCATCTCATACTCCGCGACACGCTTGATCCCAGCAGCTTTGGTACGTGCCTTTTCTTGTTTGGCATCCTCCTTGGCCTGACGTTCAGCAGCAACCTCTTTAGTAGAACGACGAGGCTTTCCTTTGACTACAAGACCAGGGTGCTGAGCAGCATTCTGAGAACGGGTGGAGACTCTTTGAGACATTTGGTAGCAGTGAGGGAGTATTGAAGAATGTGTCAAAAGTTGTGTTGGTGCAGATGTGGCAACTAACAACGTGTGGTCTAAATCCCGTTTTACCACACTCCAACGAGGACTTAGTCAAATTCTGGCCACTGCCATGTTTCGACCGTGCTGCCTCACCTTTAGCGTCTAGCCACTACCTCGGGTCCTCAAATTCAATTAGTCTATGCAGCGCACACACCCCATCTATGTTCTACCCACCATGTCTCTCCATCATTTACAACCCTGTATTTGCCATTTCGATGCTGTTAATCTCAATCCGGCACTATTTTGTTCAAGACAGGTGAGTTTGGCCACCCTCTGGTCCAATGGCACAGGGAATGAGGTTTTTGGCCTCACCCTCATTCTAACGTTCTTTTCTTGTTGTATATAGCTTTCTACATCGTTCACATGACATTTCGACACGTCAAGAAAGCGTTCACTCCAGCGCTCAATAGACAATGGAGGTGCTGAGGGTGCAGGCAACAAGGGCCTGCAGGGAGGATTCAGATGCGTTTTTGAACACGTTAGGTCATTGACAACAGGTACATGACCCATTCAAACTGCCTGGGGCAGCACAGAGTACGTTTACGGCTTTTCTTTGAAAACACGTGCTGTCCATGTGTTTTCAATGCATTGCCACTCGACGACAGGTGCTACACCCCATTTGTTTCATGTGGCGTGCCAGTGCATGGATGAAGACCTCGAAGCGGAGAATATTTGTAAACTCGAGGACTGCATGGAGCTATTTGAGAAGACTGCAAATGGGGAGACCCCCAAGCCGCCTGCCGCTCACGCCCATGATAGTGAGCACTCCCTGGAGACGATAGCTCAGGCTCATGGTAGATGCTTCATCTCCCTATCACTGCTTTTCTTACCTGATGTGAACCCGAGGACTGCCTGAAGCTATTCGAGAAGGGGAGACCCTCAAGCCACCTGCCGCTCATGCCCATGATAGTGAGCACTCCTCGGAGTCACGGTTGTGCTCAGATGACGATATCTCAGGCTCGGAGTCAGGGTAGATGCTTCGTATCCCTATTACTGCCTTTCTTTTCTGATGTGCTTATTGTGGTTGCCTTCATTCATTTAATACTGTCTTTGTATCTTATTCGTCAAGCTCTACATATCCACCCTTCAACTGCACGCATACAAATGTAAGATATTGAACTTGTACTTAGTTGATACTTTAGCTGCCGGTCGATTGGGTCGAGGGTGTCAATGTTATTGTCTCCATTCTCATCGTCACCTTTGTCAGCTCACTGAATGACTGGCAAAAGGAGAGACAGTTCAAGGCGCTCGATAAGAAGAAAGAAGACCGCCTTATCGAGGTTATCCATGACGGTGAAGAACGACAATTGGACATACACCAGGTTGTCGTGGGCGATGTGATGCTTCTTGAACTGGGAGAAATCATCCCTTGTGATGGCGTCTTCCTTTCTGGTCACAATGTACGGTGCGATGAGTCCGGTGCGATGGGTGAGTGGATGCAATAAAGAAGATCTCATACGAGGAGCGCATTCTCCTCAGGAATAGACGGCTCGCAGAGCCTGATCTTGACAGTGCTGTTGGTGAAGGTGACAGTGTCAGCAGCTCGCAAGGGCAGATACATCTTTCCAGGTTGGATTTGCTTGGTCACACAGACTGCTTCGTCGTTAGTGGGAGCAAGGTTCTCGAAGGGGTCGGTTCCTATGTAGTCATTTCTGTTGGGACGAAGAGCTTTAATGGCCATATCATGATGGGTTTGTCGCTTGTGCTTCCTTGCCTTTATGTGTTCTGATGAGGTGATGACTTGTAGCTCTGCGTCGTGATTCAGAGAATACACCTTTGCAGCTGAAACTAAATGACCTGGCCGAACAAAAGCTGGGCAGCATCGCCAGCGTGTTCTTTTCGCCTTGCTATTAATTCGATTTTTCGTTCAGCTCAGTACTAATAACCCCCAGAGGTGATTCTAGAGTCTTAGCTCAGCCCAGAAAATTACTAATATCTCTCTCAAAGGACATCAAGTGAGAAAGGAATTGCTTTCGTGCAAATTCTCGTCATCTCTGTGACCCTCGTAGTCGTGGCTGTCCCTGAAGGTACTCCCTAACCGTTCAATTAAAGCTCTAATTTATAACGTCACATTGTCAAACACAGGACTTCCCCTCGCCGTGACTTTAGCCTTGACCTTTGTGACAAAGTGAATGTTGAAAGAGAACTTACTGGTCCGTGTACTTGGATCGTGTGAGATTATGGCAAATTCCTCGGTCGTCTGCACTGACAAGACTGCAACCCTCACCAAGAACAAGATGACCGTCGTTGCTGGTTGTGTTAGTATTCATGTCTAAAGGCTCAACCAGAACCGTGACCACAAGAGGACCAGTAGAGCAGAAAGGAGTGGCCCAAATGTGAGGGACTTTGCCATCGATTTGTCTAACCTGAACAAGACTCTCACACCCCAACTAGTAGAGGTGTTTAATGCTGCTATTGCCATCAACTCAACCGCATTCGAGGACGTGGATCCCGAAAATGGGGTGGCCATGTTTATTGGAAGCAAGACAGAAACAGCTCTATTAAAGTTTGCGAAGGAACTCAGTTGGACGAATTACAAGGTCACACGAGATGCTGTGAATGTCATTCAAATGGTCCCATTTTCAAGCGAGCGCAAGTCGATGGGTTGCGTTGCGCGGCTTCCAGATAGGGGTCACTGCCTATACATCAAGGGTGCGAGCGAAATACTAACATGGAAATGCAGTTGTGTATTGTGACTCTGAGAACGATGTCCCGAGTAGCAGTGCAGTCGAGACAACACCCATCAGGGAGCTCGAAGAAGGTAATATCTCATGGACGATCACATTCTACGCTTCTCAGACGCTGCGCACGATCGTGTTGTGCTATTGTGACTTCATTCATTGGCCCCCCAGTGGAGCACGGCTTACAGACAATGATGAGGTGATGAGATCTTTCCTTGTTAGAGAACTCGACGACTGACACACCTGAACAGGTTGATTATGATGATTTGGCGATGGACCTCACACTACTTGGACCTTGGTATTACTGGCATTGAGGACCCTCTACATGAAGGCGTTCGAGAGGCAGTGGCTGACTGTAACAAGGCTGGTGTTGTTGTGAAGATGTGTACCGGGGACAACATGCTCACCACTCGGGCAATTGCGCTGCAATGCAGGATCTACACTCCTGGGGGCATTATCATGGAGGGTCCCCACTTTCGCCTACTCCCACCGGATGTCATGAAAACTATCGTGCCACGATTGCAGGTCCTTGCACGGTCGTCGCCCAAAGATAAGTGAATCCTTGTTGAGACCCTCAAGGAATTGGGCGACATTGTTGGCGTTATGGGGGAAGGTACAAACAATGGACCTGCTCTCAAAACTGCTCATGTGGGCTTTGCTATGGGTATCACAGGGACTGAAGTGGCCAAGGAGGCATCCGACATTATCTTGATGGATGATAACTTCTTCTCGCTGAGCCCCTTCAGTCCGAATATCCGATAGAAACATAGAAAATATAATGACATTATATCGTTTAAGACGTCCCAGCGGATGTCCGCCAGATTTTACAAAGGATACGTGTTTTACGGATCGGCCGAATGATATTAAATACATGTTTACAACCTGTCCGATGCATACTAAGAGATATATTGGGTATCCAACTGAATGCATTTGGTGGATTGTCATATATAACATTCATTGGGTGCAGGAATCGATCAGCCTGACATCCCAACTAATAAACTCTGCTGTTGTAGTCATATCAGGCGGACATATTTTGAATATTGATTCACTGAAGATATTGGTCCACCTGACAGCACAATCAATGTCAATATTATCTAACCTGTGAGCGGATTAGGTGGACACTGATTGAATATTCATTGGGTGTAGATATTGGTCAGGCTGACATCCAAACCAATATTGTCTAAGCATCTGGTCGGATCAGGCGGACACCAATTGGATATTCACTGGGTGTAGATATTGGTCAGGCTGACATCCAAACCAATATTGTCTAAGCATCTGGTTGGATCAGGTGGACATCGATCGGATATTCACTGGGTGTAGATATTGGTCAGGCTGACATCCAAACCAATATTGTCTAAGCATCTGGTCGGATCAGGCGGACACCAATCAGATATTTACTGGGTGTAGATATTGGTCCAGCTAACATCCCAACCAATATTACCTGAGCATGTGGTCGGATAAGGCGAATGCCGATTGAATATTCAATGGGTGTAGGTATCTGTCAGGCTAACATCCCAACTAATATTATCTGAGCATGTGGTTTGATCAGGTGGACACTGATTGAATATTCACCAGGTGTATGTATTGGTCAGCTGACATCCTAACTAATATTGCCTGAGCGTCTAGTCGGATTATGCGGATGCTGATTGAATATTCATTGGGTGTAAATGTTGGTCAGGCTAACATCCCAACTAATATTACCTGAGTGTCTGGTCAGATCAGGCGGACACTGATTGAATATTCATCAGATGTAGATATTGGTCAGGCTGACATCCCAACTAATATTGTCTGAGTGTCTGGTTTGGTTATGCGGATGTTGATTGAATATTCATTTGGCGTAGATATTGGTCAGGCTAACATCCCAACTA